>CM064568.1:54611436-54852938 GCA_032716605.1 Paralithodes platypus | reverse complement strand
TTCTTGTATAACCTCTGCTTACTTTTTGTCTGTATTTATTTGTTTATCTTTATTTTATTTTTCTATCTATTAATATTAATTATTGATGATTTTTTAAATTGATTGTTCTTGTTAAAAGAGTACGTCTTTGATTTAAATCTGTTGTTACTACCTTCATAATTTTGCAATTATTTGTCTTTATCGCGAGTATGTATTCATTGTCGATAGTATCAATTGCTTGCTTTTGCGATTTGCCTTAGTTTATTTGTGCGATAAATGTAGGCTTATTTGTAGGGTAGTTATTGATAAGGGGTCACTTGAGGCATGCTATGCTTACAGGTACCTACCCGATAGCACTATCGTTAGTGAGCTGCTACTGTATTTTATAGATTATTTTGTAATGAGTATAGATAGCTTATCAATATTTGTATTGTTGTACTGATTGTTAATGTCTTGTCTTCATGTTGCAATTTGTATTTACAATAATATTTTGACATTTAACACATGTAGTTTCTTTATTCATGCAGATTTTAGTAAACAGTTTACCAGAACGTCCCGGACTTCCCCAAACTTGGCTAATTCCTTTAACGTGACGATAGTGCCGTTGCTTATATGTGCGATTAGTTTGCTTGGGGAAACAGATTACCTTGCTCATGTGAGTGATGTACACCCTATGTGGTGGATGTGTGTTCTTTTATTTGAATAAATTTTCATTTTAGTAAGCATTGTTTCCCACATAGCGATTTTGATAATTTAATTTTGACCTGTTATATTGTCTTTGTCCCAATTTTGGTTTGTTTAGTTTTTGCAAGTTGTTACATTTTAATTAGTGTCATCATCATATAATTTTATGCCAGCAGAACTTGCCAGAAGTTTGGAGGTGATTATTAATTCGCTGTGGGAATTAAGGAATTTGGTAAGCAGATAAATAAGCGTTTGCAATTTTGGGGGGGGGTCGCATTGAGCTACAGAAACTCTACTTTTAGCTGATTGTGACTGATGGTACTGTGCTATGTTCCGAATAAACGCATCTTTCAAGTCAACAAAAACTAATATAAGAATATACTGCACAGTATAATATTATCAACCAATCAGCTTGAAGGTTAGTTTGGGGAGGGAATATAGTGAGCGGGCGTACCGCCCTGCTTTGTTTACATTACGCGTAGTGGCGTGCGGACCTTTCCCATCATGTTCACCGTCTATTTCACCTAACTAACCTAGTATTTCCATGTAGTATGACAGGGTGGCAACTAGCAAGAAAATAGTAGCGTCGAATGAGACGGGAACGTATAAGTGCGCGAGCCGCCCTATGTAACACAATGACGACAGTCACGCGCCCGAAACTCTCCATCCATCCTGTTAGTTTTCTAGCTCAATAAGCGAATGAAGTGCAAACTCGCCAAGTTTAAATAAATACTGTAGATAGACTATAACTCTGTATGTGGTTCGTCACTTTATTCAGAATTAAGTTGGTGGACAGGGCAACACTTACATTTATGTACAGTAACTTAGATGATTGGTACCGCTCACATACCCCACCAAGAGGATTGATTAGATATGTAACCATAAACGATCCCCCTTGCTGCCTACTCTAGGAACTTTTTTATGGTTGAGAATCTGACAAACCTGAGGGATAATGGCTTCTGTGGGTAACTAAGACCGATATTATTATAATGTAAAATAACTTGCAAAATAACCAAACAAAAAACTTATATGAAACACTAGTAAAAAGACAAAACAACTAATCCAAAATCGCTTAGTGGAACACACGCTAAGTGTAAAACTAATAATTTATAGGCCTAAATAGAAAGAATGCAATTCCACCCACATTTTTTTGTTTATTTTTTTTCTATGGTGAGTGAGGAGGCAAAAAGGCAGAAAACTTA
Organism: Paralithodes platypus; assembly: GCA_032716605.1. Lineage (NCBI taxonomy): Eukaryota > Metazoa > Arthropoda > Malacostraca > Decapoda > Lithodidae > Paralithodes > Paralithodes platypus. The sequence goes on along the minus strand of CM064568.1, from coordinate 54,851,073 downwards.
TGCCTATCGCGAGTGCCTCCCCCATAGTTGAAAGAGTGACAGGGCCAAAAATCAAGGATGTTCGAGCCAAATACACATAGGGTGTACATCACTATCATGAAGCAATGTTAATTCTGAGTTCCCACAGGCAAACTAATCGCAAACATAACAACGCACTATCAAGTTCAAGGAATTATGACAGGACCTAAACACCTGAAAAGAGAGAGAAGGACTAGAGGTAAGCTATAAGAGAGTGAGGATATTTAAATGCATTTAGAAAAGGAATAAATGGATGAATAGCACAAACCGATATATACCTTTGTGTTTTCTTCAAAGGGCTTATGGTACGATCGAGTGGAGTCCGGCAGAACCCAAGGGCTATGGATTCTGTGAGTATAAGGACCAAGAGACGGCTCTGTCAGCCATGAGGAATCTCTACAGCTATGAATCGGAAGGTCGTCCCGCTCAGAGTCGACAATGCCTGTACTGGAGAAAGGTTCCCCCAGAATGGAAATGCCAGAGTCGAGTATGGATGATATATAGAAGCACTTTACCTTTATTGTTTATTAATAACCTAAGGATATTTCCAGTAGAGTAATTACACCATGATGAGGGATAGACAGGTCGGGTAGTGGACACCGTTTCACTTTCACAAATTTGTTCAAGTCAATGGCAGAACATTTGAAAACCCTCCAGCCCCGGCTATGTTATTCTATAATTTCATCCGAAACCCCCGGGGGGTTCTTAGGCCGAAAAAACTTCTACGTCTAGGGCTACCGTATCTTTGTATTTTGAATGCTTCCGCATTCCCCGCCATCCCCCAAGCGTAGATGTGTTTCGTACCTTAGTCGAATGGGCGTTTGAGTAGAGCTCTCTAGGTCAAATGGTGTCAGTTGTGATGACTATTTCCGTGAAGAGACTTTGTGGCCGATATGTGCCCACTTTTCACTACTTTTCACACTTAACAAAACCATACAGGCACACACCAAACAAGCGACGCCGCTCCTTCTTGTGGTCGGAGATGCGCGGCGTCCGGTCCTAACCCCACCCTTACCGGAGCTGTTGTTTACATGCGTCGGTTTCCCTGTTCATGGACGCCGTTCAAAACAAGCTTACAGGCTTTCAATCTGCCGGTGCCGTCAGAGCTCTTCCGTGTTCCTGGCCCTCGTTTGGTTTAGGGGTTTGCCCCAGAGACCACTGGGTCTGAGGGTGTTTAAAAAAGCTGACATTTACCTATTGTCCATTTCCATTCAAGTTTTTAATGATAGGTCCGGTGGTTAAGATTCGAAGCTTGATTCACCCTTTTATTACTACTACTAATAATTAATATTTCCCTTTATCCTTCTCTAGGTCTTATCTGGGGCCGAGTGGTCGAGAGTCCTTATGGATTAGATGTCGAACCTCAGTAAGGCTCCCGAAAGCCCATCAGTTTAATGCTAGTAGCCTTTCACTACCACCAGAACCGATGTATGAACTGATGGCGTCAGGATGGAGCACTGTGTTGTGCGTATAAATCCGCTCCGAGGCGCCGCACCGATGCTCATGAACAAACCCACAAGCTCGCCTACGCTTCGAATCGCAGGCTTCAGGTAATAGCTGAAGTTAATTTTTGTTATGGTTGTGTGATGGTCCCGTCTAGCAATCGTGTGGTCAACTGTTTCACTGAAGTCCCCTGATCATCAGGGCAACCCCACGTTTACCCAGCTCAAGTCCTCTCCCGGGCAACCATCTTTAGCCCAGCGACTGAGCAGGGGAGTGCATGGTGGTAAAAATTGCAATCATTACTCAAAATATGACTAATTTCATCTATAGAAATCGTAATACTATATATAGATATATATATAATATATATATATTATATATAGATATTATAATATATCTATGTATATATATAGAATAGATATCTATAATATAATCAGAATATAATATATATTATATTCTATCCTTAATATATATATTATATATATATATATATATATATAGATATAATAATTTATTATAGATCTAATATAGAATATTTATATATTACAACCGTGACCCCTCAAATTACGGGGCGCAATTCTATTACGCGAAATAAAACTACGCTCTAACCACAATTGAGGACACAAATACGTAAGTATTCCTCAATTATTTCGAATGTTACGGCGCCGAGCGTACGAGCGTGAGTCGATTCGTAATCTGTTTGGAGGAGGTTTCGGGTGGCCATATTGGACCGTGACGCCAAGCCCTCCAACGTCGTCACTGTTTGACTGTGGAGAGAGACCCTCTCATCTCCCGTAGCCATACTATTATGTTATCTATAAAGCACAACAGGCATTATGAATCTATTAAAAGACTGGTCTTCGTTAGTGACATTTGCATGGATCATTTATTGAGCTAACAAAAATTCGGGAAATGGAAAAATCTGTTTCTGTTCGGTAGTTGGAAGCGAGATTGTTTACACTTCTTTCGAAAGTCGCTTCCCCCCAAAGCACCACTGCTCTCCCCTGGCTAAATGATGTGAAGCCAATTCTTTATATGTATATGAGCTATTGAACTATCTCACTTGACACTATGTATAGCTATATGAAACTATCGGCCTATACAGGGTGTATTACTGTTTTCGACTCAAAACTTTACCAGTAAGCCTAGGGCTGCGGGAGGCCTTATTATTTCGGTCCTATCCGTTTCGGGCGCAGTGCTATCGATCGAGTTGGCGGCGCAGATCCGGCAATTGCTCAAACACATACCAATGTGAGTTAATTTACGTTTGTGGTCTTATTTGTTATACATTAACTGTATTTTGTGTGAGTAGATTAGGTTATGAAAACATATTTGTACAGTAATATGTTATTATTATTTGTGGATTTTAGGTGATGAAAGGTAAAATAAGTGACAAACTTTCGGTCGGACCCAGACCAATACCTTATTTGCCCCTTTATTATATTTAACTCCCATGTACGCGCCAAAAACGAACGTACGCGCCGACAGCACAGTACGCATCCCACGCGTATGTTTGAGGGTTTCACTGTACTGTATATTTCTAGTATATCTATCTCTATATCACCAAAGTTAACCCCCGCCTTTCTTTCGGACTTCAATCTTTCTGGAATTCGTCAGACTTGTCGGACTAGCATTTCAATTCGGACTCACGGTTTTCCACGCCTTTTTTGCAGGATTTGTCTGAAAGGCTGAAAAAAATACCTCCCGTCCTTTTTTGGACTACTTGATTTTCCGCGAGACCGACAATCGTCGAATACGATCATTTAATCATCAATACTCATACTGTATATCCGCTCATATACTTACCCTTAATTCTTTATAATATTTCATAATAAACTTGATATATAACAGACTCGTTATAAGTTCAAATGAAAAATCAGTCTACCGGCGGTACCATTACCGAAACACGTGTGTGTTATTGGTGTTTGGCTATGTCGAGAGAGAGAGAGTGTGTGTGTGTGTGTGTGTGTGTGTGTGTGTGTGTGTGTGTTGTGTGTGTGTGTGTGTGTGTGTGTGTGTGTGTGTGTGGCTATGTCGGTCGCCACTGATATACGGTATGCAATAAGTGTTATTGTAATAATTCTCTATGGAATTGAGTTTCATTTTACCTAATAATATTTATAAAATTATAATAGCAAAAGCCAAAGAAAACTTTATTGAAGGCAGTAGATTGTTGGCCAGCCTTGTAACACACACGTGTGTGTTATTGTTGTGTGGCTATGTTGAGTATTTACCTAATTGTATTTACCTAATTGTAGTTTACAGGAGTTGAGCTAAGCTCGTGTTGTCCCGTCTCTCAGTCTACTTTTTATCCAATTTTTTCTTGAAAATATGGATGTTCCTTGCCCCCACCACCTCCTCCTCCAACCCATTCCATTTGTCAATACATCTATAGGGGAAGCTAAACTTCCTGATATCGTTCTTGCAGGTAGGTCTTTTTACTTTGTAGCTGTGGCCTCTAGTTATTCCTGTATCCATAATTAATATATCCTCCCTATCCAGCCTCTCCAGCCCCCGGGTACATTGGTACATCATTATCATGTCTCCCCTCTCTCTCCTCTCTTTTAGACTCGGTAGATTTAATTTGTCTAGCCTCCCTTCATATGGCAGTTCTCTGAGACTTGGAACCAATCTAGTGACTGCTCTCTGGATTCTTTCTAACTTGTGAATATGCTTCTTTAGATGCGGGGACCACACCACTGCTGCATACTCCAATCTTGGTCTAATCATACTCTTCATAATTTTCGCTACCATGGTCTCATCCAAATAGTTCAGAGCAACTTTCATATTCCCGGCCATTGCATACATTCCGCTAAAGAGCTTGTTAATATGTTTCTCCGGCGACAAAGTATCTTGTATAATCAACCCTAAATCTTTTTCTTTTTCGGCCTTGCTAATTTTATTATCTCCCATCCTGTACGCCCAATTTGGACTATTCACACTTCTTCCCATAGTTAACACATGACATTTACTTATATTAAATTTCATTTTCCACTTGGTGCTCCATTCGTATATTTTATCTAAATCCCCTTGCAGCTCCTCACAACTACTTTTATTTGTTATTTGTCTCATAATTTTTACGTCATCTGCAAACATTGACATGTAAGAGTTTATTCCTATCGGCAGGTCATTCACGTACATAAGGAACATGAGAGGTGCCAAGCCAGATCCCTGCGGCACACCACTCTCAACTTTCCGCCACGATGAGTAAGTTCCTCTAATGTTGGTCCTCATTTCCCTATCTGTTAAATAGCTCTCCATCCATTTCAGCAAACTCCCCCTGACACATCCTAGCGTCTCAAGCTTAGATAACAATCTCTTATGTGGTACCTTATCGAATGCTTTGGAAAGGTCTAAGTAGACGCAGTCCACCCATCCGCCTCTTTCTTGGAGTACATCTATCACCCTACTGTAATAACATAGCAAACTGGTAACACAAGATGTCCCTTCTCTGAATCCAAATTGCTTTGGGGTTATTATTTTCTTTCTCTCCAACATTTTCATCCATCTCTTCCTAATTAGCTTTTCACAAATCTTGCATACAATACTAGTAAGTGAAACTGGTCTATAGTTTAGAGGGTCCTCAGGTTTTCCATTCTTGTATATCGGAATGATATTAGCTCTTTTCCATTCAACAGGAACCTGTCCTTTATCTAAGGAAGCTTGAATTATGTCCCTCACTGGCTCCACTAATTGCTCTGCACACTCCTTTAAAACCCAGGCAGACACTTCATCCGGTCCCATAGCTTTCCTTACTTCAAGTCCTCTCATCGCAGATAACAGCTCATCTCTAGTTATTTCAATCTTACTAAGACCACTCTCCAGTACTCCCGCCTGTGGTTCGTCAAAACCTTCCTCTCTAGTAAAAACTGACCCCAATTTGTTATTCATTACCTCACACATGTCCGATACATTTTCATACGTCCTAGCATCAACTCTTAATTTAGTAATTTGTTTCTTTACCTTCAACTTACTGTTTATTATTTATAAAATAATCTAGGGTCACTTCACATTTATTTACTATGTTCTTCTCATAGTTCATTTTAACTTGCCTAATTATGTTAACATATCTATTCCTCTCCTGTTTATATTTATTCCGATTACTCTCAGTGTTCCTTCTTCTTAATCTAGCCAAGCTGCATCACGCCTACCCAAAGCTCTTTTGCATTTCAAATTAAACCAATCTTTCTGCTTAGTAAAATTTCCAGTTTTATATCTTGGGACAAACATATTGGTTCCTACTCTATAAATTTCGAGGAATCTACTATATTTACCTTGTACGTCCCGTTCCTTCAAAATAAGATCCCAATCTACTCCCTCTAAATATCTTTTCAAGGATACATAATCAGCTTTACTATAATTTAATCTGTCATTTATGTAGCTATTGTCTAATCTATTGGCATTACTCGAGGTCAACTTCCATTTTAGTAATAGGTGATCACTTTTACCTACAGGACATAGATAGTTTATATCACTAATTTCGTGAGGATCTTTTGTAAAAATCAGATCGAGTTTAGAAGGTTCGTTATTACCCCTCATTCTTGTATTTTCCTTCACATGTTGTGTAAGTACATTTTCCGTAACCAACTCCACTAGCCGACTTCCCCAAGATCTCTGATTTGGCCCTGCATCTCCCGATTCCCAATCAACCTCACTACAGTTGAAATCTCCTACCAAGATCAATCGATTCTTCCTTAAAAGCAATCTTCTCAACGACTGAATCATATCCTCTACCATCTCCTCAAACTCCAACTCCCTCCATGCTCTGGTCTTTGGTGGCATGTAAGCTACTGCTATGTCTAGCTTTTTTCCTTCTATATCATTGAGTTCAACTGCCATTTTCTGCCTTGTCATTATTTAACTCCACGTGCTTTGCTGTCATAGGGTTCTTAACTAATACTGCCACTCCACCTCCCCTTTTACCCTTTCTATCATTTCTCCATATATTATATCCTTCACTAACAACTATGTTGCTGTCAAAGTCCTGGTTCAGCTTTGTCTCTGTCAAACAGACTATCTGTGGTTGATCTTTTCTTAATATATTATCTAACTCTACCTTTTTACTGTTTATTCCATCTATATTAGTGTAGTAGCACAGTATATTTGAATCCACCTCCTTGTTTCTCTTCCCTCTCTGCCTCCTACCAGGTTCACCTCCTCCTCCTCCATCCCTTCCCTGACCCAGTTCCACCTCCCCCACTAATTCTATTCTCCTCCCCCCTCTCTCTCCCTCTGTTCCACCCTCTCCACCACATCCTGGCTCTCTCTCCGGTCCCCTGCTCCCTGCATTATCTCTCGCTCCGTCTCCTTGCTTTGACTTCGTACTTGCCTCTCTGTCTCTTTCCCTATCACTCCTCTTACTTTCGGTTCTTGGTGGCTCCTGATGTACCACTTCCTTACTTGCCCTTCCCTTATTCTCCAAAAAAATTTCTTCTGTTGCTCTTCAGACAACTTTCCATTCTCTTCATCAGCCTTAGCTTGGAGTTTCCTTAACTGTTCTCGTTCTTCTACACTTAGGTCCTTTTTTACCCTTATATGATTCAGCTCTGTCGAATTTAATTTCCAGCTCACATTGGCTACTGCTTCTGCTGTTGATCTAAACTTTAGTTCCACTCTTAGTGGTCTCATCTCGCCCTTCTTATATTCCTAACCTTCTCACCTCCTCCAGTTCTTTTACCCATCCATAACCCTCGTCTAAGTACTCCAGTATCCCCTTGACTTTCACAACATCCCTTTCCTTTCTTACCTTCATATCTGCCAGGTGCTCTTCCACATCTCCAAAGATTACTACACACTTACCTCTATCTATTGTCTCTCTCACTACCTTCTCTTTCTTCTTTAAAACTTGCACTACATTTTTTTCAAACTCTTTCTTTTCCTTTTCTCTCTCTTCCTTCTGCTCCTTCACAATTTCTTCAAGGGCTACCATCGTGGCACTCTCTACCCTTGTCCACTCATTTTTTACCTCACTAATTCCTTTTACTTCCTCACTCAGGTGGCCCTCATATTCCTTAAGCTGAGCCTTGAGTGCCACATTTTCCGACGCTAACTCGTCTACTCTGGCCATCACTGCCTCTAGGCTGTCACTTACTGGCCTAGGCCTAGTGTGTTCTTGTGTGGCTGTGTGTTCTTGTGTGGCTATGTCGGCCGTATTGATCGGTCTAGGTAGGGAGTTATTTCTGTATGCAATAAAATTTTATTATAATTATAATCTATGGAATTGAATTGAATTTTACCAAATAAGATTTATATTAGTAAAAGCCAAAGAAAAATCCATTAAACTAACTTTATTGAAGGCGGTAGATTGTTGGCCAGCCTAGCAACAACAACAACAATAATTTGTAGCCACACTTGCGGACGACACGTGTTTGTTATTGTTCAACTAAAGATGAGCTGCACTGTTTTCGTGTCAAATAAATGGCATTTCGTAGTACCAATGGACTTAATTGGATATATTATTGACCCCTGGTATGAAGACCAGTAATTATTTTCACCCTAGGAAATAGGTTCTAGTGATATATTTGCCGTATAAGCCCAGGCCTACATTATTAGTCATTTATCTATTTATTTGTCAGTATTATTACAGTGGCAACATACCTTCATACCAGGGGTCAATAATATATCCAAATAAGTCCATTAGTACTATGAAATGCTATTTATATGACACGAAAACAATGCCGCGCATCTTTAGTTGAACACACGCACACACAAGAACACAAGAACTACAACTGCCTACCTTGAAAGAGAGAAGGGAACGAGGCGACTTAATAACGATGTTCAAGGGAGTAAAAAGTTTGGAACGAGTAGATAGGGAAGATCTATTCGTGAGGGATAATGGAAGGACAAGAGGGCACGAGTTTAAGCTGAGGAAGGGCAGATGTCGTAAGGACACAAAGAAATTCAGCTTCCCATATAGGAGTATAGAGACTAGGAACAACTTGGAGGAGGAGGTGGTGAGAGCGAGGAACATTAACATGTTCAAATCTAGGTTGGATAAAAGTAAATATGGAAATAGGGCAACATAAGTTATGATATGTTAGTCCAAAATACTGGGAACTGGGAATATCCATTACGATACTTGTCTAAGTAAAATGGATTGATTATAAATTAACTAAGACAGGACAACACGAGCGCTGCTCAATTCCTGTAAACTACAAATAGGTAAATAGGTAAATACACACCCAAGAACACACACACACACTCACTCACTCGACATAGCCAAACACCAATAACACGTTAAATAACACACGTGTTTCGGTAATGGTACCGCCGGTAGACTGATTTTTCATTTGAACTTATAACTCGTTTTATATAAGTTTATTATGAAATATTATAAAGAATTAAGGTAAGTATATAAGATATATAGCACTTATGATTAAATTATCGTATTTCGACGATATCGGTCACTCGGAAAATCAGCTGATGAATCTCGGCGCTCCAAATGCACTTGCCAATATTGAATGTATAGGCCTATTCCCCGGTATACGGTCGGTGAATGTGTATTCGGACTTATAAACTTCGGACATTATTTCAGCCTTTCGGATTTGTTTGAAAGGCTGAGAAAAATTATTAAATCGCATTCGGACCAAGAGCCGAGTTTCGGACTTATAAACTTCGGACATTATTTCAGCCGTTCAGACAAATCCGAATGGCTGAAGTGTGAAGTTCAGACTCGGCCCTTTCGGACTTTTGACACTTTCGGACAGGGGTGTCCCCCAATTAGTCCGAAAGAGCGAGGTTCCACTGCATATATATATATATATATATATATATATATATATATATATATATATATATATATATATATATATATATATATATATACACTTGATATCTCCTTTATAAACTGTACCTTTATCATCATTCTTATTTCTAACTTTTTTCTTGAGAGTGGTGAAGGCAGTGGGGCCATGGTTCCCTATTGTCTTACTCGCACAGCCCACTGGCACAAGTTGGCCTTTCTCTGGCGTCGGGATGCGGCGACCCCACCGCCCGCCAGTTTGGTGGTGCAATCAGCTTCTGGAGCAGTGGACCACTGGTTCCTATCTTCAGAAAATTCCTGTGCTTGGTATGCTTCCAGCCAGAGCCCCACTGGGGTAAATGAAATAGCAAAACAGTGGTGGAACTGCCATACGGGTGAGGGACTGCTCTGGGTCTGCTCCTTCAGTGTTCATGGTCATAATCCATTTAGTGGAAGTGGCACTGTGGAGTGGGTCAGTCGGGGCATGTCTGGGAGCCTGGAGGTAGTTTCTGCCATGGCCATCCCTTTTGGGGGCGCTTCCTCTGGAAGCGGGGCGTCAGATTTGATGATGATGATTAAATATACACTGGCAGTATGATCTACGGTAACTTTTGGGGAAAAAATTAGGTGCACAGTTAATCTACCGGAATGTATTAAAGTCGTTCAAAATAGTCATCTAATCTAAAATACTAATTATGTCTGTACATTGACAGGTTGTTATGCGTATTATCGATCCCAAGACTGCTGTTCAGATCCTTCATGGTGGTCGTGAGGCAGTGGACACCTTACTACCCCCTGGTGTGTCCCTACCTCCTCCCTCTGGTCCAGCCCCACCACCAGCTATGAACGGTGGTCCTCCCCCTGTTGGTCCCCCGGTAGGTCCTCCCATGGGTCCACCCCCTGTTGGTGGTCCTCCCCCACCCTCCAACCTACCCACCCGTTACCCACCACCCATGGGGGGAGGGGGCCCGGGTCCAGGTAGTTTTCAGGGACCACCACCGGGACCACCACCAAATCGAGGTCCTCCCTTCCCAGGTAAGATAACTAACAGATGAATTAAGTGGCCGTGAAACATAGGAAAAATCTTTGCTCAAGCTTTATCCTGTGTTTTCTCTCCATATATTTATCTACTTGTTATAATGAATCAATGTTAAACAATTGCATGTTATTTAACACTAACATATGATATATTAATCATAGATCACAAAACACTTAGGCCTAACATAATAGGTGCTGCTTGAGCGTGCTGTCTGCTGCGCACCCGTGGTCTACCGGTACGGGTTAGTTTTGTACCGTATCCCATGTACTGTACTAGGTAGTAGTAGGTACTTTTAACGAGTATATACTAGCTGGTAGGTAAGGGTTAGTTTTCTATCCCACCTACTGGGTACTAGGAACCCTCACTAGCTGGTAGGTAAAGGTTAGTTTTCTATCCCATTTACTTGGTACTAGGAACCTGCACTAGCTGGTAGGTAAGGGTTAGTTTTGTATCCCATTTACTGGGTACTGTACTAGGAACCTGCACTAGCTGATAGGTAAGGGTTAGTTTTGTATCTGTAATAGAAGTCCCCTATGATGGTTAGTATTAATTGGGTCAAATGAAAGAAGAATCAATATAGGAAATTATTCCTTGTGAAATTAAGCCAAACTACAGTCAAAGAGAAGCCTACGCAATAAAGATATATACTGACTCGACGAGCATCGTTATATTGATAAAAAGATTTGCAGGTTCCAGATTACGGGATACGATGAGCTCTCAGGCCATTAGCTATTGCCACTGTGAGACCCAGATGGCCTCTGAGGCGCCTACGGGTTAATCCAAGGCTTAAAACCACTTAAAACTGCACTAGAGAAAGTTTTGTTATCTTGACGTATAACAACCAACAACAACAACAACAACCAAATGATGCATGAAAGCAGACGACAGTGACTTAGGAATGGAACTAAATAAACAGACTGTAGCCGCATTCGAGCTTCAGGAATGGAACTAAATAAACAGACCGTAGCCGCATTCGGACGAAGCTCTGAATTCACGCAAAACTCTCGGTCTTATTTCTCACCTCACACAATGTGGTGTTCTAGTCTTCACCCATTGCACGGCACCGCCCATATCTGCCTCTGGTATGCATAAAAACTAGGTTAGGCCATTTAATTGCAAAGATATGAGTACAGTAAGAAATGTAAATGCCGAAAATTGGGAGTAAACACCGAATGCTAGCCTTTTGTCCAACATACTGACCTAAATATATTCATCATAAAAGCTGAACCACTTGGTCTAGAGACTTCTAGTTTTCACCAAACGCAAGACAACAATGAGAACTACCGCTGGATATACAGTACATACTGTATATACCGGTAAGCTAGGTTAGGCAATTTTTTTGCGTATAAAAAAGGTGTTAATAAAGGTTAATAAAATGCTTAGCACATTTGTTTTTTCTTTTAATATAAGTAACCCGGTAGACCACACGCTAAAGCGGCACCACATAATATACTAAAATTACAGATTAGACAAAATATTATAAGGATTTCTTTATCTGTCCATACTTTCTTTTGCAACCAGCGGGTGACTTTGACATGCGTCAGATAGGTGGGCCACGGGGGCCGCCTCCCCCGGGTAACGACCAGGACATGCGCCTCCCACCACCAGGTATGGGAGGACCACCACCACCACATGATGGGTATTCGCCACACCATGACTTCGATAACAGGTAAACTCCCTGTTAAGGTCTTTGACAAGCTATTCATTTTGACTACTGTTTCTTTCTTGGCATTTTGTCTTTATTCTGATATAGCTGTATCACATTAAAGTACTTTTTGTATCCATCTGATTACTCTGCATTGACTTGCCCAGAGCTTGATCTCTTACGTGTATATAGTATGACTAGTATTTGTACCAGGCAAACTGATCAGCAGCCTTCTGTAATTATTACTGTTACTCATCTGTCCCTTACTATATTATATTTTCCTATGAATGTGTCATCAGGCCTTGTGAATATATTATTCACAAAATTATTCACTACTGTATAAAGAACAAAAAATTACACGACTAACATGCGGTTCTCTCCCCGCGTGGCTGCCTATAGAGTGATGAAGGAGGCGGACGGCAGCGATAGGTACGACACGGCTTTATTATGCTTTACACACCCTTTACTTAATAAAAGACAAAACCTCTCGACAGTTTCCTTGGTTAGCTTTAATTATTGGAGGGAGGGGTTGTTGGTTACCTATTATATCAGAAAGGGATATGGTTTAGTATGGGAATTAACTTTGCAACATGAATCTTATAAATCACTTAATCTTCAAGTGTACGTATGTAAACATTTGTTTCATAGAAATGAATGAAGAATGTTTTAAGGGAGAGTACAGTACATGAAAATTTTGTTCTTTTTAACGAAACATGAAAGTTTTTTTTTATCACAGATGAGGATGTGAAGTAGCTTTACTGTGTAAAGATCATATCACAAAATAAAGCCTGTGATTTTAGGGGCTGGTAGACAAGTACTGTAGTGGTGAGTGAAGTAGTCAATGTCTTATAACGTTTTGCTAAATTAAGTCTGTTTCCTTCCTTTCTCCAATGGATTGTTGGGGCCCTCCTTAGAGTTTTCAAGATAAACTAGCAGTGTTAAAAGAAAATAGCCTAGTTATCACAGTGTGAATGTCATAAGTAGTTGTAGACGGTGGGGGTCAGGGTCGAAGGCTTACTGGTAGTATTTGGACCATACTGGATTAACAACTTTGCATGGTTTACACTTTGGTCAATGACAATGTAGTTTGGTTATTCTGATGTTATAATTCTTTATTATTTTAATATTTAACCCGAGAAGCATCTTCAAACGCTATAACATACAGTACAGTATATAAAGTATATAACCGGTACCTCCGATATTTCGATTTTCAGATAAATACATGAATGAATAGGTACAGGCATATAGTAATTGAGAAACAATACAAATACTGTACACTCCACCGAGATTATAATTGGATACCTCCTGACGTATCTACTCGCACGGCGCTGACGCCAGAGGGTACATTATGACACAGCGGTGATGTTTCTTGGGTTAACTAATTGCCGATATTTACTTATGGTTTGGTTGTGTCTAGTGTGATTTTTATTTTACTGTTTTATCATAGTACTGGTATTTTATTATTATTGCATACTTTTTTTTTTAGGTTAGCTGTGATCAATTTTTTTAGGTCTTATTTTTTAACAGTATTGATATGTTAATATATAATAGTTAATTAATGACATTTAAATGTTTTGGAATTTTTGGATTAAGAAAACTTCGAATAATATTAAAATAAGAATATATTTAGTAAATGATTGTTAATTCTTTATGTGTGTAACAGGTTTGGGCGTGACTCGCGTGGAGAGTTTGAACCTCCGCGTGGTGGTGGTGGTGGTGGTGGTGGTGTCGGCAGTGGTGGTGGTGGTGGTGGTGGTGGTGGTGGTGGTGGTGGTGGTGGTGGTGGTGGTGGTGGTGAACGTTTTCGTGATGGACCACCACCACCTGGAGCACGACCAGACCCATTCAACCGACCAGACCCAAGGGAAACTAGGTATGGTGCAATGAACACCAAAAGTTCCTTCAGTGTAATATCAGCAAACAGTAAATTCGCTGCATGACTTATAAGTCATCAATATACCTTCGTAAGCAACACCATGCAGGTTATTTATGCTATCGGATAATTACTAGTGCTTTCTTTATATTACATATTTGAAGGATTGTATCTTCCTGTATGTAAATTCTACTTGCCTTTACCGCCAAACAGAGATCGTGAGCCTCGCAGTTTCCGGGAGCCACGAGGTGTGCCGGAGCCTGTGAGGGGTGCGGTAGAGCCGGAGAGAGAACGAAGAGACTCCAGGGAGACCCGCGACCCCCGAGGCAGTGGTGGAGGTGAGAGCATGGGGCCAGCACCAGGTGGTGGTGGTGGTGGTGGTGGGGGGGCAGGGGGAGACCGAGATTACCGGAGCAACCTCCCACCAGGTCCCCCTCCACCCGGGTCCTCCCCACAGGACACCCGGGACCCCAGGGACCCAAGAGCCTCACGGTCAAGCTTCTCACAGGACAAAGACTTCAGGAGTGGTAAGTGGTATACAGTGCACTCCTCGTATCCGCGCCTAAGTCGTACCGCGTATTTTCCGCGGATACGCGGGCAGTGTTTAACATAGGTTTCAATGGGAAATAGACTTAGGTCGTACCAAGCTCACCCATCTTGGACCCTCAAATACACTATTTTGACCTACCTAATGACATTATATGTACCCAATGATTAAAGGATAGCCTACTCACTTTGATCTACAATGACTGTTCCACTGCTCCACTAAGCTCTAGGTACAGTCCAGAGCAGTGGACATCAATTACAGTCCAAAGGTAAATCCAGGTGTCACTTGTGCCATATTATCATCCCCTCCCCTATGGACCATTTTTAGAACCACTTATAACACATTAAGCAAGATTATTTGCACTTTTATCTAAACAAAACTTTTTAACATGATTTTCTTCACTTTATCATCAACCAATGAACCATTCTTAGAACCACTTAGAACACATTAAGCCAGGTGAATATGAGAAGGAAAAGAAAATTACATAAAATACAGTTCAGTAGCACTAAGTTTTTCTCCCTTATCCAACACACACACAAGGGATCTGCCTTGTGTTACAGGGATCTGGCTTGTGTTACAGGGATCTGCCTTGTGTTGGACAATCAGCTTTTTGCAGACTCCTATATTCATATGTTCTTATATTTCGCCTTTCTTGGTTAATGGCAGCACTGCATTCTTCCTCGATCGAGTGGAAATCCGCGGATAGCTTATAGTTTTTGCGCGGATTACAAGTACAGTAATGGGATATTTAAAAAGGATGTCCGCGGATAGCAAGGATCGCGGATAACGGGAGTTCACTGTATACAGACCAATTCACCTTTCTGTGATTTTATGCATGATACCAACTTTATTTCATTCCAGCAATCTCCAAATTATATACCGGGTATATTTATTTTGGGTAGCATGTGACAGAGGTAGAGGGTTAATTAAGATTGCTATTTAGCCATTTGACTACTATAGATCAAACCTAACCTGAATAGAATTGTCTAATGGTAGCTAGAATAAAGTATAAATTGGCATTACATGATAGAACGGGTAAAATTATTCTCGTATGCAGAGCGGCCATCAGGTGACCAGGGCATACTCGTACAAAACATGAAACTGCCTTTCAACCAATACAGTTTGTTCAAGATATGAAGGTGGGATACAACTTTTTATTTCTATTCATGAGAAGACTCCCACGCTCCTTGAAGGAAAAGGTGTATGCATCATGTATTAAAAGCTTATGCTTCAGAAACATAACTTGTTAAAATGGATGATATCAACCAACAGAATGGGATACGAATGGTGAGATTGATGTGTGGGGCCAAACGGCAAGATAGGATATTTAGTGAAGAGCTTAGGAGACAGTTAGGTATCAAGAGTACCAGTGTTGAAATGCATTCAAGCCAACTTGGATAGTTTGGGCATGTTGTTGTTCCCCAGGCTGTCTGATCGAACAGCCCCAAGGTTCCGAGCAAGGCTAAGGCCATAACCAAGCTCCCCCAAAGAACCCTCCCAGCTTTACCACTAAGAAAGCCCAGATGACCGAAGCTGCTCCCAGGCGAGGGGCTGAGGAGGGTGCAGAAATGCCTGGGACACCAAAGCCCCACCCAGGGCCGTGTGCCCCATAATTACAAAGGTAAAAGTTGAGGGGCAAGGAAAAATGTGTGCTTTGGCTCCCAGTGGTTGGTAGTAGAGAGGTCAATCCACTGAAGAGACGCTGCCACTTGAGATCTATAAAAATATATAAACGAAAGGAACAGTCAGAATAAGCTATGGGTATGGCAGAGAACGCTTAACTCTCATTGATAGACCAGCCCATCACCACGGGTCTGGGCATGTAGAAAGGATGGATGAACTAAACTGGGTGAAAAGAATCAAGTCCGTGAATGTGAAGTGAGCCGCACCAAGGGATAAAATATAGAAAGATGCGGGATCAGACTGTACGCTCTGATCTCTAATTTAAATACTGAACATGGCTGCCTGAAATGCCGCCATTAGGACATGAAACTGAAACTGTACCTTGTGTGGAACATTAAGTTTTTAAATTTGTATGTATGAAGTGATTGGATGAGGGCTGGTACTATCCAGAGTGAGGTTTGGCATCCTCTACCCAACCTTAGCTGTTGGGGGCGAGGGAACGTGAAAGTGGTCCTGGACCCTAAGGACTGGAACTTTAACCCCTCAGACCCAGTAGGGCTCTGAGGCACCCATAACAAACGAGGCCTGCGGAACCCGATAGGGCTCTAAGGCTCCGGCAGCTTGAAAGCCTGTAAGCTTGTTTTGAAAGTCGTCCGTCCGACGCATGTAAACAACAGCCGGTTGGACCGACGCCGCGCATCTCCGGCCACAAGAAGGAGAGGCGTCGCTTGTTTTTGTGTGGCTGTGTGTTATTGTTTAGTATTGAAAAGTGGCTGATATGGCTGACATTGCCACAAAGTTCTCTCCATGGAAATCGTCATCACAACTGAACCAGTTGACTTAGAGAGCTCTACTCAATGCCATTCTACAGGTACGAAACACATCTAAGCTTGGAGATGCGCGGGAATGCGGAAACAGTCAAAATAACGAAGATACGGTAGCCTAGGCGTAGAAGTTTTTCGGCCAAAACCCCCGGGTTTCGGGGAATATTTATAGAATGCGTAGCCGGCCCCGAAGGGTTAAATGTTGTTTCTGTTCGTGCTGTGTCTCAAGTCGGCCACCCCCAACTATGGGGTATGTGCCTGAGTATATACATACATACACATGAAGTGATTAACCCTTTCACGCACGAGTGGACGCAGGGCTTGCCGTTCAGCATTCAGAAATAGAATTCTGCCTACAGCTCACTCAAAGACAACTGCATAGGTTGAAATAACTAAACTAATGGTTTATAAACACCCTTGATGGTCACAGTCTTTTAAGTAGCCCAGAAAGGGAGCAATTTGCATCCTGTGTGTGAAAGGGTTAAATGGTCGAAATAATGCAACATTGTACAATTATTTCTGTATTCCCTCTCGCACTCAAATCAGTCTCTAAACAACACTAGCACATTTGTCGGTATTTCTGAACTGGCAGTTTCTAAATACACATACAAAATATAATTGCCTTTAGTATATTTCTTGATACACCAATACCTATGCACAAGCTCCTACAATTGTTGGCTATCACAGATTGACGATAAAACTGTGGTAGTATATAGGTAACAGTGGTAGTGAATAAGTGATGATAATGTGATGTGACCTTCCACCCCTCTCTTCCAGGCAGCAACCCATCCCCCTCGGCCCCTGTGGGAGCTCCCCCTGGCCCAGTGCCCCCTCCTGCCAGCCGCCCCCCAGCAGGAGTACCCCCACCACCACCAGCAGCCACACCCTCAGCCATACCTTCAAATCTTGCAGGCCAAGATCAGGAGAAGGTAGGGGATTTCATTATTATTGGATATCATTCATTTCATCCTGTGGGAAAGGGGCATTTTTATCAAACAAGAAATGGCACCCGTCTGTGAAATATTCATATTTGTTTACTATCATAATAATAATAATAATAATAATAATAATAATAATAATAATAATAATTCTTAAAATTCTTAAAGCTAGCGCATGCTAAGCCAGCTAAGGATAGCCCAATAAGGCCGATTAGGCGTATTTCCATTGGGGTCCTGTACTACTACCCTATCCCCTTGCTCATGAGGGACGGTAACGACTCGGTGCTTGTGAAAAATCTTTAATGCGTGGGCGCGATCCTGGGACAATCTGGGTGGAAGTCCAAGACGCTAGTCACTACACCAGCGAGCCGCTCGTCTTGTGGCATCTTCAGGCTTTCATAGCAGTGGATAGGTTTTATTGGCTACACGCAGGCTGGATCATATCATGGATTGAACATCATACCATCAAGTATCACTACCCAAGAGACTACTGGTGATGGGCTGGTCTATCAGAGTGAGAACTGAGCAATCTCTGCCATACCCATAGCTTACTCTGACTTTTATATTTTCTAGATCTCAAGTGACGGTGTCTCTTCCGTGGATTGACCTCCCAGTCTACCTAGATTGGAAGCCAAAGCGTCACATTTTTTTTTTCCTTTGCCCCTCAACTTTCTCTTCATAATTGCTGAGGGGCACAGGGCCCTGGGTGCGGGGCTTTGGTTTCCCGGGCGTTTCCGCACCCTCCTCAGCTCCCCGCCATGGAGTGGCTTCGGTCACCCAGGCTTTATTGTGGTCGGCAGTGAGGGTTCTGTGGGGGCCCACGGTTATGGCCTTGGCCTTGCTCAGGGCCTTGGGGCTGTTCGGCCAGGCAGCTTGGGGAACAACAACAACAACAACAACAACCACCACCCAAGAGACTACTGTCGGGTTTTAACCCATGGGATCCGGGGGGCCTCATATGAATTTTGGTAAAATCAACTTCATAATTCAGTAGCTACTGATTGAGACTACCTAGAGCAGTCAATGTTTTTGCAAATTGTAGAACTTTTTGTTGTCTGTAGAATGCCGTAGAGATGACGTCGCTACAACGCGTGGTTGCCGAGTTCTGATGATTATAGCGGCGATTTTTTTTTTTACCATTTTGCCTCATATGAGGCCTCCCGGATCCCAAGGGTTAAACCAAATAATAGTTTTATTATTGTTTTTCCACTTACAGTACATTATTGCACTGTACTGTACTACAGTGGAGCCCCCATCCTAGCTGCTAATCGGTTCCGCAGAAATAGAGCTAGGATTGAAACAGCCAAGATCGGGGCACTGTTCTTATGGGGAAAATTCAATCGGTTCCGTGCTCACGCCAAAATTTGCGTCTTTTTCTATTTTTTGCCTATGAAAACATGTTTTATTGTACACAAATTAAATTTTATGCATTATACTGTATAATATAATACACCATAGCATAAGTTTTTAATAACTAGGAAAAAGAGGTCCAATATTTAAACAATTACCGCACTTTTTCCCAGTAAGGCTATGAAAACATGTTTTTTGTCTAGGCTACATCAAGTAGCCTAGGCCTAAATCTTATGCATTGTAAATAATAATGTAGACATGGCTAAATGACAGTCCTAACCATAAATACTGTAGATTGGGGCATTGTTTCTATCATGCGAAAAATTTTAGGCCTAGGTTCTAAATTCGTCCAGCCACCCCTTAAGTACCCATTTCGCCCCAAATACATCCAATAAATACATATGAGGAAAAGACGTATAAATACGTATTAGGAGAAGATTACTTACCACACAGATTTTATTATAAATCATTGTCATATTTAGCCTAGCCTAGGCTAACATCGTCTAGGCTAGGCATTTCAATCGCTTTTGTCTGACATGAACTGGTCTTTGCTCTGTGTTTTGAGCATGAAATTCCTTCATTGCTACCACCAGGCCAACCATCCTTATCACTAGATGTACTAGAGGTTATAATAAACGCGAGAGATAAGGGGTTCAGGCACAAAAAGGCTTGCAAACGGTTGTTTTGTCAACACAGATACTAGCTAAACTGCAAGCGTCTGCTTAGTGATGACGTCATACAAAGATGGCGGTATCTTGCGCATTTGATGAT
Organism: Paralithodes platypus; assembly: GCA_032716605.1. Taxonomy (NCBI): domain Eukaryota; kingdom Metazoa; phylum Arthropoda; class Malacostraca; order Decapoda; family Lithodidae; genus Paralithodes; species Paralithodes platypus. The sequence continues at coordinate 54,831,261 of CM064568.1, read as the reverse complement.
CGGATCTCGGATTCACTCGGATTTCGTCTCTAAACGGCAAGCTACTGGCAGATTCTTTCGTTATGTTAAAACAAAATTATTGTTTTTGTTTGTTTTCTAGTTTTCTAGATTGTGTTCTTTTATTTAATAATTTTCATTTTAGTAAGCGTTGTTTCCACATAGCGATTTTGATAATTTAATTTGACTTTATATTGTCCTTGTCCCAATTTTGGTTTGTTTAGTTTGCAAGTTTTACATTTTAATTTATGTAGAGTTTTTTGTTATTTTTGCTATTTTTTCGGGTTTCGGCTGGGATTTTGATGCGAGAATTGAGGCTTTTGGCGCGAGAATTGAAATGGGGAATATTTGGTGTGTGGTGCGAGAATTGAATCAACGAAGACCGGTGTAGCGAAGATGGGGGCTCCACTGTATATGTTTTATAACCATATTGTACTACAGTCCAACTGCTGAGACTACCCTTTCCGAGCCATTTCAATGTAATGGAACGAACACTAAACCAATGTATGTAGAACTCACTCCATCTTTCTTTCTTACAGGCAAGCTTGATCATGCAGGTGCTTCAACTGTCAGACGAACAGATCAGGATGTTGCCGCCAGAACAGCGCGCCTCCATCTTGCAGCTCAAGGAACAGATTCAGCGCTCGCAACAGTAGCTTATGGGTTTCATTGGTGTGGGGTTATTCACTTCTTTAATCACATGACTACTTGGGTGTTATTCTTACTACCTTCAGGCAGCCTAAGAAGAACCTCAAAGATTAATTATGTAAAATCTATGTTCACTATACATATTACTCTCAAAAAATTGCTCTTAAGTAAAATTGTCTGGACCTTCGATTGTGAGATGACAAATGAACTGAGTAAAATTGTAATGAAATAAAAAAGTACAGTACAGTGTACATCTAGGTACTGAATAGTTATTAGTGCTCATAGCCTTTAACATTGCAATAATATTCCACAGGTGAATACAATTTAAACCATAGAAAGGAAAGTCTGTGTTCTGTTTGATAAAGTATTACTAAATTTATCTTCATTGATATGATTTCTTTTATGACTGCTTTATGTAATGAAAGCTGCTATATATATATAATAGACTAGGGTAAAGGAGCGAAGTGCTGCACAGTGGTTTGGTTAGTACATGAAACAAGATAATAATAGCCCCAAATATTTATATACTAAAGTTAGATTATTGGTAATACATTTTTTATCAGAATGTATGATGTTATTAAATTTTTTGACCATGCCATTAATCTATCTACTAATTTTTTAGAGGGATCATTTGTTGTTATCGATGTCACATACAGATTGGACCCGTGTGCAAATATGCTAATCTACCGGTACCCTACATTACTTTTCTGTTGGTGAAATACAGAAAATAACCTGTCAAACTTGGCTTACAATTTCTCTGGTGGTGCCATCAGTTACAGAATGACTTATTTGTTTGCAAGTTTTACATTTTAATTTATTCTCTTCTGTATCAAACTCACTTTGTTTTTGTAATCCTCTCTAAAATATCCTAGTTAATTAACTGAGTACAACCACCGTTTCATAATACTGTAGGTACTGTTTTTTTTAGTTTAAGGCATATATAAATTGTATTTCCTATATTATAAAAATGTCCTTAAAAATTCTTGTGAAAGTTAAAATAAAATTGAAATGTTAATTTTATAATCTTGACAATTTATATTATTGTGCGTTTTATAACAAAGTCATCGCTATTTCATATCTGCAATTCAATTACGATCACTTTCTTTATATTCTATATCTTAAATAAATTTGTATGAAAATATTATAGATATGTTGAATAAAGGTGTATGAAAACATGAGAAATATTTAGCTTACCTTATTCTGATGATGTTCACCCCGCCGTTGGGGAGCCACCTTGTCGTGGTGGCGGGGCTCGAAGCGGGGTCGCTGTCATCCACTCTTCGGAGCAGGGATTACAGCGGCGTCGTGGACGAAGTACCCCCCCGTCGTCTTTGGGATAAGCGGAACCTTCCGGTGACGGCGTTTTTCTGGTTCCCAATTTTGACCTCGCTTTGCGGAGGGTTTCCTCATCCTTTTTCACTAAATTGTGCCGGCTAGGCTCAAGACACCTTCCCTCGCTGAGTGGGGAGTTCTGACTCCTACCCGTTTACAGGGGCAGTGGCAGCTAGCTCACTGCACGTGGGGGTTGGTACCGGGGGCGGCGGCGCGGTCGCCCGTGCTGTCGCTCCATGGACCGCCCATCAGTGAGGCCCGGTCTCGGTTTCCGGGGGTCCGGTCTACCTTCCTGGTGGGTTTCCTGGCTTCTGTCCGGCTGCCCTCCATTACATACAGATTGGGGATGTTTGCAATTCATTTTGCCCTCAGTCCCAGTATAGCGGTTTTGCCTAAGCTAGGCCTCTCTGTACGTAGTGGTGCTATCCCCCCTTGTCTAGGGGGGTAGGGTATGGGGATGAGCCCCCTAGGACCTGCCCCTGTTTGTGCCGTCGGTGTGGGGGTCGGAGCTTCCTGCCTCGCGACGAGGGGCTCTGTTAGCTCTTATGGTACGCTCTTTATTTTTGCTTTGTTTCTGATTTTTCTTTTCTTTTTCTTTCTTTTTCTTCCCCTTGGTTAGTTTTTATTTCCTTTTTCGTTTTCCGACAAACCGAAATTAGAATAGTAAAAACAACTTGGGTCATCATGGTCCGTCCATACAACCCCACTACCCCGGACCAAGCTAAGGCGCACCCTGTCCCCGTCCCACGCGATCTCACGGACTCTCCACCTGACCTTTCTCAACTCTCTGGGGCTTCCGCCCTCGACGCATCCGTACCTACTAGTACCGTACCAGCTCAAACCTCTGACTCTCTCCTCATTGACCGCTCTCCGGCGCCTTCCTCGGCTTCGACTTTGGTAGGCGTGGAGTGTGTCACCTCTCTTTCCGATTCTTCATTAGTTCAGCCTGCTCTTTCTTCTACAGCTTCCTCTTCCTTATCCCTCCCCGCTCCGCCAGTTCAGCCCTCTTCTCTTCCGTCGTTTTCTATCCCTTCTACTGCATCTGCCACTCTTCCTTCCTCCATTGCTTCCTCATCTCACATCGTCACTTTCGAACCATATTCTCCTTCTTTTTCTTCTTCTTCAGTTCCTTCGCCTTCGGTTCCATCTACTTCAGTTTCTTCTTCTGCTCGCCCTCGTTCTTCTATTCTTCCTCTCTCCGCTCTCTTTGCCCCTGCCGATTTTGTTAAATTCTTTTCTATCCCCGCCTCAGCCCCTCTTGCCGGAGATGACCTTCTGTTCCACCTCAGTCTCCTTCAGAGGGTGGGCAAGGATGTCACTTTCCACTCTCGTCATGATCATTCCCGTCTAGTTACAGTGCAAAACGAGTCAGGCTGCTGCTATGGCGGCCTTTGCAGATCCCAACGTTACTCCCATCCCTGCTTTTAAAGACCAAAGAATGAACTCGTGCACAGGTACTGTCCTGATCCCTTCTTATATCCAACTCGGTGATCGGGACTTCAAAGATTGTGCCGACCTTATTGGGAAGGCCGTTGTTGCTCAAGACCATGTTGTAATTAATATTGTCTGTTACACCATCCAACCTCGCCGCTATCCCTCTAATATCGCTAAAATAACGTTCGATGGTAATATTCTCCCTTCTCACGTTATTGTCGGTGGTACTCGCATCGACGTCTTAGAATCCCTTCCCCCGCCCTCAGCAGTGCAGGGGTTGCTGGCGTTTTGGCCATCCCGTGAAATACTGTCGCTCTCTCAACCCTGACTATCCTACATGCCCGTACTGTGCGCAACCTGGCCATATTGCTGATGAATGCCCGTCTACGACCCCCTGCTGCCTCAACTGTAAAGCCTCCCATCCTGCCTATTCCCATGATTGCCCCGTTTACAAATTTGAATCTGAAGTTACAATTCTTAAAGCAAAACAAGGCCTTACTCACTCTGCTGCCCGTAAGGAAGCTCTTCGCCTGGGCTTCTCACCTCGTCCGATTTCTGCACTTATCTCTCACCCTCCCGTCTCTTCTTCCACTCCCTCCGTTCCGCTTCCCTTGTCCTCGTCCTCCTCTTCCTCTGTTCCGCTCTCTGTCCCTTCTTCCCTTACTTCTACGCCTTCAGTTTCTTCTGTCTCCCCTCCTCCTATTACTGTCTCTTCGTCTTCTATCCCTTTGTCTAACTCTTTCTCTGTGCTTGACTCTTCTACTCCTACTTCCGTTTCCTCTCCTTCCACTTCCTCTCCTCGCCCTCGCCCCTCTTCTGGTTTGGCTCAACGCCCCACCCGCCAGCGGTCCCATCCCAAGCCTTCCTCTAGTTCTCCTCCTCCCTCGTCTCGTGGTTCCCTTTCCTTCCGGTCTCCTGTCTCTACCAAACGGATTTCCAAAATTCCTTCCCGTACCTCCCGTTCTCCCTCTCCCCACTCCTCTTCTAAACGCAGGGACTTCCACCGTAATGTCCGGAGTCCGAGTCCCGGTGAGAAGAAGAAAAAGAGGTTGCCTCCTTCCTCCTCCTCTCCATCTCTTTCTTCTTCTTCCTGCTTTCGCCCTCCCTCTGACTTAAACATGTCCTTTGAGTCCATTCCCAAGATTCGAGCCTTTCTCGATTCTTCTCGTCCCCCGCCTCTTACCGTTTCAGCTGACATTCATCCCGTCCCCTCTACACTGCCCCTTACCCCTCAACCGCCTCCTCCTTCCCCTGTCCCCCCCTCTTCCGTCTCTACCCCTTCCCAACCTTCTTCTCTTCCTTCTGTCTCTCTTTCGCCCTCTGCCCTTCCCTCCTCTCATTCTGGCCCTCCTCTTTCGCTGTCAAGCCTCCCTATGCCCCCCGGTTTTCGGTCCTCCCCTCTGCCTCCTTCTCTTCTGTCTCCCCGTTAACCCATCCACCTCTTCATTGTTGTACATAAGTGTGTATTTTTTCCCCTTATCATTATTTGTATTTATCTGTCTCCCCGTTCGCCCATCCGCCTCTTCATTGTTGTGCATAAGTGTGTATTCTTCCCTTTCTTTTTTTTTTTTTTGGCTTTTGCCTCCTTTTAATTCTCCACGTTATCCTCATTCACCTTTTCTTAGTTGTACATAAGTGTGTGTGTTTTACCTTTATTGTTATTTGTGTATATTTCTTTCCTTCTCTGTGTGTCCTTCCTCTTTTTCTGTGCGTTCTTATTTTCGGTGGCTTTTGCCTCCTTTTCTGGTTTTCTTTTGTCTGTTTTCGTTGTTTTTTCGTCCTTTAGTCTCCTCTTAGTTTCTTTTTTCTTTTTCTTTTATGTCCATTTTGCAGTGGAATCTTCGTAGTCTTAATGCTCAAAGGATTGACTTACGTTTTCTTCTTTCTCTTCACTCCCCTAAGGTCGTTTGTCTTCAGGAGACTCGTCTTTTCTCTCCTCCTGTTCCCTTTCCTCATTACTCTTTTTATAGTTCTCCCCACTCTCTCCATGATACTTGTCTTCTTATTCATTGTTCTGTCCCTTTTGGAGAGCTGTCCTTTTCTACTCATTTCCCTTGCACCTTTGCTAGAGTCTATCTTGACCGCTGGTTAACAGTGGTTTCTGTGTATTTGTCGCCTTCTCTTCCCATCGATTTTCCCGAATTCTCCGAGATTTTATCTAAGTTGCCCACTCCATTCTTAGTCCTTGGTGATTTTAATGGTCGGCACACCTTGTGGGGTGACAATGTTATTTCACCCCGGGGTCGTCGGCTTGAACCTTTTCTCTCGGACCGTAATCTTTTTATCCTTAATTCTGGTGCTCCTACTCATTTTGATGCTCGGACTCGTACGTTTTCCTGTATCGATCTTTCCCTGTGTTCCCCTTCAGTTTCCCTTGATTTTCATTGGTCAGTTCTCGAGAATTCTCACAATTCCGACCATTTTCCCATTCTCCTTTCTCTGACTACCTACTCTCCTACTCCTAACTCCCCTCGTTGGTGCTTCCAGCGGGCGGACTGGTCTTCTTTCGCTTCCCTTACTGTTCCTTCTTTGCTTCCTCCTCCTTTCTCATCGGTCCGTGTCATTCTCTCGTTTTTTCTGGATCTGGTTTTCGGTGCTGCTTTGACGTCCATTCCCCGGACGTCTCGCCCTTTCTCGTCTAAATGCGTCCCTTGGTGGTCTCCTGAGTGTTCCAGGGCCCTCCGGGTTAAACGGGCGGCTTGGAAAAGCTTTCGCCGTAAGCGTCTCACCCCTGCTTCTCGGGAGCCGTTTTTTCTCTTTCGCCGTGCATCTGCTCTTTTCCGTCGTACTACCAAAGCCGCTAAACGCCGGAGTTGGGAGTCCTATGTTTCTTCTATTACGTCTCGCACTCCTGTCGCTTCGGTTTGGAAACGTATTCGTAAGATCTCTGGTAAACATCTTCCCTTCCGTGCTCCAGTCCTCCGCATTGATGGTGTTTCTGTGGCAGACTCCGAAACAATTGCTAATCGATTGGGCTCGTACTTTAGCTCAGTTAGCAGTGGTTCTCACCTCTCTGCTGAGTTTCACTCGCTTAAAGTCGTTGCGGAAAGTACTCCAATTACTTTTAGTCTTTCCTCTGACGAATCCTATAATGCTCCTTTTTCCTCGACTGAGTTACACACCGCTCTCCGTGCCTGTAAGAACACTTCTGAGGGTCCTGATGGTATCCATTATCTCATGCTCAAACATCTTTCCTCGCAAGCTCTGGTCTTCTTGTTAGCTCTCTATAACAAGATTTGGTCTTCTGGTGTTTTCCCTCCCTCTTGGGGTACTGCCCTGACCATACCTTTTCTTAAACCTGGCAAGTCTGGGTTCTCCCCACAGGACTATCGCCCTATTGTCCTTACCAGTTGCCTATGTAAACTCTTTGAACGTATGATTAACGCTCGTCTCATGTGGATTCTTGAGTCGCGCCATTTGTTGTCTTCTTCCCAGTTCGGGTTCAGACGTGCTCGTAGTACGCTTGACCCCCTCATTCGCTTGGAATCTTATATCAGGACGGCTTTTGCTCGTCGTCAAACTGTCATTGCTGGTTTTTTCGATCTCGGAAAAGCCTATGATTCTACCTGGAAGTACCACATTTTGCGTCAGCTCCGTTCTTGTGGCATTTACGGTAATCTAGGGGTCTTTATTCAGAATTTTCTTTCTTCTCGGTCCTTTCGTGTCAGAGTCGCTTCCCACTTATCTCGTCTTTACCCTCAGTTGGAAGGTGTCCCTCAGGGTTGTGTCCTGAGTACCGTCCTTTTTCTCATTGCTATCAACGGTATCGTGTCTTCTCTTCCTGTCGGGGTTCGGTCTTCCTTGTATGTCGACAACTTTGCGATTTACGCAGCCGACTCAGATATTGCCGCTTTACATCTTCTTATCCAATCCGCTATTCTGGCTGTTTCTTCATGGGCAACCCGCCACGGGTTCCGTTTTTCCACCTCCAAATCCTGCGCGATGTCCTTTACTCGTTGCCATTCTATTCCTCATCCTCCTCTTACTCTTTATGGTACTGCCCTCCCTTATCGTTCCTCTACTACTTTTTTGGGTCTTACTTTTGATTCTCGTCTTAATTGGTCCGCTCATGTTTCTTCTCTCAAGGTTGCTGCCTTACTCCGCCTCCGCCTTCTTCAGTCCTTGTCCCACCTCACTTGGGGTGCTGATCGAGCGCTTCTTCTTCGGCTTCATACGGTTCTTGTCCTCTCTAAGTTGGATTATGGCTGTCAAGTTTACTCTTCAGCCTCTGATTCTGTTCTCCATGCTCTTGATTCTGTTCATCACTCTGGTCTTCGTCTTGCCCTTGGTGCTTTTCGTTCCTCTCCTGTTGAAAGCCTCTATGCTGAGTCTGGTTTCCCTTCTCTTTATCGCCGTCGGGCTCCTGTCCCTTCGTTCTTACGCTCGCCTTCAACAATTCCCATCTTCACATCTTTCCCTTCCCCCTTCGGTCGTTGCTACTTTTTCGTCTCACCCCCGTCTTGGTTCTCCGTTTTCTGTCCGCATGCTCTCGCTGCTCGCATCGTGCTCTTTCCCTGTTTCTAACGTCCTCCCTTTTCGCTTTTGCTCTTTTCCCCCCTGGCTTTTCCCTCGTCCTTCGGTTTGCCCTTCCATCCTCCCTTGTTCCAAGTCCTCTACTTCTCCCCTCGTTCTTCGGTCTCGTTTCTTAGATCACCTCTCTCTTCACGCTACAACCACTCCTGTGTTTACTGATGGCTCCAAGACGTCGGTAGGCGTGGGGTTTGCCGTCCTTTTTCCCACTTGCTCGTATCAATATTCTTTACCTCCCGTTGCCAGTATTTTAACTGCTGAACTTTATGCTATTTTTATTGCCCTCCGTTTTATGTGTTCCTTCCCCTCCTCGTCCTTTACTTTGTTCTCTGATTCTCTCAGTGCTCTACTTATCTTACAGTCCTCCCCTTTTCTACACCCTTTAGTTCTTTCCATTCAGGAATGGCTTTTCCGCCTTTCCGTCCGCAAAAAGCTTGTACATTTTTGCTGGGTTCCCAGTCACGTTGGCGTTTGCGGTAATGAGCGGGTTGATTGCCTTGCTCGTTCTGCTGCCGTGCGGGGTACCCGCTCCTCACTTGCTGTCCCGGCCTCTGATTTCTTCCCTGCCTTGTCCAGGTTTCTTTGGTCGAGGTGGCAGACTCAGTGGTCCACTATCTCCGTTAATAAACTTCGTTCTGTCAAACCGTCCGTTTCTGGGTGGTCTGATCCCTCCCACCGTAATCGCCATTGGGAGACGGCTTTGGCTCGTCTCCGCATTGGCCACACCAGACTTACCCATTCGTTTTTAATGTCCCGTTCTCCTCCGACGCTTTGCTCGCGCTGTACCGTTCAGCTTTCTGTCTCCCATCTTTTCCTCGATTGCCCCTTATTTTCCGTTGCCCGCGCGCGTTTCTTCCCTTTTCTGGCTTTCCTCCGCCAGCCGCCATGTCTTAGATTTTCTTTCTGAATCTCCCTCGTTTTCTATCTCCCGTATTATGTCCTTCCTTCATCATGTTCGAGTTCTCGATGATATTTAGTTAACTTCCTTCCCGTCTTTACATATTTCGTGCCATATGGCCTTTGTCGCCTGGTGCGTTGACTTCATTAATGTAATGTAATGTAATGATGATGTTCAAGGTGGAATAACAGAAGGGCTTTTTCCTGCAACTCTGATCTTATGTAATATAGGCTTATAAGAATTCTATCACCTACGGTAATCTACCTTCAGTCTAGTTGCCGACACCAATGCTAAAAGGCAACAGAAGTATTGTGAAGGTAGATACGCTGCACTTGCGGATCAAAAGTTGCCAGATCGTTGCTCCCTGCCAACCACAGTAGCCAGGTTATCATCCTCTGGAGTGATAACTGCGGGACACCACTCTATACCGTCTATAGGTTAATGAAGAATAATACTAAAAGTAGATGTGTATTATGATACATATTTACATCAACATTGTGAGTTTTGTGGATGTTGAACACATTTACAGCAGTCAGTATATTAAATAGAAACATTCAGTTGTTATTGAACTTATAATCAGTAAGTAGTTATGATGCATTTTTTTAACGCCATAAACTCCCTTGATTGACAGGGCTAGGGCATGCCCTTGTTACAGGGACTTTATTGGACATTTGCCATGAATCGCTAGACCTGAGCGTCCAAACTCATGACGTCTACCAGTGGCACGGGGTGGGATTGAACTGCAGACCCTTTCATCAGCAGTCAGACACGCTACCGACCATGCCACAGCGCTTTAATCCAAACGGCATTGCTTGGGAATATTTTCTAACTTGCATTTTAATCAGTATCGAGCCATAGTTTGTGGCCACCCTGTAACTTTCATTGTGCAAATATACTCACTGGTATATGTATTTGAACGATAGTGCTTAGGCCTATGTAGCAAATTAATGGGTGTGTTAATAATTGAAATAGTAAATAAAAAATATATCTCCATTAATTTACTTGCACAATCAAAATCACAAAATAGGATCCTTCAAACCTTTGCTTGCGACTGTACAGTGATGTGGAACTACAGTACTGTATAAAAAGTACAGTCTTGGTCATGAATACTTTAAAATCTAATGCTGAAAACAAGACAGTGAGCATTAACTAGTGAATCCCAGTAATATAATCTTTGTGGCTCAAGCTACATATATACAAGTTTAAAGATAGTTTAATCCATAGTGTAGTTTTGAGATAAGACCTATTTAAAATCATTCACTAGCGTATCATAACTGTGCTTCCAAAAATTGTCCATAAATTCCTGACCACGACTGTACCAACCATATACAGGTAGTAATACAAAATCATTTGAAAACTGTGTTACTGTAGGCTACTGAATAGAGATAACTACCATACTGAAAACATTAGGAATAAACAACTGGATTGAGTTAATCACCTATACAGATAGTCTATTTTTTCCAGCTAACGGTAAAATGCCATTTCCCCATTTTTTTTTTACTCTATTATATTGATTGAACAGCGTTCAGTAAAGCAGTTAACCAATCGGTTCCAACAAAATGCACCCTTCAAATCAAATATGGATTATCACCTAAGAATTTCAGACAAAGTCTATAAGACCGAGAAACTGAAGTACTGTACAGTATTATTTGTTTTTTCCACCAACCAACTTCACCTCTAAACTCAACTAATGAAATCAACAAATACTGTACGTGTGGCACTCCAAGGACTCGAACCTAGGATACTCACATCGAAATTCCAAGCACTTATGCTTTACGCTATCAATAGAGTTAAGAAATATCCACAAGCCTACGATTTATTATGCAGTTTCGAATCCAGCATATTAATCTGAGCATGTACACATATTCCAACTGCGCTATGGTAGCCTAATGTATAGATGAATGGAAGGAGTAATTAATGGAGCACTTTACCCTTGGGAAGGCCTTGCTATAAATTGCTCCTGATCCAGAATTAATTATTATGTTTTTTCCACCAACCAACTTCACTTCTAAACTCAATTAATGAAATCAACAAATACATGCGGAACTCCAAGGACTCGAACCTAGGATATATCACACTTCCAGACAGGACCGTGCCTTGATTACAAAGCTGATATGGTGACTTATGTATAAAAGTCTCAAGAAAGAAGGCCATCTTTCCTTCATTCAGTGCACTGTTATACCTTAAATTCACCTACTTAATCTCTCACAGACTTTATGAGTTACTGTATTTAAATTTTAATTAATATTAGCTCTAGTACCACACTATAATTATAGTACAGTATTATGCTCATGCATTTCCTCAAAAACTACTTTCATAATTATTACATTTATATAAAAATAACAATACCATTACCTGGTACTTTATAATTATTTACAATGTTACATAATCTTTAAAAATTTTACACATTTTTCATAGAATGTTGTACAGTGAGCATTTTCGTAGTTATGGTTTACGTGAATGTAGCAATGTTTCTACTATGCTAGAGAGGAAGCCTTACATCTTCTATATTGATGTTTGCAGTTGCATAAAGAATTGCACTATGTTCTATCTGTCTAGTTTTTAACGGGAAATAAAGCTACAGTAATTGGTACATAGCCTACACATCAACACTATCTTGTGTTGCCAGGTGATGGGCTGGTCTATCAGAGTGAGAACTGAGTGATCTCTACCATACCCATAGCTTACTCTGACTGTTCCTTTTACTTATATATTTTCTAGATCTCAAGTGACGGCGTCTCTTCCGTGGATTGACCTCCCAATCTACCAAGATTGGAAGCCAACATTTTTTCCTTTGCCCCTCAACTTTCTCTTCATAATTGCTGAGGGGCACAGGGCCCTGGGTTGGGCTTTGGTTTCCCGGGCGTTTCCGCACCCTCCTCAGCTCCCCGCCATGGAGTGGCTTCGGTCACCCAGGCTTTATTGTGGTCGGCAGGGAGGGTTCTGTGGGGGCGCTCGGTTATGGCCTTGCTCGGAGCCTTGGGGCTGTTCGGCCAGGCAGCTTGGGAACAGCAACAACAACACTATCTTGTCGGCTAAATGATTCATTAAAATGTTATGCAGGAGTGCTTAGTACAAATAATAAATATTAAAATAAAATTCACCCAGCCTAAAAAAAATTATCTTTAACCAATTCATACTGTCATACATACATGTACAGCTACTGACAAATGTTTGTGAACTCTTGCGATTTTCTTTATGCAAATACATCCATTTAGAATGCTGTTCAGATCAAATCAGCTATACTGCATAGTAATAAATACATAGGATTTAATTATATTTTTTCACCAACCAACTTTACTTCTAAACTCAATTAATGAAATCAACAAATACATGTGGCACTCCAAGGACTCGAACCTAGGATACTCACACCGAAATTCCGCGTACTTATGCATTACGCTATCAAGACAGTTAATAATATACAGTAATGCACTAAGTTTCGCTACATCAAGGTTTGCGGTTTCATGTTTCGCGCCAACATTGAAATATTCGCATGTTTCAAGTTTCGCTTGAAATCCCAGTGTTTCGCGGCAAAATTATGCGAGAAAATTTCAAACCGTCCGCCAAGCCGCCGGATACCGATTGTCATTTCGTAGCTGCCATCTTGGATGATGTCAGCAGCATCCTTCCCGTGGCGAAAGAACCATCCAACTCTCGAGCGAAGCGGTTGTTTCGCCATGTGCTTTGTATGTCGAATCTCAATTAATATTAGCTATGAACTATTTTAATCAGTAACACATTCACGGCAAAAACTTTCTTACTTGTTTGTTCACGTGTGAATTTGAAAATGCTGACAACATTATAGGCTAAACCTAGCCTAGCCGACATTTATTTTGTTTGTAAATGAACACTAGCGGTAGCCTATTTTTAGGGTTGAGCCGTGAATGCTTTACACCAGCTGCTTGTAGAGAAATTCAAGTGTGAGAGGCTCGTCAGACTTACATTTGTTAGCCATGATGAGAAATAATATATAAAATCAGAGGCTTCAGAGCAGAGAGAAACATAAGCTTTGCATACTCCCGTAACATGGATTGTAGGTGTAGGTAAAATATTTATTTTTATTCTAGTGCATTTTGCGGGGATTTTTTGGACGAGGATGGAACCAATTACCTTACTTCCCATATGTTCAATGCCTCACTTTCGCGAATTCATATTTCACGCCAATTTCAAAGCACCAATTAGGTGTGAAATATGGTGCAGTACTGTAAAGCTGATATGATCTGAACATCACTGTAATGGATATATTTGCATACAGAAAATTGCAAGAGCTCACAAACATTTATCAGTAGCTGTACATAATTTTAAAGACGAGTGGTCCCCATACTGTAACACACTTACATACCATATATAACACATTCTACACTTTTGTATCATAAATCAAAGTCAAGAATAGTTTATTCTTTGATCAACACATACCAAAATTTACATAACAAATTATTACTTCCCTACACCTTCCGGCCCTCCCTCACCGCATCTGGGAGCCATACGCCTGCCAGTACTCTTCCGTCATCATTTCTGTGAGGCGCGAAACAGTACGATCGAAGGCAAACAATTCCTCCTCTCCTGTGAAGATGCTCAAGGTTCGAGTCTCACTGCTACGCTCCTTCAAACCCAAGTCGTCCATTAATGTTAAACTTGCTTTGTCCGTGAAGTCCGATGTCTGCTCCTCTGCCTGGAATATCTGTGTGTGAGGCGCCTCACTGGTACACACCACACGGACCTGACAAGAACGAAAGGAAGTACAGTACATATCAAAGATGGATACAGATCTGATGAGCGATAATGAATGGGAGTTGCAGGGTCTGGTAAATATGTTTGGAACAGTGTGTGGAAAAACGGAATCTGAAGGTGAATGCGGGGAAGAGCAAGATTATGGTCTTTGAAAGGGGTGCAGCCACAGAGTTGTTGTTGTTGTATGTTATAAAAATTGCCACCTGAAAGTGGCACCGATTAGCGTGTCACCCATCGGTAATTTGTGTAGGGTTTTTTCCCCTAGATAGGTTGCCCGCCAAGGCTATCGAGTCCCATCCACCCGGAGAGTGTGAGGTGAGGTTGAACGGTCAGGTTATGGAGAATGTCAGCTCATTTAAGTATCTGGGCAGTGTGTTGAGTAAAGATGGGAGTATGGATGAAGAAGTGCGGGAGAGGGTGCAACAGCGGAAGAGGGTTGTAGGAACGCTGAAAGCAGTAACAAGAAATAGGGTGATCAACATGGAAGTAAAGAAGTCCTTGCATGACAGTGTGGAAATCCCGACATTGACTTGTGGGAGCGAAGCATCTTTGGAACTTGGCCTCGGCATTCCGTGCACTATCTGTGATAAGTACTAGGTCATCTGCGTATAGCAGTTCCCAAAAGGAGCCCAACACTGAAATCACCAGATAGTGCCTCGAGAACCATAACAAAGAGAAGAGGGTTCAACACAGAGCACTGGTGAACTCCGACGCAAACTTGGATAGTATGGATTTGTGTGATTTTGGAATCTGGCCAATCAACTATATGTACAGTATAGGTATACTGCACAGTATATCTCAGTACCGGTACCAGCTGTACTTATTGGGTTGCTACTCTGCTTGAATTCAATTGTAGTCAAATCAAACACAGAACTTCTATCTATGTTTAATTAAAATGTAAAACTTGCAAACAAAGCAAGCCAAAACTGGGACAAAGACAATGTAAAGGAAGATGTACAGACAAAATCAATAGTTTGCTGACAACTTGGATAATATTTGTGTAATATAGAGAGACGGATGTTAACTCGACACTTACACAACATATTTATGTTACACTTGCAAAACAAACAAATAAAACCAAAATAGGGACGACACAATATAAAGACAAAAGAACTTATCAAAATCGCTATGTGGAAATAACGCCTTAGTAAAATATTTTGGAAATAAAAGAACACAAAACAAATCATCATACCGTTACTAGTCACAGGCTACAGGCACTTCTCACTATAAGTTGCATAATTTTAAGTAGTTTTATCATTACACTGTTCATTAACCCTCCAGCCTCGGCTATGTACAGTACTGTATTCTACAGTATAAATATTCCCCGAAACCCGGGGGATTTGGCTGAAAAAACGTCTCGCCTAGGCTACCGTATCTTTGTTATTTTGACTGCTTCCGCATTCCCGCGCATCCCCAAGCGTAGATGTGTTTCGTACCTGTAGAATGACGTTGAGTAGAACTCTCTAAGTCAACTGGTTCAGTTGTGATGACGATTTCCGTGGAGAGAACTTTGTGGCGATGTCAGCCATATGAGCCACTTTTCACTACTAAAACAACATACAGTCACACACAAACAAACGACGCCTCTCCTTCTTGTATTTACCTAATTGTATTTACCTAATTGTAGTTTACAGGAGTTGAGCTAAGCTCGTGTTGTCCCGTCTCTCAGTCTACTTTTTATCCAATTTTTTCTTGAAAATATGGATGTTCCTTGCCCCTACCACCTCCTCCTCCAGCCCATTCCATTTGTCAATACATCTATAGGGGAAGCTAAACTTCCTGATATCGTTCTTGCAGGTAGGTCTTTTTACTTTGTAGCTGTGGCCTCTAGTTATTCCTGTATCCATAATTAATATATCCTCCCTATCCAGCCTCTCCAGCCCCCGGGTGCATTTGTACATCATTATTATGTCTCCCCTCTCTCTCCTCTCTTTTAGACTTGGTAGATTTAATTTGTCTAGCCTCCCTTCATATGGCAGTTCTCCGAGACTTGGAACCAATCTAGTAACTGCTCTCTGGATTCTTCCTAACTTGTGAATATGCTTCTTTAGATGCGGGGACCACACCACTGCTGCATACTCCAATCTTGGTCTAATCATACTCTTCATAATTTTCGCTACCATGGTCTCATCCAAGTAGTTCAGAGCAACTTTCATATTCCCGGCCATTGCATACATTCCGCTAAAGAGCTTGTTAATATGTTTCTCTGGCGACAAATTATCTTGTATAATCAACCCTAAATCCTTTTCTTTTTCGGCCTTGCTAATTATATTATCTCCCATCCTGTACTCCCAATTTGGTCTATTCACACTTCTTCCCATATTTAACACATGGCATTTACTTATATTAAATTTCATTTTCCACTTGGTGCTCCATTCGTATATTTTATCTAAATCCCCTTGCAGCTCCTCACAACTACTTTTATTTGTTATTTGTCTCATAATTTTTACGTCATCTGCAAACATTGACATGTAGGAGTTTATGCCTATCGGCAGGTCATTCACGTACATGTGTTCGGAGGTGCGCGGCGTCGGGCATACCGGCTGTGTTTATATGCGTCGGACGGACGGCTTTCAAAACAAGCTTACAGGCTTTCAAGCTGCCGGAGCCTCAGAGCCCTTCCGGGGTCCGCGGGCCGCGTTTGTTATGGGTGCCTCAGAGCCCAACCGGGTCTGATGGGTTAATCAGGTAACAAAATTAACTTTAAGTTGTTATGCCTCATTATTAAGTTGTAAATCAGAACAAATATTATAAAATCCAAATCCAAATAGTAAAAATATTTGCTTCACTTAAAGTTGTGAAGTTTTTCAGGAATGTAACCCTAACTTCAAGTGAGGAATGACTGTCTTAGAAACACATGAGGACTGTCAGGGTTATGTGGCAGTAGATTAAAAGTACAGTTTATGAGCAAGATTGTCATTAACTATCGATACTGACTGTACTGGATAGTGGGGTTTTGAGGTCCAACTCCCATACTTAAAATGTAAAACTTGCAAACTAAACAAACCAAAACTTGGACAAAGACAATATAAAGGCAAAATAACTTATCAAAATCGCTATGTGGAAACAACGCTTACTAAAATAAAAGAACACAATCCACCACATAGGGTGTACATTACTGCATGAGCAAGTAAATCTGTTTCCCAAGCAAACTAATCGCACACATAACAACGCACTATCGTCACGTTCAAGGAATTAGTCAATTTGGGAAGTCCGGGACGTTCAAGACAAGAGGAAAAGAACCTCAATTTTTCCTGAGACTGACCTTATTGTCGTACAGAGTGTCGATGAGTGTGATGAACCTCCGCGCCTGTCCCTTGTCCCTCTGTGTGAGTATTGGTACGTCTCTTATGAATATTGTGTGGAAGGTCCGACACAACTGGAGGTAGTCCGCTGCTCCCAGGGGCTGTGTGGTGAGAAGAGGGAGTCAAATTAATTGGACCCTTATGCAGTGCAATAGTAACTTTTTCATTATTACAATAGTGCACTTCAACAATACTATACCCTATTCCAAATAAGTACAGTAGTCCAATAAATAGTATATATATATATTTGTTTGTAGTGATATACAGTATTGAAAATTATATTCATATAGTCGTTTCCAGAGATATACTTCCATAATTAACAATAAGTGAGGTCCGCAAATTTTTATGAGTGACTGTACAGTATACATTCACAAGTAACATTATTCATGATATTTTCATTAGGTTTCATTTCTCCAGTAAAATTAGGAAGGTATAGTTGGATAACTTATGAGGGTTTCAAGGTGATTTTAACGGTAGATTCTGCCTTAAATGTAATAGTGACTTTGGTATTATTGCCTTAAAATATCAATTAAAATTACCTATCTCCAACAAAACACACAGAACACCTACCCGATCACAGAGCTCCTGAAAGTGTGCATCCAGCAGACCACCACAGGAGCGCTGGAAGGAAACATTACGACCGGAGTAAGTTAACGTCCGGGGCCGCACTATGTCCGTCTCTTCAGAACTCAGTACCTGGGATAAACAAACATTATGGCAAATGTTGGAGATTATTAGATGTGCTTAATGGAATATTCACACATACTGTACACTCGGTCAAAAAAGTATCTGCACCCCTATGCTGATCATCTGGTGTGTACAGCTCAGTAGGGTTGGTACCTCTGCCTGCAGGTATATCCATGTGTCAGAGACGATCGTCTCTTGACACATGGATATACCTGCAGGCAGAGGTGCCAAACCTATCAAGCTCTGTACACACCAGATGATCAGCATAGGGGTGCAGATACTTTTTTGACCGAGTGTACACTATATTGTTCCCTAGACTGTCTGGCCAAGCAGTCCCGAGTCCGGTTGACCGAAGCCGCGCAGATGCTCAGGCCCCCGATTGGGCCAGGGTGAGATGAGATCTGTCTCTGAGAGGGCAGCGGGGGGAGGGGATCATCAGCCCACGGGCTTGCACCCCCGGGCCAATGCCCCGACTGTCCGTAGCCCTCCTTGCAGTACCACCCAATTGGGCAATCTCATTAGCACCCTAGAAGGAGAATTAGTGAAGGAATAGAGGCAAACATATATGGCTAAGGTAGGGTAGAGCATGCCAAACCTCATAGGATAGGACCAGCATTTACCCTACACATATATACAGTAGTTGATATAAAAGCTGACAAGGAAAAATTGCTGACTTCTTTACCTAGGCATATTTTATATTCATAATATACAAAAAAAAAAATAAAAATAAAAAATAAAATAATATATATACGGATATACTCGGCCACATACCCCATAGCTGGGAGTGGTCGACTCGAGACAGAGCCCTAACAGGGACAACACAACATCAACAAATATATATATACTGTATATACAGTATGTATGTACAGTATATACCTTTTTTTGGGGGGGGGGGGGGCTCAAGACAGAGACCAAACAGGGACAACATAACAGAAAACAATGAACACACAAAAACAAAATACAAATTCACACACATCTAGGTCACCCAGGAGAAGACCCAGAGACCAGGGTCATAAAGGTCCCTCCAGCACTCCCCCAGCCCCCAACCACCCGGAGAGGTTCCGATCTCAGCAGGCAGACATGCAGCGAAGCAGAAACCACAAGCCCGCCCGCCCACCACACTTCCAGGTGCACCCTTCATATAAACCGTCTCCCCGGGCCAGGCGCCTGATGGACTACTATCTAGTCCAACTTGCGCCCGACCGATTCTCCCAAATGACTAGTGTTCACTCATCTATTCACAAGCATTCTCCATTCATTCCTGTTTATTACCACTTCCCTTGCCTGATCTATAGTCATTCCTCTATCACCCAAAGCTTGTCTTACAGTCTCTCCATCTCAATGGGAGTCTTCCTACCCCTCAATCTCCCCTTGTATTTGACTCACATATTCTCTTTGTAAGCTTTTCATCTTCTATTCGTCCAACACCCTTCTGTCCATTTCCGACAAGTCCAGACCAGGAAAGGTTGGTGAAATAAACTCACCTTGAAGAGAAGATTAGCCTCGGCCTCAGCGTCACATTTAGACTTAACAAAGAAGACTCTCCGTGATCCATCCAGCCTCCGCATCCTGTAGTCCAAACCAGAGTCCAAGTTCACAACCTGACAATAAAAAACACTGCAAGTTAATATTCTCTGTAAATGGAAACTAAGTTATATTTTTCAACAATCAGGGTCAATTTTATAACAATTTAAAATTTTATTAACCCTCCCGCCCCGGCTACGCATTACATAAATATTCCCCGAAATCCGGGTGTTTTGGCCGAAAAACGTCTAGGCTAGGCTACCGTATCATTGTTATGCTGACTGCTTCCCGCATATCCCCAAGCGTAGCTGTGTTATTTACCTGTAGAATGGCATTAAGTAGAGCTCTCTAAGTCAAGTGCTTGATTTGTGATGATGATTTCATTGGAGATAACTTTATGGCCAAAACAGCCACTTTACACTACTTTTCGATACTTAACAACAACATACAGGCACACACGAACAAGCGACGCTCTCCTTCTTGTGGCCGGAGATGCGGGGCGTCGGTCCAGCCGGCTGTTGTTTACATGCGTCGGACCGACGCCTCGCACACGAAGCTCACAGGCTTTCAAGCAATGGTACAATGTTGTACCACCCGGGTTCCTTGGGGCAAAACTTAATGGTACACACGTGTACCATCCGAGTTTGAAGGGTTAAGGGCAAAATATAGCAAAATATAAACTACTTTCTTGTTTTGGCCAGCTTAGGTAACTCCAAATAATACTGCTGTCACTTACTCGACAATGGTGCTTGAGGATGGGTATGAAGGGTAGGAAGTTTGATCGTTGTAAACCGTTCTTGTAAAGGTCATCTGGCTTCCTGTTACTGGTGGCCACAACCACTACACCGTAATGGAACAGCTCTGTAAACAGCCGCTTCAGGATCATTGCGTCGCCTATGTCCGTTACCTCAAGTGGAGCAAAAAAGTTAATATATTTTAGCTGTAATATTGTAAAAAGGAATCTTATCATCTCCATTAGTAAATTTCCTATGTTGGCATCATAGAATTCTATTGTTGCAGTCATGCTCCCTCTATTTTCACTTATATTTGAATTTGATAATTTACCTGCATCATATCATACTGAAATAATTGAATCCAGTGGGGACTAGCATTATAGACATCCATTATTACCTGGAACTCATCGAAGCAGAGGAACCAAGCATCACTAAAGATAGTGCGAGCGACGGGAGGTATGGGGTCATGAGGTCGGGAGCGCAGGGTGTAGGTGCCGCTGGGGTCATAGTAGCGGGCCTGGTCAGAGGCTGTCACACGCGCCACGTTGGCCTTCTCCCGGTGCAGCCTCTTGTGGATATCTAACATGAATGAGTTGAAGTGTACCTGATGAAGGATTAATATACCTTAATTAAAAATCACACAGTTATCAGTTATATACTGTACTGACATACCGTTCTTTCTTTTTTCTGACTGATATGTTTTAATTTTTTTTTTAGCCATAACCTTCTTTCCTCTAGGCTTGAAAAATTCAGTAACTCATTCCCAATGGTCCTCTCTAAGCTTGGCAAAATTGATTGTTGGTACAGTACCGTACCAAGAAAATAAATAAATATAAAGATGATGAATACAATTAAAGCAGTGGTTCTTAACCTTTTTAGCACCGCACCCCCCTCTGGTCAGGACTGTATTCATGATCTCTCCCCCCCCCCCCCCCCTCTGCCTCTGGTGCCTAGATTTTTTTTTTTTTTTTATCCACTCCATATGGATGCTTAAGACGCCGCAAGATACTGTAAAAAGGGCGAACAAATAACCAATCTGCATGCAAGGATTAAAACTGATTAATGGTTTTATGTCAACACTACATGTGGTTGCTCGGAATGACGGTTGTGAATTTTTCCTATCAAAGTTTCTTATTTATATATATCTTTGCGATTACCCTGTATGCATTTGAATGGCCTAGCCCTATTTTGAACTTTGATTACCCCACGCCCCCCCTATCATTGTCAAACGCCTCCCTGGGGGGGCGTGCCCCCCAGGTTAAGAACCACTGAATTAAAGGATATATTACTACTTCTTAGGTTATATACTCATACATTATGTTACTAAGCAATATAATTATGAAGATGATAATGAAAGTGATAATGAGGATGAAGGTGATAATGAAGATGACGAAGATGATATGGAAGATGACGAAGATGATAATAATGATGGGATGATGATGATAATGGGATGATGATGATAATAATAATGATAATGATAATGATAATAATAATAATAATAATAATAACAATAATAATATGATTGAAAGGTTATATTTACACTTCTTACCCTCTGTTTCCTATCAGACTGCACACAGTCAAAGAGCATGTCCATCAACATAGTCTTGCCCGTTCCGACTTTACCCCATACATAGACCCCTTGTTTGGTCTCCACTCGACGCCCGATACCCAGCCACTTCTGAAGCTTGTTGGGGGGAGGCGGGGGGCTGTACCCATGTAGCTGTGGGCAGGGTATAAGTATTACTGTCCTTATTCTATGCTGACAATTCATATATACAAAATAATGTGCAGTCAGGGTCAAAACAAATTCAAATCTTCACAATTTTAAAATCAAACTCTTAACCCATGGACTGCAAAGAAATGGGCAAAAAAAGAAAAACAAATAGGTAAAGTTGATGAAGGGAGAGGGAAGGGGTATAAAGGGGGGAAGGAGTGGAGGATGTGGTATAGGGAGATACTAAGTACTACTTTCTATGTTTCACTCAATTTTGAGACATTTCCCGGCACTGGCACGGTATTTGAAGGATTCTTTTTACAAGGCGTATCACAATTCCTGGGTTTAAAGTACATGAACAAATGGTACAGGACACCTATACTACAGAATAGAAATACCCATTTCCACTGATCATTTGCACAGTTGAATGGACTAGTTATACTGGGTGTACACACATTTGAATCAATGAACCTCTAAAACAAAGATCTGATGCACCTGGGATATACAGTAGTGAATTATATTGTTTCATTTGTGTTTGACACACATTCAAATGAGTGCGAAACTATCACTAATTACGATTACAAGAAATCTGAATGCATTCACACCTCATCATAACAGCGCTGTAACTCATTAACGATATCTTCCTGGTGATCGTCTGGGGAGAGTTGCTTGGCCTCCACCCTGCCTCGGTACACCCCCAGTGGCCCCTCCTCCCCCACGGTGCCTTCTACTGCAGGGGCGGGGGCGGGCTGGGAAGTCAGGTGGCGGGGGGAGCATGTCACATTTCCCTGTTTTACCCTCCCTGATGCACACACCCGTGTTGCTACATTCCTGGAAGATAAGTAATTGATTAGCAACCCTTTTTCATTAAATATTGGTACAGTACATATAATTAGCATTGAATGGCTTTACCTACCATCAGGCAATTCTACCTATCTATTGACAGACATCTTAATCACCAAGAGGAATTGGCCGCGAATATGCTAAGGCAACTCATATATATATTCTATCTTGCTTCTGTTCACGGGGGAGGATCGCTTAAGCCTGACCGTCCATTGCTGTGTATAGTGTGTGGGGTGCATATGGAATACTATTGTACTGTTGCAGTGGCTGTGAATGTGAATGTAGTCTGTAACAGCTTGATCATGCTAATCAAGTACTAGCATTGACTTGTATACATGCGATACTGGTCTACTGCACATCTAATGTCTGCCAGTGCAGCTAGGGCTATAGAAAGCCATATCAGTAGGTCAATAAACCTACTGCACACCAGCCGGGGAGCGAACCCGTGCCTTCCATGCATGAGTCAAGTGCGGTGCCTTTTAGCCACGCTGGATCAGTTAAGCTAAAACCCTTCAGTATTGGGACGCAATTTTTCTCTTTATTCTGCCAACCATTTGACAATTTTATACAGTTTAGGAAGGACCTCAGGGAATTAATGTTGCAAAATCTATTAAATTAACAGTACCGGTATAACTTTAACTCTCACAGACCAAAATATCCTGGGATACAAATAAGAGTTAAAAAGGGCCTATTAGGATTAAAATATATTACTTTTATGTCAGTTTTCTTCATTTCTTCATTGGGATGCTGGTCCCTTCTTACAAGATATCACAGATGGTAGAGGGGGAAAGAGAGGGGGAAGGGGAAGAAAAGAGAGGAGAAAGTAGAAGTAAAAGGTAGCGGAAAAGAGACGAAAAGGGAACGGGAAGGGGGAAGGAGAAGAAAAGGGAGGGGGAGGAGAATAACAGGGAGGGGAGAGGAGAAGAACAGGGAGGGGGAAGGAGAATAACAGGGAGGGGGGAGGAGAAGAACAGGGAAGGGGAGGAGAAGAAGAGGGGGGGGGAGGAGAAGAAGGGGGGGGGGGGAGGAGAAGAACAGGGAGGGGGGAGGAGAAGAACAGGGAGGGGAAGGAGAACAGGGAAGGAGAGGAGAAGAAACAGGGAGGGGAAGGAGAAGAACAGGGAGGGGGAGGAGAAGAACAGGGAGGGGGGAGGAGAAGAAGAACAGGGAGGGGGGAGGAGAAGAACAGGGAGGGAGAGGAGAACAGGGAGGGAGAGGAGAAGAACAGGGAGGGGGAGGAGAAGAACAGGGAGGGGGAGGAGAAGAACAGGGAGGGGGAGGAGAAGATCAGGGAGGGAGAGGAGAACAGGGAGGGAGAGGAGAAGAAACAGGGAGGGGGAAGGTGAAGACAGGGAGGGGGAAGGTGAAGAAACAGGGAGGGGGGAGGGGGGGGAGGGGGAAGGTGAAGAACAGGGAGGGGGGAGGGGAAAGGTGAAGAACAGGGAGGGGGGGGGAGAAGAACAGGGAGGGGGGAGGAGAAGAACAGGGAGGGGGAAGGAGAAGAACAGGGAGGGGGAGGAGAAGAACAGGGAGGGAGAGGAGAAGAACAGGGAGGGGGGAGGAGAAGAACAGGGGGGGAGGAGAAGAACAGGGAGGGAGAAGAAGAACAGGGAGGGGGGAGGAGAAGAACAGGGAGGGAGAGGAGACAAACAGGGAGGGAGAGGAGAAGAACAGGGAAGGAGAATAGAAGAAACAGGGAGGGGGAAGGTGAAGAACAGGGAGGGGGAGGAGAAGAACAGGGAAGGGGGAGAAAAACAGGGAGGGGGGAGGAGAAGAACAGGGAGGGGGAAGGAGAAGAACAGGGAGGGGGAAGGAGAAGAACAGGGAGGGGGAATGAGAACAGGGAGGGGGAGGAGAAGAACAGGGAGGGGGAGGAGAAGAACAGGGAGGGGGAGGAGAAGAACAGGGAGGGGGAAGGAGAAGAACAGGGAGGGGGAAGGAGTAACAGGGAGGGGGAAGGAGAAGAACAGGGAGGGGGAGGAGAAGAACAGGGAGGGAGAGGAGAAGAACAGGGAGGGAGAGGAGAAGAACAGGGAGGGGGAAGGAGAAGAACAGGGAGGGGGAAGGAGAACTTGGAGAAGAACAGGGAGGGGGAAGGAGAAGAAAATGGAGGGGGGAGGAGAAGTGCTTACTGGTACTGCAGAAACAGATGTACGAGAGTGAAGCTTGGACATTGTTGAATGTTGGAGATGCAAAAATCAAAGAGTGAGTGGGTTGGAAATTAGTTACCGTACCATACTTGAGAAGTACATGTGAAGTTACATGGAGGGATAGACAGACGAATGAGGAAGTAAGAGAGCGGTGTGGGGTGGATGTGGATGTACTGGTCCTGCTGGAAAATATGAAAAGGAAAACCATGTGGAATGTATGAGAAGCGAGAGAATGACTAAGAGAGTGTACGAGAGTGAGGTGGACCGTGGAGGGACAGAGAGTAAGATCCAGATCGTGAGTGAGGTGGAAGGATGGAGTTGAGAGGTAATTGAGAGAAACTTTGAAAGTGGTGTTGGTTGAGAGGGGCATCAGCTGACAGAGGACAGAAGTGCTTGGGATCGATTCATTTGTGACCACCCCTTCGGGAATCATAGTGGTTATACTGATGTTTTGGACCGACAGTTAGCCCATCGATCTTTTTAGGCCTAATAGGTCCGGTAGAGCATATACTGTACATCATTGCTATATATGTCATTAAGAGCTGAAATGTGTTATAGGGGAGAAGAAAAAAAAAAACGCTAAATTACAGTATAGCCTACTGTAAAACAATAAGTTTTTCAGCCAGAACCCAACCAGCGGGGGTGTGGGGGCGGCAGCCCCCACCCATATACTAGGTTAGGTTAGGTAAGGTTGTTAGGTTAGGCTAATAGCCTAGAACATTAAAAAAAAAAAAAAAAAAAAAAAAATAGTCTAACCCAACCAGCGGGGGTGTGGGCGCGGCAGCCCCCACCCATAATACTAGGATAGGTTAGGTAAGGTTGTTAGGTTAGGCTAATGTCTTCCCAAAGTTGGCTATTTTTATAACATGAGATATTAGGCTACCCACTCCACCCCGTGAAATCCGAGCCAGCTTTCGTCAAAAGTTGGCTCGGGTATTCACAAAATTGGGTTTTATGGGTTTGCAATTTGGGAAAACCCGAGCCAAGTTTTGATACAAAACGCTATATTATTGTATTTTTACACTTTTAACCCCTCATTTTCCCTGAAATTCATAGCCCTCCCCACTAGTGGGGGGCGTGTTTTTAGATTGTTGGATAATGGGTAAATACTCATTTCAGCTCCTCTTCAGTATAAAACAACACTAGGCCTATATCTGAAGGAAAAATAAAAAAATACAAACTAAAACTTACTGAAATCGCTGTCGGTCCAAAAAGTCAGGTTTACCATCATAGTATCTGGCAAAAGGTAGATAGATAACCTACCAGTACTTCGATAGGTTACGTCTCCTCTCAAAGTTATGGATGAAAATAAAGGAATTATTCTATAATTGCACCTATACAATCTAAACAAATTATTATTGTATTTAACAGGAAGGTACGACGAGGTAAGTGATGTGGTATAGATGGCAATACAGTATGCGGAAATGAATTATAAGGGCATTCCGCCCCCTCTGACCCCCTTACGAAAAGCTACGGTTACTCACTCCACCCCAACTGGATTTCTACCGTTTTACCCAATCAGCGGGGGTGTGGGTGCGGCAGCCCCAACCCATAATACTAGGATAGGTTAGGTAAGGTTGTTAGGTTAGGGTTAGGCTAATGGGTCAATATACAGGAGGCGCTACAATATAGGTAGCAAAATTCTAATGGTAGTTTCGGGTTCCTATCATCATATGCTTCATTTCTATATACTTTTTATCCCGGGAAAAAAAAAAAAATCTTGGGTTTTTTAATTTTTTTTGGATTTTTGTTTTTTTCTTGGATTTTGTTTTTATTTTTTGTATTAACCTAACCAAAAAACCTAACCTAACCTAACCTAACCTAAATGTATTTGGGGGCTATTAGGTTAGGTAAGGTTAGGTTTTTTGGTTAGGTTAATGACCAAAACAAAAAATCCCAAGAAAATAAATGAAAAATCCTAAGACTTTTGGGGTTTTTTCCCGGGGATAAAAAGTATATAGAAATGAAGCATATGATGATAGGAACCCAAAACTACCATTAGAATTTTGCTACCTATATTGTAGCGCCTCCTGTATATTGACCGGCTAATGTCTCTCTGGAGTCTGAAACATTGTAAAATCTGTGTCACATCTAGATTGAAAGACTTTTGTCAGAGGGGGCGGAAATGAGGAATGCCCTTATAATCCATTTCCGCATATTGCCACCTATACCATTACCACATCACTTACCTCGTCGTACCTTCCTGGGTAAGATCCTGTGTAGCGGGTGGAACTGATTTTCAGATGCCTATTTACAGTAGGCTAGGCCTACTAAGAAACCTTGAAGAATAGCTTTAACCTAACCTAACTTAACGTCTTAACCTAGTATATTAGTGGACTATTTATGAATAAAAATGTAAAAATAGCCTAGGCCTATATTGTAACATTACCAAATTATTGAGATATATGTACAGGTCTACCCGCTACACAGGAATATAGCCTACCCCTTCCTCAGGGTGTCAATCCACAAAATATGAATTGTGTTATCATTATGGTTTATTATTTTGTTATCATTATAGCCCGGCGAAGGCGCGAGCTCTAGGGGGGTCCGGGGGCATACCCCTCAGATTTTTTTTTTGAGAATTTAGGTGTCTAAAACAGTATTTCCTGCAATAAAAAAACAATCAAGATGGAAAATATGGAGACCAAAATTGTGTCAATTTAGCCTAGCCTACCTTTTTTTTTTGGGGGGGGGGGTTTCTGTTATCATTATACAAAAAGTTCATTGCGTTATCACTCAAAAAAACAGCGTCGTTTGACACCCTGCCCTTCCTGTTAAATACTGTACAATAAACATTGTTTTAGCTCGTAGGCTATAGGTGCAATTAGGCCTATAGAAATTTACCAAAATAAATTAGTATTTCTAGGCTAATGTTGCTAACACATTTAATTAACAATACAGTACAAACAGTTTCAGTAGGCTACATAACAGCTAGCCTAGGCATAATATAAAATAATAATTTCAACCAATTTCAACCATAGGCTATCTCATTGAAAATTAGGGTAGAACCCACACAGCACTGATAAGTCAAACCTAAGAAAGCTCTTATATCTAAAATAAACAAATAGTATAGTAGGCCTAAAGGCTAAACATGTCCCAAAACAAACAAACATCATCCATGCCGGAGGTTGCGCAATGTCTCCCAAAATAGTTAGGTTAGGCTGTATCCTCCCACGTCTCACTCATACTATTCAATACTCATCACTACACGTCACAGGCAACTCCCTGTCTCCCTCACCTAATATACATCCTTAGTTATTGATTGTTTTCAGCCCGTAGACCACATTACACAGTTGAACATTTGGGTTACTGGTGCATCAGCCATCAGCTGTTTTTGAAGGTCTGCCAATCCTCTGTAGGGAGAATTCATCAATTTTGTTTTGCTAGACGACACGCTGCATACCTATTACCGGTATTTATTTGCGTGTGGATGTTGTAATTACATACCCTATGGTGTAATATATATAATACTATATACTATAAGAAATGGTAAATCCTAAAGGTTTTATGAAGTTGTTAGTTAGTTATAGGCTATGTAATGGCGGCTACCATAGAGTTGGGATGGGTGTTTCCCTAATGATAGCTCTGTGATCAGCTGGCTCGCACAGAAGATTCGTAAAGTCGTATCGGCTATAATTTTTTCAAAATAATTATCGAGAATATCCAACCAATATAACATATTATCAGACACTGCAGGACTTCTCTTCTTTCTTCTATCCTTAGGACCCTATTTAATATACTACCTATACCCTAAAAGACATTAGCCTAACCTAACAACCTTACCTAACCTAACCTAGTATTATAGGTGGGGGCTGCCGCCCCCACACCCCCGCTTTGACTTAGATTTTTGGTGTATTTGTCTGTGAAGTGGGTATTTTTCAATTTGTTGATAACGAAAATCCTCCATGAGGACTATATGGAGAAAAATATGGCGAATCCTATTTTCCCTAATAAATTGTTTCTCATAACGTCGCACTAGTGTCCTTGAATATTATCTACAGTATATCCCTTGACTCTACTATATATTCTTACTTTCAGTATAGAGGTCTACGGAAAGGAATGCTAGACTACTCGGCCCACGGGACAGCTCGGCCAGGACAGCTCGGCCCAGACAGCTCGGCCCCGTGTTAATTACGAGACAACTCTTAATTAGCCTAACCTAACCTACACATTATGAATCGAGAGAACTAGCCTATGACATAATTATACAATAAACGAACATTTCGCCCACATTACACACACGCCATAAACGGGAGGCCATGTATGCAGCACCAAATCCTGTCCTCTGCGCATGCGTGAGAATCTTAGGCCCCTTGTTTTTCCTTTATACTATTATATTATCTTAACCTAACCTAACAGTTGAGCCTAAATAACATAATACAAATATTAGGGAAAAGGCCGCGCATACGCAGAGGACAGGATTTGGTGCTGCATACATGGCTTCACCCATATAAACCCTCCACTTAGCTCTCCCCATCCTAATCCTGACTGGTCTCGTCAAATTGCCCCATAGCAAAACATGGGGCCGAGCTGTCTCGCCGTCGTGGCCGAGTTGTCCAAAAGTGGGCCGAGCTCTCCGAGCCGAGTTGTCCCATGGGCCGAGTCGTCCAGTCACCTTCTTCTTCTTCTTCTTTAGAACCCGCCCGCAGACCGTGCAGATCCACAGGGCTGACCTTTGTATCGGTACTAGCTCAGAAACGTTAGTAAACTGAGGAGGGAAAGTTTAGAGTAGAATTTATGAAGGATAGTTTAAGAGACATTTTTTTTTTTTTTTTGTATAACCCCCCCCCCCTCACCTCCGCTCCCCCCCTCCCTCACCCATTTCTCTTCCTCCACATTTTCTCCAACATCCTCTTTATCATCTCCATGTCTTGTGTTTCCATCTCCTGTGTTAACCCCAATAGCGCCCCTACCCCTCTATCTTCCCTCTGCTTAATCTCCTCCCACCCCCTCTCCCCAACTCTATTCCTCATGTACCTACGGAAAGCGTGGATTGTCTATCTATCTATCTATTGCCTGACGCCGTGATCCCCGAAGGGGTGGCCACGAACGATTGTGAAGTTTGCTTATTTTTTGTTACCACTTAATATTTACAGGCCAACAAATGCACATTCATATGGAAGCCCCTTACCGACAATAAAAGACTGCATCATGGTGTACTGATACGGATACAGATTGAATGACAAAATGGTCATTGGAAGCTGAAGTTGAACACAAAACTCGTGATCGTGAATCATCTCGCTTGGACAGTCGAATTTCGGGAATAATTAAATTCGGAAACATGGACAATACCTTATATAACATCAGGAGAATAGACAAGAAGAATGCACATTGCGATCTTTGCACATTCGTACTCTCTATTCTCGACATACTTAAACAATTATAATGTAGAATAAGGATAAATGACTAGTAATTTTATAAGCTCCCGAAACGAAACCGCCTAGCCTTGCGCCCAGTTAACAAACGTTACCACTTGACTTTATGCTAGACAGGAAGGCTTTTATTCACGTCTAGCATTAATTAATGACATGAGATTGCAACATTGTGTAGTGTATATTTTAGATATGTAAGCAATTCCTGGGTTGTATTCTAAAAAATCCTAATTCTTCTAGTGATAATAATCATAATATGGATTTACCACTGTTTTGATATATGCATTTTCTACTATTTAGCGACACTCTAGCAAGTTTTGAAGTGCTAACCTAGCTCGTAACCGATTTGGTAACCCTGAGAAGAAGAAGCGGCAGCTGCTGCAAGTTAGGCAGTAAATACCCCGCCCAACACCAAGACCACCTGAGCTGCCTGAAGTTGCGGCCTGAAACTCAGCTGAAAGTTTGGCAGTTGTCAAGCAGAGGTCAGTGGGTGTGTATTTCGGTTTATTACTCGTTCTTTGTCTCCCAAATCCAATTTTATTTTTTTATTTTTCAACTTTCCCTATTAGGGCCTAGGCTATATTATATAGGCTAGTGCAGTGCTTCGGATCCATAGCCCAAAGATAGTGTACGTTTAGACTAGTATTAGTAGGCTATATATAGGCTTAGTTTAGGCTATGCCTTTTTGTGTTCGTGGCAGGATGAATGCTGCTTACTCTGATTAGGCTACGCAGGATGTTGAAAGGTGGGGGTGCTGAGTGCTCATGTATTGTTCGAGTTTGATTTTAGGCCTAGGCCTAACACTCCTTTCTTTTTCCGTAATTATTTAGTAGGCTATAACGGTTTCCGCTCTACCCCCATATATGGGCTAAACTGTCCAACATTAAAGCCGACTGAGTTACTTGTTACCTAGGCTATTGAATAAGTAACAAAACATTGAAAAGTTATTTATTACTTGTTACTTATTCCAATAAGTAACAGTTAGGCTACTTGTTCGAATAAGTAACTATTGAAAACCTTGGTAAATAGCCTATGTAGGATTCGCAACAGTATAGCCTAGGTAACACATTTTTAATATTAGTTTGGGTTTTTTATCATCATATGCTTCATTGCTATTTAATTTTTATCCTCGGGGCTCGGGAAAACCATAATTTTTATCCTCTGGAAAAAACAAAAATTCTTGAGATTTTTTTTTTTTTTTTCATTAGCCTAACCTAAATGTATTTGGGGGGCTATTAGGTTAGGTTAGGTTTTTTGGTTAGGTTAATGACCCAAAAAAAAAAAATCTCAAGAATTTTTGTTTTTCCCAGAGGATAAAAATGATATTGCAATGAAGCGTATGATGACAGGAACCCCAAACTAATATTATAAATTTGTTACCTATATTATTGCCAGAGCTGGGCACTTTAGCCAACACTTCCGCAAATAGCCAATTCCGCCATGGCGGAAGTGTCATTTTGTTGGCGAATTAGCGTTGGCGCCAAAATGGCTGCCTATTTGCGGGTTTGAAGCTCTGGAAAGTACCTCCATGTTGCAAACCTCGAGTCCGCAAAATAAAAATTCCAGCCGCCAGCCAGCCCTGGGCCGCTCCTGCAGCTCCAGCCAAAAAAAGTCATGTGACCAAGCCAACTACCTGTGTTCTGGAATCTAGGCCTATACATCGGCTCTTCACGTTTCACGGTTTCTTCACTTACTTAGTAGCAAGCGTCGAGCTAACACCTACAACACACAGCAGTCCAACCTGGTAGCACTTCAACTTTGTTTATATTTTCGGCCTATTGAAGTGAACATGGAGTCTACCATCATGCCTACCGCAGCTGCCAACAGCATGGGGAGCAGTTCACCACCATCATCTGACAGTGATGCTGCAGAGCATGCAGAAATCGAGGACCTAAGCCACCCCTGGCCCCACCTAGAAACCTATGGGCCTGTAATTACCAAGATGTCTCTGGAGAAGGGCTTTATAACTTTATAATCTAACCTAATTTAAGATTATAAAGTTAGGCTATCGTTAATTTGATTGATAGCTTGTTAATTTTTAACCTAAACTAATGTTATTAGGCTACCCTAATCCCATCAAAATGCCTCAAAGCATGTAGGCTAAATATTGCATGTTCTAACTTCTAAATAATTATAGCCTAGGCCTATAGGCTAATTACTAATATAAGTAATTTTATTAGGCTAGGCCTAGGCTACCCTAATCCTATCAAAATGCCTCAAAGCATGTAGGCTAAATAATATTGCATTTTCTAACTTCTATATATATAGGCTAGCCTAGGTCTAGGCTATAATCAGTCAATCACTAATTCCATCAAAATGCCTCAAAGCATGTAGGCTAAATATTGCATGTTCTAACTTCTATAATTATATAGCCTAGGTCTAGGCTATAATCACTAATTCCATCAAAATGCCTCAAAGCATGTAGGCTAAATATTGCATGTTCTAACTTCTATATATATAGCCTAGGTCTAGGCTATAATCACTAATTCCATCAAAATGCCTCAAAGCATGTAGGCTAAATATTGCATGTTCTAACTTCTATATAAATTATATAGCCTAGGTCTAGGCTATAATCACTAATTCCATCAAAATGCCTCAAAGCATGTAGGCTAAATATTGCATGTTCTAACTTTAATATATAGCCTAGGTCTAGGCTATAATCAGTCACTAATTCCATCAAAATGCCTCAAAGCATGTAGGCCTAGGCTAAATATTGCATGTTCTAACTTCTATGTATAGGCCTAGGCCTATAATCACACTCATTTTATTAGTGTCAAGTAGAAAGTGTTAATTTTGAAAGTATCATATAGGCCTAGACTAAATTTAGCCTACAATAAAATTTTATTAAATTTTGATCTGAAGCTAGGCCTTTATTCTGAGCATTAAAATTAATAGGCCTAGGCTACTTTCTATTAAATTACTTAATCTATCTAAAGTAGATCTATCTAGGCATATATAGCCTATTGCCATTCCCAAAGGGGCGACCACGAATAAATTGCCTCCTTGCACCTCTGTGATCCGGCGTACCTCCTGAATGGTGCGGAATTGCGAATACTGATTATTACTGAAGCACTCTCCCCATAAACAAGTTGCCCCAACGTTTTACTGCCCATGTGGGCAAACTAAGTGGCCTATGCTATATATATTAACCCTTTCACTGCGGGTGACGTTCTGGAATGTTTTGGCAATTTACAGCAATTTCCAAGCTTTAACCCGTTGAGCCCCGGCTAGTTGTTGTTGTTGTTGTTGTTCCCTAAGCTGCCTGGCCGAACAGCCCCGAGTCCCTGAGAAAGGCCATGGCCACGATCGGGCTTTCCCACAGAGCTCTCATTGAGTGTAGATTGTGTTGTTGGCGTAAGTGGTTGTGTGAAATGCAGTCTTCTATGATGTGTTTAATGGTATGGGGTGCCGTGTTACATCCCGGGCAGGTGTCGACAACGGAGTCATCCAGTCTCTTCTGATAGCTCAGGAGAGCTGGATGGTGTCCGCATCTCAGCCTGGCCAGGTGGACTCTGTCCTCGCGAGGAAGGGAGGATTCGGAAGGATGGATTTCGGGAGGTCGTGCATGCAGCTGCGTGTTGTCTGTGAGTGAGTGGATGGATCGGTGAGAGATATGAGTATGGATGTGCTTCTGGAAGTTGGTTCGGGGTGGGCAGGGAGGGAGAGAGGACAATAATTGTGTGTGATACCGTGTGCTGGTGTTGTTTTGATATTTCTTGGTGTCTGTGGGTGTGTTGCCATGTAGTTTAGTGGGTGGTCTTGGTTCGTGGAGGCTGCTGCCAGGAATTGAGTGCCTCTCATGTCCAGATGGTCTTTGACTTTGAGGATTTTGGTTTCTTGATGTAGGTGATCTGTGGGTGCAGTAGCTGTGCAGCCTGTAATGATCTTCAGGGCTTTGTTTTGAATAGTCTGTAAGGTCTTATGATGTGTTTCAGCTAGGTTAGAAGCCCAGGCTGGGCTTGCGTATTCCATCACTGATCTTATGTATTGTTTATATACTGTGGTGGTAGTTTCTTTGTTGTGTCCAAATTTTGTGTGAGCAAGTGACCTGAGGGCATTAAGTCTGGGTGTCAGTTTCTTTTTAATGTTTGTGGTGTGCTGTTTGAATGTCATATGAGTATCATATGTTACTCCTAGGATTTTGGGTGTGTGTGTATGTGTTAGGGGTGTGTTGTTTATGGTGAGTTGAGGGATGTATTCGTGTTCTCCTGTCCAACTTGTGAGCAGGGTTGCGGTGGATTTGGCTGGGGCTAGATTAAGTCTGTTTGTAGTGCACCAGCCATGTAGTGTGTTGAGATAGGGTTGAAGGAGATCTGTTGCTCTTTTTGGGTTATGGTGTGTGCATGTGAGTGTTATGTCATCTGCATAGGAGGCTAAGTTTATTTGGGGCGTATTGGGTGTAGTTATATCGTGCATGTACAGATTGAAGAGTGCGGGCGATAGGACGGATCCTTGTGGGACTCCGTTTGGAAAGTTTCTGATTTTAGATGACTGACCGGCAAAAGATACGTGTGCACATCTGCCTGCTAGGAAGTTGGCCAGCCACCGTTTTGTGTTGTTGTGCATGTTTGTGTTGTAGATTTTGTTTGTTAGGTTGTGGCGGGGGATGGCATCGAAGGCTTTACTAATGTCGAGTGTGGCTAATAGTGATCTGTGTGGTGGTCTAGCTGAATTGATGCCGTCGAAAGCTCTTTGTGTAAGGTCTGTGAGAAGAGTGTTTGTGGAGTGCAGTGGCCTAAAGCCATGTTGTGTTGGAGCTAGGGGTAGGTCAGGTGTAATTAGTTGTAATACTAGGCGTTCCATGACTTTGGAGGGGGAGCAAAGGAGTGTGATGGGGCGGTGCGAGGAGGGTAGCGTGGGGTCTTTGTTGGGTTTGGGGAATGTGATGATGATACCATGCTTCCAAATGTCTGGTATTGTGTTGTGTGAATAGCTGTAGTTTGATATGTTAGTGAGTGCTTGTATGCCTTGTGGTCCCAGGTGTCTGAGGTGTATGTTGCTTATGTTGTCTAGGCCACAGGCGGGTGAGTGCTAGTTATAATATTTTGTTCACCCCAGTCCCAAGCCATTTTCACTTCTTTTTTGTGTTTGCTAAAATGGAAGACAAGGATGAGAAATGAAAAAAAAAAATCACCTCGGACATTTTTTTTGGGGGGGGGGAAGCCTCAAAAAAATGTGTTGAGCCAAAATGGAAGAGAATGGTGAGAAATGAAGACAAAAATAAAAAAAAACTAATTTCGGTCATTTGGGGGGGGGGGGGGGGTTCAATAGTTCGTCTCCCCCGCATGACCACCCGCCCGGGAGCACTAGGGTAAAAACTGAGTATGGCATTGTACGGCATACATCCTAAGGAGTGTCTCACATAAATCTCAAGCCTCTAACTCCCATACGACCGGAGTAATGAAGGTTCAGAGTGGCGGTGAACTAAGGGTGTAAACTATCCCCACTAAGCCCACCACCACCAGCCGCGCGGCTGTCTCGGCCCGCTCACACCTACTGGCCCGGCTCCCACACACACTACGGTACCTCCCCCTCCTATTCTCCCGCCATTTCCTACCTTACAAGCCACGTAAGTGTTTTTTATATGTCGGACGCACGTGATGCGTCGCTGGGAGTTGGTGATCAAACACTGCCGACGCAACACGTGCGACGCTGGGTCTCACCGGGTTAAAAGCCTGTATGTATATCCTTCAGGTCCATGGAAGTTGGGCAACATTATATTTAAGTAAATATATATATTTATTGACATTAGAGATTGAATTTATTGATTTACCCTTGATTTTGTAGTTTAAATTTAAAATTAATAAAAAACGGTTTGCGTTTGCATATTTGCATTTGAGGACTAGAAATTTCACAAGGTTTGCACATTTGTGTTTGCTGAAGTTATGTTCTGGGTTTGCTGATTTGTGTTTGCTGACTTGACTTTTTGTTTGTGGTGCCCAGCTCTGATTATTGCGAATCCTACATATTGACCAAAACCTTTACTTGTTACTTATTCCAATAAGTAACAGAATCATGAAAACAGTTACTTGTTAACTTATTCCATTAAGTAACTGATACCGTACTTATTTGAATAAGTATAGAGTCTTTAAAAGTTATTTGTTACTTATTCCAATAAGTAACTTACTTATTTGAACAAGTAACTAGTAACTTTTCATGATTCTGTTACTTAGCCTATTGGAATAAGTAACGGGATGGATGTAGTTACCGGGTGTACGGTCGTCATGTTTACATAGGGCGATCGCCGCGGTTAACTTCGCGTCTATTTTGACGGCGATTTTTTCTGTTATTTGCCCCCTGCTGGCAATATATATGATGATAACAATGTCATGGGGGGGTGAGGGGGGCAAAGCCCCCTCTCAACATATTATTGTATCCAATGGCATTCAAAATAGATGGGAACTTGACTGCAAGCGTCCGACGCCTCCCCCGCCGTCATGTTTACATTTGTCGATCGCCGTGGTTCAAGTTCGCGTCTATTTTGACGGCAATTTTTCGGTTATTTGCCCCTGCTGGCAATATATATGATTATGACAATATGTCATGGGGGGGGGGGAAAGCCCCCCTCAACATATTATTGTATCCAAAGGCAGTCAAAATAGACGGGAACATGATGGCAAAGGTCCGACGCCACTACACGTACTGTAGTGTTAACAATGATGGCGGTACGCCCGCTCTTAACATTCTTGCCCGAGTTGCCTCTCATTTTTCAAAAGCTTTACACCTAGGTGAAATTGACCTTTACAGTCTTTACTGATTTCACTGATACTTAGGTCCTACAGTAGAACCATGTCTATAGATAGTCAGTTATCTATCACCAGACACCTTCATCCTCAAGGGAGTGGCTGCGAATGAATTGCCTCTCACATTCTGAGGCATTTGATTAGATTCTGTACCCTCTTTGCAAGCCCAACAGTCAGTTATTCTTATTCATGTGCTAATTTTTTTTTTTGTTCTGGCCACAGGATGAAGGGTCTTATATTATTGGCATTGGTGGCAGTGGCCGCGGCGGGGATGGTAGAAGTGGACAACTATCCTCTCTCCAGTGCCTACATTGAACGTCTCCAGAGGGAACCAGGCATGACTTGGACGGTAAGGCAAAGAGATGGAATATGTAAGTGAGTGAAATTGGGAGAGAGAGTGGTGGACATGAAAGTAGACAAAACGTAATGAAAAAAATAAGAACAAAGAGTAGGAGAAAGGGGGGTTAAGAGTGCAAGAGGGGGGGATTTCATTGTTGTTGGTGACAGTGACCATGGCCATGCGGCATCTCTACTGAACGTCTGCAGAGGCACAAGGCATGACGTTGATGGTAAGAGAGAGTATGAGAGTTGCTAATGCCCAACCGCCCATCGTTGTGTATAGTGTGTTGGGATGCATGTGGTGCGTCGTCATACTGTTGGTAGGGTGTCAAACGAAAGCCAAGTCCATTATTTTTAGGCTTTACTGTATAGGCTACATATTTGTATTTGAAAAGAATAAATTATGGTTTATATGTCTAATTATAGCTTTGAAAGTGGTAAAATGGCCAAATCAATGCTATTTCATGTTAATTTTCTTGCATTCCTTCTCACATTCATTAAAATTAACAAAATTGCTCCGGTTTGACACCCTGAGTCTGTTGGAATGCCTGTGATTGTGAATGTAGTCTATAACCAGTGTAATGAGCATGATGATGAGCTCCATCGACTATCATGCTGATCAAGTGCTAGCTTTCACTTTGTAAATGCGACCTTAGTCTACTGCACCTCTAATCTCTGCCATTGCAAAGAGGGGTTGGGAGGCCATGGATAATGGGGGATCGATCTAAATGGTGAAAGTGTGTGCAGGTTTATGAATGTCTTTTTTTATTTTTTATTTTTTGTTCTTGGTGTTTTGTGCTTCATTGGGCAGAATGCATCTAAATTATATAGTTTTTGATATGTGTAAGAAGGAAACAAAAGGCAAAGCTGTGTTCATGAGTGTTTCTTCAAATTGAAAGAAATATTCAACAGAGTACAGTACTGTAGTAATAATAATTATACTGTAATTATATCTTAATTCCAGGCTCAAATATTAATTCTGAAGAACATAAACATCGGTCCATATTATAAGAAAATACTGGTACTATATACAGTAGTGCTAATAATACATAGTAAATTTACAGTACTGTAATGTATTTAAACTATATTACTACTGTGTTCAACAATTCCATCTAATGCTTCCTTAGTTTGGAATGGTTATATGTACAGTAGTGTTGTTGTATTTATAGATATATGACTATGTGTGGTGAACAGCATAAAGGAGGGAGTGAAGAGTGCTAGAGAAAGAGTTGTGATTGTGTTAATTAGTTAATGGAGGGTTGGTTATATCGGAAGATGTGTGGCGTGAGGAAGGGTAACAAAGGACAAATGAGAGAGACGGGTGAATGGATGGAATGAGAAAGATATAAGGATGGGTGGATGGAGAGAAAGAGTAAGATTGGTAGAAGGATGAATGGATCAGTGAAGAGGGGAAGGCAGAATGGAGAAAGATGTGATTTTGCTAATTTGTTGAGGGAGGGTTGATTATATAAAAACAAAAATTGCAGTGAAGGAGGAAAGGGCAGTTTTAGGGAGAAAGAGTTTGTAATTGCATAAATTAGATAATGGAAGGTTGGTTATATTGAAACATTCTTGGTGTGAGGAAGGGTAACAAGGGTGGATGAGAGGATGGAGGGAGAGAAAGGAAGAAAATGTGAGGAAAGAGTAAGTGGAGGATCAATAGTCAGGGAGAATATTTGGAACAAAGCCTGGTGAGTCATAGCAGTACAGTACAGTTGTAAATTATAATAGCTATGCAGCTATTGGAATTTATATCAAACCCAAGCAAGACAATGGTCAGCCTGTTAAGGGTCTCATTTTGTGACTCGATGATCTGGTTCAACTACTTATTCAGACGATACAATTTCATATATTATTTCATGTAAAACTAAAATATTTGTTAATAAGTGTCTTACTTTTTAAAAGTATAAATAATTTACAGTTTAAAATACCAAGATATTGTGTTTTGGATTTTTTTTTAGATCCTAATGATGACTTTTGAGAAGTCGAAACCATTGATAATAAAGATGTTTGGGATTACCCTGGCCCTCCTCTTTCTCCTAAGCCTACGATTCCCAAGGAACAAGCCTGTTTCTCTAGTCAATACAATGTTTTATTATTTACCAGATACTTCACAATTTGTCTTTAGAGCTTCAAAACTTCAAATGGATGTACTGTACATTCAGTTAAAATGTAAAACTTGCAAACTAAACAAACCAAAATTGGGACAAGGACAATATAAAGTCAAATTAAATTATCAAAATCGCTATGTGGAAAGTTAAAAGTTTTTCTCATCCTCCACAATTTCAACTATTTATGCCTCTAGTTACAAGTTTTAAAATAGTTTTAATACAGTAGTATCTAATCCAACTTATTGATTGAAGGTTCTTATATTGTGGTGGATTGTGTTCTTCTATTTATAAATAATTATTTTACTTAAGCGTCGTTTCCACATGGCGATTTTGATTAGTTGTTTTGTCTTTTTACTGTGTTCATATACGTTTTGGTTTGTTTATTTTGCAAGTTTTACATTATAATTTTAATTATTATTGGGGATTTTGTTTGCTTTTGCCATTTTCCGGTAATAATAATAATAATAATATTTATTCAGTTAGCAATTTACAGAGTTGGTAACACATAGTATATTACAAATATAAGAACATAAGAACATAAGAAAATGGGAGTCTGCAGAAAGCCGATTGGCCTAAGCAAGGCAGATCCCTGTCCCACACAACCCCAATTACAAAGCCCAATTATAGGCTCAACACTCTAATACCCTGAGGATCATCTTACCAAACCGGTTAGAGATTAACGCAGGATTACGGGGGTCTGCAGAGCGCTGATTGGCCCAACCCGGCTGATCCCCCTTCACACCCAACCCTTCTCGTCCATATGCTTATCCAATTTTTTCTTAAAGCTCCCTATCGTTCTTGATCCCACTATATCACTTGGTAGCCTATTCCACCCATCTACAACTCTGTTACCAAACCAATATTTGCCTATATCTTTTCTGAAACGAAATTTATCTAATTTGAAACCATTGGTACGAGTTCTTTCGCTATCACTTTCGCTATCACTGAAATATGACATGTACCAGCCTTGCATAATTCCAACTAAGGATAGCCCAATAAGGCGGGTACCACATAGTATGTTACAAATATGACATGTACCAGCCTTGCATAATTCCAACTAAGGATAGCCCAATAAGGCCGTTATGCGTATTTCCATTGGGGTAATGTATTTTAGTTTGTTCCCTAGGCTAACATAAATGCCTTCCTAGACTTTCTTTAAACTAAAAAGTACCCACCCAGTCCCCCTTCAAGCTAAATTTGATTTTTTTTTTTTTTATCAAAATTATGAAGATGGTGGTGTGTAGTAAGCTACTCTCTTTTAAGTGATTAATTGCGCAGTTTCTAGATTTTACCTTCACTCTCTTTCTGCAGGCTGGACGCAACTTCAATGAAAACCTGTCAATGCGTTACATCCAGCGGCTGATGGGTGTTCACCCGGACTCCAAGCTCCACCTTCCTCCCCCCATCCGTCACATCATCAGCACAGATAGATTGCCGGAGGAGTTTGATTCACGCAAGGAATGGCCCAAGTGTCCCACCATCAACGAGATTAGGGACCAAGGTTCATGTGGTTCTTGCTGGGTAAGATCAGTTATGTTTTTGGTACCCTAATAACCGGTACTATACTGGACGAAGAACGTAACCTGGATAAATGTGATCTATATTAAATATCCCTACTAACTATGAACTTGCATTGGTCGTAGCATCTTCAATCACAATCTTGCCTTATTTTAAGTTAAATTGTAATTGTGGCGTTGCTGGGAGAGCTACGGATGGAGGAAACTGACCTCCCCCGCTCCCCTCTCACAAATGGATCTCGCCATACCCTACCTCTCCTCGAAGAGGTGGGACCACCTTGATGTTGCAGGATTCCCATTGTGGTTATTGGGGCTACTACAACAACAACAATTGACAAATGGTTATGGTTTCATGGACCTTAACTAAAAACATGATAATTGTATTCAACTACACTATAGACTGAGTTCCGGTACTGTACCACATATTTATTTAATTTTAATTTTAATTTCCATTTTTTCTATTAATAAGTAAATCCCCCACAGGCCTTTGGAGCAGTGGAAGCAATGAGTGACCGTGTGTGCATCCACAGCAAGGGTGCCAAAAACTTCCACTTCTCCTCGGAAAACCTGCTGACGTGTTGCCACAGCTGCGGGTTTGGCTGCAACGGAGGCTTCCCTGGAGCAGCCTTCAAGTACTGGGTCAACACTGGCCTGGTTTCCGGCGGGTCTTACAACTCCACTCAGGGATGCCAACCGTATGACATCTCGCCCTGCGAGCACCATGTCAAGGGGGCCAGACCCAAGTGTAGCGAGGGTGGCGGTACCCCCCGGTGCCTTAAAACTTGTGAGAAGAGCTACTCCGTGGCCTACGAGGATGACCTGAACCAGGGCTCCAAGGCCTACTCCCTCATGAAGGACGAGGACCAGATCAAGTACGAGATCATGAAGAACGGGCCGGTAGAGGGGGCCTTCACCGTCTACGTGGACTTCCTTCACTACAAGTCTGGGGTTTACCAGCACCGTCACGGCCTGGCTCTCGGGGGGCATGCCATCAGGGTTCTCGGCTGGGGGGTAGAGGACCAGACCCCATACTGGCTCTGTGCTAACTCCTGGAACACTGACTGGGGTGACCACGGACTCTTCAAGATTCTGCGAGGTTCAGACAATTGTGGTATCGAGAGCGAGATCACCGCTGGCTTGCCTTAGAGCAAGAGAAAGAGAAAAAAGAGCCGGGGGATCTAAGTTGGAAAAAGGAGAGAGGGAAAATAAGAAAAGAAGCAGAATAGTTAGGAAACAAAAGAAAAGAATAATATAATTTGTAGATAGAGAACCATAGATTAATTAGAAGTGTGAAGGAAACAAATGCAAAAATACGCCAAGTTGAGAATTATTGGGAAAGATGCAATAGAAAAATTATCAAATTTAACTGGAAAGTAGAAGGAAAAATCTAATGGGAAAAATGAGAGCGAAGTAAAAACATACTTTTAATGTAATGAATTAGGAAGGAAAATTTATAAGTTCATTAAATATTTACTGGAGATATATGAATTATGCTAACCTAGAATAATACAGCAATTCTGCAATCTGTGATTTAAGATACAAGGAACAATTAGGGATTCTGGTCAACCCCTGTTTTATTGGAAGTACAGTATAGTATTTTTGTTTCATGTTTTGCACTGCTTCTCAATTTCAGTTGAAAAAGCCCAGGAATAGTATTAGATGTATCTTTGAATTATCCTGGTACTCTTTACTTTATAGTTTAATTTTTCATTAAATTCATACTTAAGTTAACTATGCAAGAAGGTTCTTGGCAATGTTTCATTGGCAGTTGGCCAACCAAGAATGTATTATGTACCGGTATATATATTGTATAAGTAAAGTATCTGTATAATTGTTTGATTTTGCAATGTGAAAGTTACCTTTAACATTATTTTTCTCAATACACTGGTGTGAGTATCCTAGGTTCGAGTCCTTGGAGTACCACATATATTCATTACTTTCATTGATTTCATTAATTAGGTTTATTTGTAAGTTAATTGTGGGTTGGTGAAAACAAAAAATGAATAGTATAAAGTGTACAGTACTTACTGTTTAGGCCAATATATATATATATATGTTGCAAGTTTTACATTATAATATAACAGTTGCTATATACTGTAGTTAGATGAGTACATTTTAAAGACCTTAACCCGAAAACGGCGAGGGGGGGTATTGAACTAGCTCCCCATGGGCGAGCATATTGGCTCCATTCAGGCCTATAATAGTCATTTTACGATAAATATCGTTATTACTTATTCATACGAGCCTATTTTACCTTCACTATGAAGATAGTAACCTGTAACAACAATAAAACAAGTGAAAATATAATTTTTCTGGTCAAAATCCCGAATATAGATGGACCAGCCCATTCATGAATTATGGAGAAAATTGAGGCAACCCCTCCCTCCACGAGGTCTCAAGCCACACTGAGCCTACTCATACACACACTCGGTTGTGTATCACACCCGCTAGGCACATCCCCCACACAGTTTGCGAATGTTAGCACAAAAATATACCAACGAATTAGGGAATAACGGGGAAAATAGGTGATAATTGAAGGGCGAGGAAGGAGGGGATGTGGAAGAGTGATATGAGGTATAGGGAAAAAAAAAAAAAAAAAATTGTTTAGTGCTACTGGGGCGGTTTAACCCTCCAGCCCCGGCTATGTATTCTATATATATTCCTCGAAACCCGGGTGTTTTGGCCGAAAAACGTCTAGGCTAGGCTACCGTATATTCGTTAATCAGACTGCTTCCCGCATTCCCAAGCGTAGCTGTGTTATTTACCTGTAGAATGGCATTAAGTAGAGCTCTCTAAGTCAACTGGTTGAGCTGTGATGATGATTTCATTGGAGATCACTTTATGGCCAAAACTGCCACTTTACACCACTTTTCGATACTTAACAACAACATACAGGCACACACGAACAAGCGACGCTCTCCTTCTTGTGGCCGAAGATGCGGGGCGTCGGTCCAGCCGGCTGTTGTTTACATGCGTCGGACCGACGCCTCGCACACGAAGCTCACAGGCTTTCAACCACTGGGCGTTCAAGAGGCCTTCCGGGTACCTGTTATATGCTTTTTTATGGGCGTTCAAGAGCCCTTCCGTGGTGAGAGGGTTAAAACAAAATTTGGGCCTCCCTCTTAAGAGCTTTGCCGCCGTCGCCCAGTAAAACCTCTTACGATCTTTGCAGCCGTTTACGGGTTAATGGGTGTAAGTAGTTTGATGTTTGCATAATGCTGCTTACTGTACTAGAAGGCAACACTTGAGCCTTAATTGTTTTCTTATAAGCTTGTGTTTAATTCCAACTGGTATCTTTCTACCCTAACCCAGCCAATGCCATTCATTATGGCTTTACATGTACCATCATTAATTTTTGCAAGTTATGAGCAAGTAATAACTCCCACCAGCTATGGGGTATGTGCCCGAGTATATACATTATCATAATTATGATAGCGACTACAGTATTTGAAATTTAGTTCTTTGTAAATATTACCCAATTGTCAAAATACTTAATAAATTAGAGGCTCCCAAATCTTCATGGAAGCAAGTTCTAGGTCTTTGCCTCTCGGTACGAGGATGCATTTCTACAATATATTCTGGCTAACTATAGATGATATTATTAAGCTTATGAATTGGAGGATTAATAAAGATAAACTCTAATCTTTTGCTTCCTAAAGATCATATGATGAACTGAAGGAGGAAAATGGTTTAGTTCTAAAGTTCAGTTTTTTACGCTCCAACTTTCTATGTGGTAGGCTTACTTTCATTTGAGCATAAGCACACTATTTTATATATACATGTAATGTGACCTATGCTATAAGTATAAGATGATTTAATGACTACTACAAATGGTCCAAGTTTCATATCATGTATCAAGACAGTACTCTTGTGTTGTGTTCAAAATAAAGGTAAACTGATAAAACAGTATTTTTGATTATACCTGCAAAAGTCACCCACATAAGATTATTTATAATAGATGAATACAAAGTTAATTTTTCGTGTTTGTGCAGCAGACCATGGTCACAAGTATACTGTGAATGCTTGCACCTGATCAGCATGAAGAAGCTGATGACCCAGATTATAGACCACAACCAGTATAATTTCAAGATACAATACACACAAGCTGATAAAAACAAACCAGCAGCAATAGACTTCCTGATCATTTCAGAGCTGCTCTTTGGAGGATAATTAATAAACTGAAGGGAGGGTGAGGAGGGACGTGGTACTGTGATGAAATGCTAAAGAAAATAAATAGTATGTATGTACAGTATCATCAGTATGTATATACTTGGCACATAATCCATTGCATATAC
This sequence comes from Paralithodes platypus, assembly GCA_032716605.1. NCBI lineage: Eukaryota > Metazoa > Arthropoda > Malacostraca > Decapoda > Lithodidae > Paralithodes > Paralithodes platypus. Next base: position 54,786,357 of record CM064568.1, on the reverse strand, counting down.
ATTACATTAATGAAGTCAACGCACCAGGCGACAAAGGCCATATGGCACGAAATATGTAAAGACGGGAAGGAAGTTAACTAAATATCATCGAGAACTCGAACATGATGAAGGAAGGACATAATACGGGAGATAGAAAACGAGGGAGATTCAGAAAGAAAATCTGCAAGACATGGCGGCTGACGGAGGAAAGCCAGAAAAGGGAAGAAACGCGTGCGGGCAACGGAAAATAAGGGGCAATCGAGGAAAAGATGGGAGACAGAAAGCTGAACGGTACAGTGCGAGCAAAGAGTCGGAGGAGAACGGGACATTAAAAACGAATGGGTAAGTCTGGTGTGGCCAATGCGGAGACGGGCCAAAGCCGTCTCCCAACGGCGATTACGGTGAGAGGGATCAGACCACCCAGAAACGGACGGTTTGACAGAACGAAGTTTATTAACGGAGATAGTGGACCACTGAGTCTGCCACCTCGACCAAAGAAACCTGGACAAGGCAGGGAAGAAATCAGAGGCCGGGACAGCAAGTGAGGAGCGGGTACCCCGCACGGCAGCAGAACGAGCAAGGCAATCAACCCGCTCATTACCGCAAACGCCAACGTGACTGGGAACCCAGCAAAAATGTACAAGCTTTTTGCGGACGGAAAGGCGGAAAAGCCATTCCTGAATGGAAAGAACTAAAGGGTGTAGAGCAGGGGAGGACTGTAAGAGAAGTAGAGCACTGAGAGAATCAGAGAACAAAGTAAAGGACGAGGAGGGGAAGGAACACATAAAACGGAGGGCAATAAAAATAGCATAAAGTTCAGCAGTTAAAATACTGGCAACGGGAGGCAAAGAATATTGATACGAGCAAGTGGGAAAAAGGACGGCAAACCCAACGCCTACCGACGTCTTGGAGCCATCAGTAAACACAGGAGTGGTTGTAGCGTGAAGAGAGAGGTGATCTAAGAAACGAGACCGAAGAACGAGGGGAGAAGTAGAGGACTTGGAACAAGGGAGGATGGAAGGGCAAACCGAAGGATGAGGGAAAAGCCAGGGGGGAAAAGGGCAAAAGCGGAAAGGGAGGACGTTAGAAACAGGGAAAGAGCACGATGCGAGCAGCGAGAGCATGCGGACAGAAAACGGAGAACCAAGACGGGGGTGAGACGAAAAAGTAGCAACGACCGAAGGGGGAAGGGAAAGATGTGAAGATGGGAATTGTTGAAGGCGAGCGTAAGAACGAAGGGACAGGAGAGCCCGACGGCGATAAAGAGAAGGGAAACCAGACTCAGAATAGAGGTTTTTAACAGGAGAGGAACGAAAAGCACCAAGGGCAAGACGAAGACCAGAGTGATGAACAGAATCAAGAGCATGGAGAACAGAATCAGAGGCTGAAGAGTAAACTTGACAGCCATAATCCAACTTAGAGAGGACAAGAACCGTATGAAGCCGAAGAAGAAGCGCTCGATCAGCACCCCAAGGGGACTGGGACTGGGACAAGGACTGAAGAAGGCGGAGGCGGAGTAAGGCAGCAACCTTGAGAGAAGAAACATGAGCGGACCAATTAAGACGAGAATCAAAAGTAAGACCCAAAAAAGTAGTAGAGGAACGATAAGGGAGGGCAGTACCATAAAGAGTAAGAGGAGGATGAGGAATAGAATGGCAACGAGTAAAGGACATCGCGCAGGATTTGGAGGTGGAAAAATGGAACCCGTGGCGGGTTGCCCATGAAGAAACAGCCAGAATAGCGGATTGGATAAGAAGATGTAAAGCGGCAATATCTGAGTCGGCTGCGTAAATCGCAAAGTCGTCGACATACAAGGAAGACCGAACCCCGACAGGAAGAGAAGACACGATACCGTTGATAGCAATGAGAAAAAGGACGGTACTCAGGACACAACCCTGAGGGACACCTTCCAACTGAGGGTAAAGACGAGATAAGTGGGAAGCGACTCTGACACGAAAGGACCGAGAAGAAAGAAAATTCTGAATAAAGACCCCTAGATTACCGTAAATGCCACAAGAACGGAGCTGACGCAAAATGTGGTACTTCCAGGTAGAATCATAGGCTTTTTCGAGATTGAAAAAAACAGCAATGACAGTTTGACGACGAGCAAAAGCCGTCCTGATATAAGATTCCAAGCGAATGAGGGGGTCAAGCGTACTACGAGCACGTCTGAACCCGAACTGGGAAGAAGACAACAAATGGCGCGACTCAAGAATCCACATGAGACGAGCGTTAATCATACGTTCAAAGAGTTTACACAGGCAACTGGTAAGGACAATAGGGCGATAGTCCTGTGGGGAGAACCCAGACTTGCCAGGTTTAAGAAAAGGTATGGTTAGAGCAGTACCCCAAGAGGGAGGGAAAACACCAGAAGACCAAATCGTGTTATAGAGAGCTAACAAGAAGACCAGAGCTTGCGAGGAAAGATGTTTGAGCATGAGATAATGGATACCATCAGGACCCTCAGAAGTGTTCTTACAGGCACGGAGAGCGGTGTGTAACTCAGTCGAGGAAAAAGGAGCATTATAGGATTCGTCAGAGGAAAGACTAAAAGTAATTGGAGTACTTTCCGCAACGACTTTAAGCGAGTGAAACTCAGCAGAGAGGTGAGAACCACTGCTAACTGAGCTAAAGTACGAGCCCAATCGATTAGCAATTGTTTCGGAGTCTGCCACAGAAACACCATCAATGCGGAGGACTGGAGCACGGAAGGGAAGATGTTTACCAGAGATCTTACGAATACGTTTCCAAACCGAAGCGACAGGAGTGCGAGACGTAATAGAAGAAACATAGGACTCCCAACTCCGGCGTTTAGCGGCTTTGGTAGTACGACGGAAAAGAGCAGATGCACGGCGAAAGAGAAAAAACGACTCCCGAGAAGCAGGGGTGAGACGCTTACGGCGAAAGCTTTTCCAAGCCGCCCGTTTAACCCGGAGGGTCCTGGAACACTCAGGAGACCACCAAGGGACGCATTTAGACGAGAAAGGGCGAGACGTCCGGGGAATGGACGTCAAAGCAGCACCGAAAACCAGATCCAGAAAAAACGAGAGCATGACACGGACCGATGAGAAAGGAGGAGGAAGCAAAGAAGGAACAGTAAGGGAAGCGAAAGAAGACCAGTCCGCCCGCTGGAAGCACCAACGAGGGGAGTTAGGAGTAGGAGAGTAGGTAGTCAGAGAAAGGAGAATGGGAAAATGGTCGGAATTGTGAGAATTCTCGAGAACTGACCAATGAAAATAAAGGGAAACTGAAGGGGAACACAGGGAAAGATCGATACAGGAAAACGTACGAGTCCGAGCATCAAAATGAGTAGGAGCACCAGAATTAAGGATAAAAAGATTACGGTCCGAGAGAAAAGGTTCAAGCCGACGACCCCGGGGTGAAATAACATTGTCACCCCACAAGGTGTGCCGACCATTAAAATCACCAAGGACTAAGAATGGAGTGGGCAACTTAGATAAAATCTCAGAGAATTCGGGAAAATCGATGGGAAGAGAAGGCGACAAATACACAGAAACCACTGTTAACCAGCGGTCAAGATAGACTCTAGCAAAGGTGCAAGGGAAATGAGTAGAAAAGGACAGCTCTTCAAAAGGGACAGAACGATGAATAAGAAGACAAGTATCATGGAGAGAGTGGGGAGAACTATAAAAAGAGTAATGAGGAAAGGGAACAGGAGGAGAGAAAAGACGAGTCTCCTGAAGACAAACGACCTTAGGGGAGTGAAGAGAAAGAAGAAAACGTAAGTCAATCCTTTGAGCATTAAGACTACGAAGATTCCATTACAAAATGGACATAATAAAAGAAAAAGAAACAAGAAACTAAGAGGAGACTAAAGGACGAAAAAACAACGAAAACAGACAAAAGAAAACCAGAAAAGGAGGCAAAAGCCACCGAAAATAAGAACGCACAGAAAAAGAGGAAGGACACACAGAGAAGGAAAGAAATATACACAAATAACAATAAAGGTAAAACACACACACTTATGTACAACTAAGAAAAGGTGAATGAGGATAACATGGAGAATTAAACGGAGGCAAAAGCCAACAAAAAAAAAGAAAGGGAAGAATACACACTTATGCACAACAATGAAGAGGCGGATGGGCGAACGGGGAGACAGATAAATACAAATAATGATAAGGGGAAAAAATACACACTTATGTACAACAATGAAGAGGTGGATGGGTTAACGGGGAGACAGAAGAGAAGGAGGCAGAGGGGAGGACCGAAAACCGGGGGGCATAGGGAGGCTTGACAGCGAAAGAGAAGAAGAAAGAGGAGGGAAGGGCAGAGGACGAAAGAGAGACAGAAGGAAGAGAAGAAGGTTGGGAAGGGGTAGAGACGGAAGAGGGGGGGACAGGGGAAGGAGGAGGCGGTTGAGGGGTAAGGGGCAGTATATTGGGGACGGGATGAATGTCAGCTGAAACGGTAAGAGGCGGGGGACGAGAAGAATCGAGAAAGGCTCGAATCTTGGGAATGGACTCAAAGGACATGTTTAAGTCAGAGGGAGGGCGAAAGCAGGAAGAAGAAGAAAGAGATGGAGAGGAGGAGGAAGGAGGGGTGGAGGAAGGAGGCAACCTCTTTTTCTTCTTCTCACCGGGACTCAGACTCCGGACATTACGGTGGAAGTCCCTGCGTTTAGAAGAGGAGTGGGGAGAGGGAGAACGGGAGGTACGGGAAGGAATTTTGGAAATCCGTTTGGTAGAGACAGGAGACCGGAAGGAAAGGGAACCACGAGACGAGGGAGGAGGAGAACTAGAGGAAGGCTTGGGATGGGACCGCTGGCGGGTGGGGCGTTGAGCCAAACCAGAAGAAGAGGGGCGAGGGTGAGGAGAGGAAGTGGAAGGAGAGGAAACGGAAGTAGGAGTAGAAGAGTCAAGCACAGAGAAAGAGTTAGACAAAGGGATAGAAGACGAAGAGACAGTAATAGGAGGAGTGGAGACAGAAGAAACCGAAGGCGTAGAAGTAAGGGAAGAAGGGACAGAGAGCGGAACAGAGGAAGAGGAGGACGAGGACAAGGGAAGCGGAACGGAGGGAGTGGAAGAAGAGACGGGAGGGTGAGAGATAAGTGCAGAAATCGGACGAGGTGAGAAGCCCAGGCGAAGAGCTTCCTTACAGGCAGCAGAGTGAGTAAGGCCTTGTTTTGCTTTAAGAATTGTAACTTCAGATTCAAATTTGTAAACGGGGCAATCATGGGAATAGGCAGGATGGGAGGCTTTACAGTTGAGGCAGCAGGGGGTCGTAGACGGGCATTCATCAGCAATATGGACAGGTTGCGCACAGTACGGGCATGTAGGATAGTCGGGGTTGAGAGAGCGACAGTATTTCACGGGATGGCCAAAACGCCAGCAACCCCTGCACTGCTGAGGGCGGGGAAGGGATTCTAAGACGTCGATGCGAGTACCACCGACAATAACGTGAGAAGGGAGAATATTACCATCGAACGTTATTTTAGCGATATTAGAGGGATTGTGGCGAGGTTGGATGGTGTAACAGACAATATTAATTACAACATGGTCCTGAGCAACAACGGCCTTCCCAATAAGGTCGGCACAATCTTTGAAGTCCCGATCACCGAGTTGGATATAAGAAGGGATCAGGACAGTACCTGTGCACGAGTTCATTCTTTGGTCTTTAAAAGCAGGGATGGGAGTACCGGTGGGATCTGCAAAGGCCGCCATAGCAGCAGCCTGACTCTCGTTTTGCACTGTAACTAGACGGGAATGATCATGACGAGAGTGGAAAGTGACATCCTTGCCCACCCTCTGAAGGAGACTGAGGTGGAACAGGTCATCTCCGGCAAGAGGGGCTGAGGCGGGGATAGAAAAGAATTTAACAAAATCGGCAGGGGCAAAGAGATCGGAGAGAGGAAGAATAGAAGAACGAGGGCGAGCAGAAGAAGAAACTGAAGTAGATGGAACCGAAGGCGAAGGAACTGAAGAAGAAGAAAAAGAAGGAGAATATGGTTCGAAAGTGACGATGTGAGATGAGGAAGCAATGGAGGAAGAAGAGTGGCAGATGCAGTAGAAGGGATAGCAAACGACGGAAGAGAAGAGGGCTGAACTGGCGGAGCGGGAAGGGATAAGGAAGAGGAAGCTGTAGAAGAAAGAGCAGGCTGAACTAATGAAGAATCGGAAAGAGAGGTGACACCCTCCACGCCTACCAAAGTCGAAGCCGAGGAAGGCGCCGGAGAGCGGTCAATGAGGAGAGAGTCAGAGGTTCGAGCTGGTACGGTACTAGTAGGTACAGATGCGTCGAGGGCGGAAGCCCCAGAGAGTTGAGAAAGGTCAGGTGGAGAGTCCGTGAGATCGCGTGGGACGGGGACAGGGTGCTTGGTCCGGGGTAGTGGGGTTGTATGGACGGACCATGATGACCCAAGTTGTTTTTACTATTCTAATTTCGGTTTGTCGGAAAACGAAAAAGGAAAGAAAAACTAACCAAGGGGAAGAAAAAGAAAGAAAAAGAAAAGAAAAATCAGAAACAAAGCAAAAATAAAGAGCGTACCATAAGAGCTAACAGAGCCCCCCGTCGCGAGGCAGGAAGCTCCGACCCCCACACCGACGGCACAAACAGGGGCAGGTCCTAGGGGGTTCATCCCCATACCCTACCCCTCTAGACAAGGGGGGATAGCACCACTACGTACAGAGAGGCCTAGCTTAGGCAAAACCGCTATACTGGGACGGAGGGCAAAATGAATTGCAAACATCCCCAATCTGTACGTAATGGAGGGCAGCCGGACAGAAGCCAGGAAACCCACCAGGAAGGGAGACCGGACCCCCGGAAACCGAGACCGGGCCTCACTGATGGGCGGTCCATGGAGCGACAGCACGGGCGACCGCGCCGCCGCCCCCGGTACCAACCCCCACGTGCAGTGAGCTAGCTGCCACTGCTCCTGTAAACGGGTAGGAGTCTGAACTCCCCACTCATCGAGGGAAGGCGTCTTGAGCCTAGCCGGCACAATTTAGTGAAAAAGGAGGAGGAAACCCTCCGCAAAGCGAGGTCAAAATCGGGAACCAGAAAAACGCCGTCACCGGAAGGTTCCGCTTATCCCAAAGACGACGGGGGGGTACTTCGTCCACGACGCTGTAATCCCTGCTCCGAAGAGTGGATGACAGCGACCCCGCTTAGAGCCCCGCCACCACGACAAGGTGGCTCCCTAACGGCGGGGCATTGCATATACAGTATGTACATACTTAGGCACATAACCCATTGCTGGGGGTGGCCAAAACGAGACAAACATTTAAAGTTCCTATTCTCGGGTCCGGGACCACTTTTGTGTTCTCTCGCCCGTTTCTCTGTCTAGTTGAGTAGGAGAATTATACAATAACCTCGTGAAAACCCTCACCAATTTTCTTAGTTCTTTCCCTTCTACCCACACTATCTCACCTTTCTAATGAATAAAGAGGATTGAGAAACTGCAGCATATATTTTATCAGTTTTTTAAACAAAGTCATTAATTAGAATTACAAAATAAATCTCAGACTGAAGGAGATCCAAGTCTTAATTTCCAAGTTTAGTAGCTCATAATGTGTGTTAATATATTAGCACAGTCACGCCAAAGTGGCGCAGGTTGACTGGCTCGACCTGCACTAAGCTCGTCCGCCTCGAGCCAATGGCAGGCCGCCGAGTCGTAGGCTGGCTGATGACGTCATCGGCTGGATGGACGTATGGTCGGCTGGTCCATGCGAACGACCGGCAGTTGTCTCCAGGATTTCAGTGAGTGCGGTTGCTTCCGTATATCTATTAACAATGTGGATAAACACACATATTTGTGACCTACAAGTAATCAATCCTGAAGCCTATTTTCCTGTCATCTTAGAATTGCTAATTACCGGTACTGAAATACAGTACAGTACAGGAGTACCAACAGAAGAGAAGATCGATTTCCTACTCATAAGGATAGAATGGAGACCCACCTGAAGATATCAAAACAGAGCTCTTGTAAACTGAAGGTTAAAACCCTAATTCTAAAAGGTTCACAAAACAGGAGCTTCTTAGGCACTACAATACAAAGTTAAGACCTAAATCTCTCTTGGCTCTGATGGAATGTATAATGTATTAATCAGTTTTAAGACTATAGTTATCCCCCCCCCCCCCTCATAGCAGACACAGGTCATTATTTATAGCTAGAGTCTATAACATATTAACCGTGGGTATGCCAGTTCTTCAAGAGGTATTCACTAGCAATCAATTACCATTATTTAAACACATTGAATGACAATATTTTGTTTGATATTACTTATATTATCTACCTTATAATATGATAATGGTCACTTGTCTTTCCAAAGCTAAATACAATAATTTGCATCTAGTTCAATTAATTAATTCTACTTTAGCTTAGTCTACCAGTCTCATGCAAGCTTGGAAATGGCCATATAAAACAATGATAAAGCATTAATGATGGGCCATATTGTATAATTTGATCTCAACAAATAAGAAACGGACGAGTTAAAAATTACTTACGCAAGTTGAAAAGGGAATCTTCCACACCCAGACGTCTCAAACATTACCATTTCATTACAATAGTATGACCATCTCTCCTGTATCTATCCACAACACTGCACTGTATGCAAACACTAAACCTTCATTTGATCTCCTTTGTTCCATAATTTGTTAAGACACAATGAACTAGATAAATACATAGGCAATGGCTTTCATCTACTTTATCTACATTACAACTGTACTGTACTAATGGATTTACTAATCAACATAAAAGTGACCACTAGTGAGGACAAATACAAATTAATTATCCCCTTAGGTGTTAATTCCTTCATACTGTATCTCCTCCCACTTGTGATCACTTTTATTTGTTCATAATTTACATTAGCTAGTAAATCAGGGACCAGGACCACTGTCGTATAGGTGAAGTCATGCCCATGTAATACACAAAATGGATCAGTATAGTAATTTTTAAAACCTTGCTAGGAGCTTTAAAAACAACTCAAAATTACATTATACCACATGATCATAGACCTCATAAAAACGATGCTCATGATCACTGAAGAATGTAGCGTGGGACAGAAGGGCTTTGTACTCCTAGGATCTTTATAAATTCACACCTCTTCTTATACCTAGAGACTTCTTAAATAAGTTATCCCTGAAAGAGTACAAATTTATAGTATCCTACATAATGAGGGCTGAATATATCCCTGTATATTATAAAACAGGGTGGCATTCTCTCAACAAACGTCTGAAAATTGTGATTGCTTCAATATTACCTTGGCAAACTTTTGATAAATTTGTGTGCATATAGTAAGAACAATGTAATCATATAATTTTAATTCTATGATTATGTACCTTTGTACTTAATACACAAAACATAAAATACTAAGTTCAATTATCATCCCAAATTAAATTATCAAAAATAATTGCCTGAGAGAGAGCTGTACAGTACTGGAATTCCAAAATAAACAAGGAAAAACAAAACAATGTCATAATAATAAAAGTTAACCAAAATGAAGAAAGTAACGATAAAACAAAAACAAAACAATAAATATAATATAGCAAGTAAAGATCCACCTTAGAGTCTAACTGATGTGCGGGACTGATACCGTACTATGGGTAAATTTTCATAAGGGCTTTTCCCGGCAACTTGTTTCTGGCCTTCGTGCTGACCGAGAACAGCCCCATGCGAGCCCCCAGTGAACTGAACTACAAGGCTTATAATAGGGTGGCTAAAGGCTGACATACACGCTCAGATGGGGTTAAGTCTTAGTACCACAAAGGCCAGTTATGAGCGCATTTGGAGGTGGTTTGTACAGGTCTCAAAGGCTTTCACAAAACATCAAACCACCCACACACACGCTCATATTAGCTTCAAACTGGCGGCCTGTACAAATGTTGGGTGTGGCATGTTGAGCTGAGCATGTGTGGTGGTATTAATGTAGAAATATTGTTCAGTTTTCCCTATTTAACAGTTCTAGGCTCCTCTAGACTCCTTCCAGTGCAGTTTTCACTCTGCCTTGGTTTCCTTGGCTTCCTTTTGCTTCTTGCGGTGGGCTCGTTGGCGGAAGGAGTTCAACTGGTGGAACACAATGGTTCTCAACACCCACCCCGGCAGGTAGGACTTCGCTAGCTCGATGAAGTAAATCTGAAAAAAACAAAATATATATATAATTTTAAGTTACATTTTGATATAGAGTAGGCTACTTATCACAGATCTGTACCAACTAGTATGAAAAGTACAGTATAAAGAAAAACTTCAATGTAGTGGAAGGACTTTTGTGGCACAGGCAAAATGTAGTATTAAGAGAATTAAAAAGCCTGAAGGCAATTCTGGCATTAATTTCATTGGAGGTGTTTGGTACTGGGGTGAAATAAATAAAAATAGAATAGCCATGCATTAGCAGAGGCTTCCTGAAAGAAAGTAAGGTGTCCGAGATAATATTGATACTATATTATTATTCCCCTAAATAGGTGGTGACCCGATTATATTATAGACGTAAGTGGGCAATCACAACATTCCTGTAATTCAGTTAAACATTCAAGTTCCCTCAGGGATATAAATCACGACACAGAGCCTGTCTGTCTTCACATACAAATGCCTAAACTCAATTGGCTACAGGATACACCATAGACAGTTTATATAATTATACTGATACGTAATAAAAATTAAGGGTAATTTTTTTTAAAAGACTCGCAGCGTTATTATACATAATTTATTAGGGCAAGTGAAGCTCTATGGAATCCTTATAATATACTCACATAGATTCCACTGTGGAAGAATAGTTTTGATAGTTAACTATAGTTTTGATGTAAATACTACCGCAACTACGAATCTTGTTTCCGAGACCTAGTATATTAACCTAACCTAACCTAACCCTAGAGTGCCCTAGACCCAGTACGTGGGATACAACACTAGCCCTTGCATGTTGCATGCCAGCTACTGTGGGTTCATATATTAGACATACAATAACATCTTTGTAGAACATAACACTTTACCGTAGCGAGTGTACTCCATTTCGAACACTTTTTGTAAACATGAACACGTCCGTAGCAGAATTCTCAAGATTGCGGGACTGAGTTTGTTTACGCGCGGGACTATTTATATCGACAAAATAGAGTTACAAAACTTATAAAAACTATTCTACCACAACGGAATCTATGCAAGTATATTATAAGGATTCCATAGAGCTTCACTTTCCCTAATAAATTATGTATAATAACACTGCGAGTCTATTCGCGATAATTATCAAATTAAGTAGTACTGTACCTCAATCTTGTGCATATAGTATCCGGCGGTGTGGGTCTCCACTCCCACTGTCCGCATCACAGACCTTACATACGCTGTGGCCGATGGAACCATTAAGCTCGGACGTCGCACCTGAAAAATTTACATGCCTCATAAATTGTCATGGTCTATTCAGCCAAACATTAACGTTACAAAGTTTGGAAGTAAAAAAGAAAATATTATTACTTATGACAGATATACAGTACCTTAAGCTAAATATATATTCATTAAATATTAACAAACCTTATTATTACTATTACCATTACTGTATTATTAGCGTACCCTTGACATGTTGGAGACCACAAAGCCAGGCAGTAAACACTGGATAGTGACACCCTTCCTCTGACATTCTACGCTCAAACTCTCGCTGAAGCTTGACACGTATGCCTGAAATAAACACAGAAGATAAATATGAAAAAAACATTAATTGCTGATGCAGATTTATTTTTGATAAGTTCTTTTGTCTTTATATTGTGTCATCCCTGTTTTGGTTTGTTTATTTTGCAAGTTTTACATTATAATTACATCAAAACAAAGAAATTGAGCTTTCAATAACCTCGGTTCTTAATCCACTCTGAGCAAAATTGCGAAGGGACTTGGCTTTTGACTTACTGTACCAGGTTCAATAGTCTTTAGCTGTATGTACAATCAACTTAAACAAGTGGCAGATACACTATTACATGATGAACTCGAGAATGTGTGCAGCGATTAAGGGAAAACACTGTTTTGGATTATGTAGCTTAGGGGAATGTTTCAAAATATTACTTCATCGAGTCAAATTTATTTGAGGAAATTTATATCACTTATCACTGCAGGCGATTGTACCTTAGATGCCCCGTAGACAGCCAGGAGAGGGGCAGGGATGGTGGAGGAGAGAGAGGAGAGGTTCAACATCAGACCTCTCTTACGGTCCACCATGCCAGGCAGTACGATGCGCGTCATCTCCGTCAGAGACCGGATGTTGCAGTTGATCATTCGTTCACAGGTTCTGTGGGTCATCCAAGTTGCATTATCTTTGAATTAGAAGTAGTTTTATATTATGTTTTTGTTTTGTGTTTTAATTATTGTATCTTTGTATTGTAAAGTTATTAGTTCTCTCTAATTTTTAGTAGCTATAGCATACAAATGGAGTTTGATTTCTATACTTAGAAAAGAATAGTATTGGTATGATGCTTAAAGTACAATACTGTACTTTTCATAATTTATAATCTAAAGCGGTTTGATCTACTTCTTAAGGATCTCAACCTCATCTCAGTTCTGACCATTTAAACTCACTGTGCACAGTCCGAGATCTCGATGAAGTACTCCGGGTGGTCATAGCTCATTCCGACATTATTCACCAGTACCCCGATGTCCAACCCGGCCAGTTCTTTCTCCAGGCGGCCGTAGATATCCGTGCGGGTGAAGTCCACGTCGATAATTCGCGTCTCCACCCCATACAGACTTTCTAAGGAGAGGGAATGTGTTTAGAGAAATAGGCTTATAACTAAAAGAGATACAGTACATGGGATACTGTATCAACTAAATTCTCTATTTTACATTTATCATACAGAACATACATCGTATATCTCTAAATAATAATCTGAATTAGGAAGACGTCCCTTTAATAAAATACTATAAATATTAACCACTCCTCTTTTGGTGATGGGCTGGTCTATCAGAGTGAGAACCGAGCGATCTCTTGCCATACCCATAGCTTACTCTGACTGTTCCTTTTACTTGTATATTTTCTAGATCTCAAGTGACGGCGTCTCTTCCGTGGATTGACCTCCCAATCTACCAAGATTGGAAGCCAAAGCGTCACATCTTTCCTTTGCCCCTCAACTTTCTCTTCATAATTGTTGAGGGGCACAGGGCCCTGGGTGGGGCTTTGGTTTCCCGGGCGTTTCCGCACCCTCCTCAGCTCCCCGCCATGGAGTGGCTTCGGTCACCCAGGCTTTATTGTGGTCAGCAGGGAGGGTTCTGTGGGGGCGCTCGGTTATGGCCTTGGCCTTGCTCGGGGCCTTGGGGCTGTTCAGCCAGGCAGCTTGGGGAACAACAATAACAACAACTCCGCTTTGGCTGGCTTCTTACACTCCATGACCCCTGACTCGGGCCTTCTAGCAATATCACGCAATCTTTACACCTTGCAAAGGTAATAAGTAGAAAGGTCAGCTCAATGGGTAAATAGAGTACTTACTATTGTCTTGACCCCCCTACTACTATGCTGCGGTTGCCACGGTTGGGGGTCTTCGGGGCCGGCGACTGGGGCTTGATGGGGGAGGGTTTTGGATATTTCCCTATCCCTCTCCCCTCGAGCTTTTATCGTCGGCTTGACTAACTATGCGTAATTTTGTATTCCTCTTTCTATGTTTTTCCCCCCTTCTGTTCTTATTCTGTCTCATTTGGTTGTTCTTCCTTGCAGCCTACTGTACTGTATATCACATGTGCCTTCCTGGCCTGGCTAAGTTGTAGGCTCCTGACCTAATTTATCTCTTCGGTCGCTGATGCGAGCGGACTCGATTCCCCTCAGTAGTGCATTTTTTTGCTTCTAGTTGGGATTTTTTTCCTACCTTAGTCCTGATTTCTCATTCTTCGCCCTTGATCACTTCTTGGTTGGTGCTGCAGTGTAGCAGTTCTTGCCTCATCCTTCGGCCCTGCCCTATAAGAGCTCTGCTGTGGAGCTCATGTGGTCCGGCTGAACTGGTGAAATGGCGAGAAATGTCTGTGTGTCTTCAGCCTGGCATTGACCGGATATCGCTACGTCGCCTGCTTGTTGTGTTGTAAAGATAGAGTGTTTGGGCACGAGACATCGACACGTTCGGAGGAGATGCCGCGGCCCTGTCTATGCGGCTACTGAAGTCTGTTTCTTTTCAACTGACGGTAAATTCCAAAGTTCCCATCAAGACTTCTCGGTTATTTTGAAGATTTTGTAGTGAAATATGTTGCTAACTTGCTAATTATATAAAATTGGTCTTAATTGGATGCAGAGACATGGTAGTTTCATATTTGTCCAGTAAGTACCGAGAAATTAGCAGCTAAAAGATCCAATTTACCGTCAAATTAAATTAAACAGAGTATAGTACACACCAAGTCACTTCCTAGCTCACTCGATGGACATTTTTCACTCCCCCTGGCACTACACTGCTCTTCATTGTCATTATCTTCATCACCATGGTCACTAGCACTCACTAAACCATGAAATTCATTGCCTTCTCTATCTTTTAAAATTCTCACTCAGCACTTATTTTTCAGTGTCACTCTCAAGCTCATCGAAGTCGGACATTTCCTGTCTAACTAAGTTAGCACTCTCAAAACACCACTAGGACTTATAAAACCAAAAAAAATCACTTATATCTAAGCGTACGGGTTGAGACCTTTAAGAGGGCCGCAGCGGAGGTAGGCATAAATTTGGACACAGCCTTTTAGATTCCAGCTGACTTTCCATGATGTGATGAGATAAGGACTGATGCTACCACCTAGTGGGAGCGTGGCGGCACTACGAGCGTTCCCACACCCAAAACTAAATGTGCGCCTCTTAGAAAGCTCTATTTAGAGCACGGGAGTTCTGCGGTGAAAGTTTGGCGTGCTGTTTAAGAGGTCAGCCGAGTTGAAGGGTTAAATATTATCTACAATAAAAAAAATAAAAAAAGTCGAGAGCATAATTCTACATATTCAGTATGCTTAATAAGTGTTGCTTCTATAAAATATATGTACAGTATGTATGTATATTCTGAGGCACATACTATTTTATAAAATAAAAACATAATTAAATTAAATTTAAAATATAATCCAGGCCAACATTAAAAATGTTGTCAAATATTCTTTGTCAACTTTCAGTGTTTATTGAAGGGTACTTACTGATTTCTACAGCAACATTCTGAAGCTTGAAGGGTGTCCGGCTGACCAGGACCACCTTGAACCCCAGTCGAGCCAACTGTGTAAAAATAATTATGAATTAGTTGCCATTAAAAACTCAAATAAAGAAAAGGTTCACTGTATATACTGTAGTTATAAGCCTAAAAGTGAAAAGAAGAAAAGACTAATATGCCAATAACAAAGCCCACAGATGTTGAATAATGTAAAATATTCAAGTACAGTAATGTAAAATATTAAAGTACTGTACTGTACAGTACAATCCTTTATAATTAGTAACTCACCTCAAAGGCGAAAGCTTTACCGATGCCATCAGTTGCTCCCGTCACCACTGAAATAAATACAGTATATAGCAATTGGAACATTTAACAATAATCATATAGCCTACTGTACTGCAGTTTGAAATACTGTATAGCTAAGGCATAGATACAGACATAAATATACAGTACTGTACTGTATACTGTTCATGAATCTAAAGACCGAGTGCTTCACATAAAGTGCAGTTCCGGTCTCAGGCTCACATCCTAATAGTGACATTCCAGGCATCCCTGTTCAGAGCTGCCTCACTTGTCAGGTTTTATATTATTCAAGATCAAACCATAAGATCTGATCCCACGTCATTCTTGGTCTGCCCCTTGGTGCGGCGACCTCCACGTTCATGTACAGTACTGTACTTGCATCTTTTCACCCAACTTAGCTCATCCATCCTCTCCACATGTCCAAACCATCCAAGGCAACTTGTAAGCATCTTATCACTGATACTCTTGATACCCAACTGTCTCAACAATGTTGAGGTCAATTCTCTTAACCCTCTCACGTTCTTGAGCCTATTAGGGATACTTTAAAGCCTTTGTTACCATCAGGGGTATTTAGAAACCTTTAGTTTAGTTACTTCAACCTCTGCAGTTGTCTTTGAGTTAGCTGTGGGCAGAAAACTAATTTTGGAGATGTAATTATAAGAGTGAGAGAACTCTAATTAATATTGCTAATCTGGCAACCTCTGCGTCATAAAGACTTGAAAGGGTTAAGTGAATATTTTGCTCTTACACATTTTTCTAGATGAATTATTTGAAATTATAAATAGCTCATAAAAGTTAAAGGCAAGAATGTTAAGTGCGGGCGTACCGCCAGCCTTGTTTACACTACGCGTAGTGGCGTCGGACCTTTTCCATCATGTTCCCGTCTATTTTGACTGCCTTTGGATATAAAAAATACATTAGCCTAACCAAACAACCTAACCTAACCTAGTATTCATGTAGTAATGACAGGGGGCAAATAGCAGAAAATATAGCGTCGAAATAGACGGGAACGTAACTGCGAGCGCACAACATGACGACCGTACGCCCGAAAACTACATCCATCCCAAGTTAACCCTTTATCTTCACTAATATTTACACTTGTCTCACTTGAAGAGATTTCAGTTTGTATTAATGATATCGTACTAAAAAATGTATAGGCCTAGGCCTATCTCAACCAAATCCAATAACTAAAATAGTATAAGGAAGAAGAGCTAAACTGAGAAGGAGGATGGAGATAATTTTTGGTTGGTTTATTGTCATCCATGCAAATATGAACCAAATTTTGGTATCCCAAGTCCTGTGAACGTGGAGGGATTTGTACGGAGAGGTAGACCTAGAAAGACGTGGGATTAGATTCTACAATCTGTAAATCTGTAAATTGACAAGTAAGGCAGGTCAAAACTAATGGTTCAATGTTATTTTAATACCACAAATTATTTTGATATATTTGAAGATAAATATTGAATCTAGGCTATAGGCTATCCTCTAAAGATCATAAGATTTTTTTGTTTAACCCTCGGCAAAACCTAATAAAAAAGTATGGTACTAAAATGTCTTTTTCGTAACAAGATTGTCAATACGGTACTTCCAGTTATCGATAGCTCTAAAGATCATATGAAAATGTGTTAAACCCTCGAAAAAACCTAATATAAAAGTATGGTACTAAATTTAATTTTCGTAACAAGGTTGTCAATACGGTACTTTCCCGTTATCAATGTACAGTACAATCAAAGCTGAAGATTGCAGAGTAAATACCGTAGACTTCATCGACTTTTCTTTCACCTTCGTATAATCGACAGCCTTTTTTTTTTTTATTTACTAAGGGATTAGTACTCAACCAGCGGGGGTGTGGGGGCAGCAGCCCCCACCCATAATACTAAGTTAGGTTAGGCTAATATCTTTTCAAATCACTATCGGGGGCATGTCTCAACATCGATCAATAGGCATAATGGGGAAAATAGGTTTTCCCGAGATTTCTAATTAATTACAAACACTATACTGTATATTGATGCAAATGAACAATTCCATTTATAAAAAACACTCTGAAAATTTGTGGTACCCATCAGACCCGGAAGGGCTCTGAGGCACCCATAAAAAACACACCCGAGCTACCCGGTAGGGCTCTGAGGCACCCATGAGCTTAAAGCCTGTAAGCTTGGTGTGCGAGGCGTCGGTCCGACGCATGTAAACAACAGCCGGCTGGACCGACGCCGCGCATCTCCGACCACAAGAAGGAGTGCGTCGCTTGTTCGTGTGTGCCTGTATGTTATTGTTAAGTATCGAAAAGTAGTGTAAAGTGGCCGTTTTTGTCATAAAGTTATCTCCAATGAAATCATCATCACAACTGAACCAGTTGACTTAGAGAGCTCTACTTAACGCCATTCTACAGGTACGAAACACATCTACGCTTGGGGGATGCGCGGGAATGCGGAAGCAGTCAAAATAACAATAATACGGTAGCCTAGACGTAGAAGTTTTTCGGCCAAAACCTCCGGGTTTCGGGGAAATTATATAATATAATAGCCGGGGCTGGAGGGTTAAAATAAATGTTTTCCAAACTAATTAACTGGGCCTAAAGTTCAAAGTTTACTAAAAACGAGTAGGCCTAGCCTAAACCCTACATTCCCAAATTCTCCCCTAGATTGTTGGGGTATCTGAATTAACAATGCAAATGCTTATAAAAAGTGCTTTCTGCACTTTCTAACAATAAAATACACAATTAGCAGTATAACTAAATAAGTTGGTCACCAATTAGTTTGCAATATTTGAACACACATATGGATTTTATATGCTCTAAACATAATATGAAAATGTGTTTTAAGCCTCGGCAAAACCTAATAAAAATGTATAGTACTAAAATGGAATTTTGTCGAAACATGGTTGTCAATACCTTCCTATAGACGGCACCGATTCGTACACACGCTATTTTCACCTGTCTCCCGAGGTCTGTCCACCAGCTTTTTAGTCCACTCCACCTGCCCATCTCTGTCGATAGGTTGGGTTGCTTGGTTAGGTTAATATACTAGGTTTCAGAAACAAGATTCGTAGTTGCGGTAGTATTTACGGTATCTGGACACTTCGAGCGAGCGGAGGCGCATTTAGGTTAGGTGAAGTTAGGTGTTAGGTTAGGTTAGGTTAGGTTAGGTTAGGTGAGGTGAGGTGAGGTTAGGTGAGGTGAGGTGAGGTGAGGTTAGGTTAGGTTAGGTTAGGTTAGGTTAGGTTAGGTTAGGTTAGGTTAGGTTAGGTTAGGTTAGGTTAGGTTAGGTTAGGTTAGGTTAGGTTAGGTTAGGTTAGGTTAAGTTAAGTTAAGTTAAGTTAAGTTAAGTTAAGTTAAGTTAGGTTAATTAGACTGGATTGTGCATCCGCTCGATCAGGAATTCGCTCGAAGTTCCTCGCATTCGTATTTACAGATACGGCCGAATACCGGTAGGCTACTAAATGGGCGCCGGCCCAACCGCCATGTTGTATCCCACGTAGGCCTACTAGGTACTACGTACACATTGTAGGCGTTAGGTGTGGATTAGGCTTGTGTCCAATGTACTAGGTCTATGTTACTGGATATTTATGATTTAAATAAGTGCTACGTTTTCGATAAATCTGGTTAAATGGCTTTGCAATTAGGGAAATCATGAGCTGATTTCCGACATGTAGTTAGTCTTTTTCGATTCTCAAAATACGATCCAAGTTTTGCCAAAAATTGGCTCGGGTTTTCCAAAATTATGCTTTTTGGGGTTTGCATTAGGGAAACATGAGCCAAAATTCTAAATTAGGTTACTGTAATTTGTTTACTCTTAAAATTCGCAAAACCGAGCCAAGTTTTGCCAAAACTTGGCTCGGGTTTTCCAATATTCGGGTTTTATGCCTTTGCAATTTCAGGAAACCTGAGCCAAATTTCTAAATGAGGTTACTGTCATTTTGTTGTCTACAAACTCTCAAAATCCGAGCCAGCTTTGGCCAAAACTTGACTTGGGTTTTCGAAATATTGGGTTTTAGGCCTTAGAAATACCTTAAACCCCGAGCCAAGTTTTGCTAATACGTTAAATCGCCGTTTTACGCATTTAACCAGTTCAGTCCCTCATTTTCCCTGTACTTCATAGCCCTCCCCACTATCGGGCGGCGTGTCTTAAAATCGTTATATAATGGGGAAAACGGTTTCGCCGAGGGTTGCAATTATTTCCAAACACTATATATTGATGAAAACTAACAGGGAAAAATTTAAAAATCCATGGGAAAATTGGTGACCATCTTATTTAGTTTTTCCCAATTAGCCTACAAAACCATTACAATAGGACTAGGCTAGCCTAGGCTATATAATTAAAAAAAAAAAAAAAAAAAAAAAAAAAAAAAAAAAAAAAATCCTAGGCCTAACAGCAATTGTTGTTCTGCAGAATTACCAGGATTGGTAAATCTACAGTTATACTACCCCTCCCCCACCTCCCCCCTTCAAAACACACCTTTTAGCGTGTTTTTGGATGGTTCAGCCGACGCGGAAACTGGAAAAAACGTAGCCTAGGCTATTTTGATAAAAATTTATCACCAACCAGATACGAGTTTTTCAGGTAGCCTAGGCCTAATTTGTTGTTGTTTTTTATTTTGTATTTGATATAGGCCTACAGTGTTGTTTAATACCGAGGACCGTCACATTTTAGTATTTTTAACATTAGGCTAGGCTAACTTAACCTAACGGTTATACTGATGTTTTGGACCGACAGTTAGCCCATAGATCTGTTTAGGCCTAATAGGTCCTGTAGAGCATATACATCATTGCTATATATGTCATTAACCCGGTGAGACCCAGCGTCGCACGTGTTGCGTCGGCAGTCTTTGATCACCAACTCCCAGCGACGCATCACGTGCGTCCGACATATAAAAAACACTTACGTGGCTCGTAAGGTAGGAAATGGCGGGAGAATAGGAGGGGGAGGTACCGTAGTGTGTGTGGGAGCCGGGCCAGTAGGTGTGAGCGGGCCGAGACAGCCGCGCGGCTGGTGGTGGTGGGCTTAGTGGGGATAGTTTACACCCCTAGTTCACCGCCACTTTGAACCTTGATTACTCCGGTCGTATGGGAGCTAGAGGCTTGAGATTTATGTGAGATACTCCTTAGGATGTATGCCGTACAATGCCATACTCAGTTTTTACCCTAGTGCTCCCGGGCGGGTGGTCATGCGGGGGAGACGAACTATTGAAACCCCCCCCCCCCCCCAAATGACCGAAATTAGTTTTTTTTTATTTTTGTCTTCATTTCTCACCATTCTCTTCCATTTTGGCTCAACAAATTTTTTTGAGGCTCCCCCCCCCCCCCAAAAAATATGTCAGAGGTGATTTTTTTTTTTTTTTTCCATTTCTCGTCCTTGTCTTCCATTTTAGCAAACAAAAAAAATAAGTGAAAATGGCTTGGGACTGGGGTGAACAAAATATTATAACTAGCCGGGGCTCAACGGGTTAAGAGCTGAAATGTATTATAAGGGAGAAAAAAAAACGCTAAAATACATGTATAGGCCTAGGCTACTGTAAAACAATAAGTTTTTCAGCCAGTACCCAACCAGCGGGGGGGTGGGGGCGGCAGCCCCCACCCATATACTAGGTTAGGTTAGGTTAGGTTGTTAAGTTAGGCTAGTAGCACATTTTAAAAAAAAAAAAAAAAAAAAAAAAAAAGTAACCCAACCAGCGAAGGTGTGGGGGCGGCAGCCCCCACCCATATACTAGGTTAGGTTAGGTAAGGTAGTTAGGTTAGGCTAATAGCCTAGAACATTAAACAAAAAAAAAAAAAAAAAAAAAAATAGTCTAACCCAACCAGCGGGGGTGTGGGCGCGGCAGCCCCCACCCATAATACTAGGATAGGTTAGGTAAGGTTGTTGGGTTAGGCTAATGTCTTCCCAAAGTTGACTATTTTTATAACATGAAATATTAGGCTACCCACTCCACCCCGTGAAATCCGAGCCAGCTTTCGTCAAAAGTTGGCTCAGGTATTCACAAAATGGGGTTGTATGGGTTTGCAATTTGGGAAAACCCGAGCCAAGTTTTGATACAAAACGCTATATTATTGTATTTTTACGCTTTTAACCCCTCATTTTCCCTGAACTTTATAGCCCTCCCCACTAGTGGGGGGCGTGTTTTTAGATTGTTGGATAATGGGTAAATACTCATTTCCGCTCCTCTTCAGTATAAAACAACACTAGGCTAGCCTATATCTGAAGGAAAAATTACAAAAAACAAAATAAAACTTACTGAAATCGCTGTCGGTCCAAAAAGTCAGGTTTACCAACGTAACCAACCTAACCTAACCGAAAACTAACCTGTCTCGCGACCAGTCTAAACCTAGCCCCTGTTCCCTGTTTATGGGTGCGCGACGGTCTAAACCCAGCTCACGTTCCCTGTTTATGGGTTCGCGAAGGTTTGTAATTCTTCAATGTATCTATTTCAAGTCAAATATACATTTCCGCGCATCATCAAACCATACTAAGTCTAGGCCTACTACTAATAATATTAACCCATTAGTATCAACAGAATAGCCTAGCGACAAAATAGGGGTAGTATAACTGTAGATTTATCCCAGGATTAGGCATAGTTAGGCCTAGGCTACCAAGGATACTTGGATATGGCCAGGCCTAGGCCTAGTAGTCACCCAGGCCAGGGGCCAGTAAGTGACCAAACCACATTTTTCCTATGCAAGGAATCGAGGACAAATTTCTAGTGGTTGAACTAGCCTAGAATTATAAAAAATTTACACCGAGACTTTACAGTGCTTACCTGCCCACTCTCCTGTCTTCTTGATGTTAAGGTTGAGGTGAAGTAATGATGCAATGAAGGTACCGTATAGCCCCTTGAGTAGTGAGCATATTAGCTTCCCCCCTACCACCACCACCGTCACCAGTCCCAGTACCTCCCACCACATCCTAGCTCCGTCACCTCACACGCTGCTATGAGGAGAAAGTCACACAATTGGAGGTTGTCAGTCCGCTTTCTCCTTCCCCAGCACCAATGCCGCTTCTGCCTCGCCTACCTTGGATCTTTGTGGCTCTGTAGACGCCGAATCGCCGATCAAACAGTTCCCCCTACCCCTTCCCCTCCCCTCACTACCATTTTCTATTTTCATTTTAAGTTTGTGTATTCGCCATTTTGTAGACCACGTCCTTAGGTTCTACTATAATCTACCTAATATGATGATAGGACCCATCGAATAGATAATGTCCGATATTAAATCGATAAGCCCAATCCCCAATTATCTTTTTAAATCATGGACCCATAGGACCCAGGGACTCATAGGACCCAGATCACATGTTGGCCAGGAACAACTTCAGTCACTATGCTCAATGTCTCTGACAGGGCCAAACAAATCAGGCTCACTAATGCCTTCAAAATTGTCTATGACAGAGCTCCAGAGTATCTAAAGAATTATTTTGTTAAAGCAAATGAGAGGAGTGGACATAATACAAGAAACAGGATGTTTAATTTTAAGGTCCCGAGAATCCAAGGACAGGGTAAGCAAACATTCTTCTTCACCGCCATCAAAGACTGGAACGACCTACCCCAGTCAGTCCGTGAAAAGAGAACACTGTATTCCTTCAGACGTAGCCTGAAGGAACACCTGAACCGGACAGCTGCGAGAAGGGAGCACCAAGCTTATGTCTACTACTAAATGCGACATAAGAGATAGACAAACCAAACTGAAATGATTACGGATTACTGATATTTACTATAGGATGTAAGGTATCTTAAAATAACCCCCTAGAAATACTTTCTCTAAAGTATCTATTTCTTTATCCTCCCCTTTTTCCCCAGCTAACCTAGCTAATCCCACAAGGACCCCAATGGAAATACGCCTAACGGCCTTATTGGGCTATCCTTAGTTGGAATTATGCAAGGCTGGTACATGTCATATTTGTAACATACTAAGGCTGGTACATGTCATATTTGTAACATACTATGTGGTACCAACTCTGTAAATTGCTAACTGAATAAATATTATTATTATTATTATTATTATTATTATTATTATTATTATTATTATCATCATGCAAATGACAAATTGAATGAATTAATGTCAGAAAAAAGTAGAGAATTATTGCATTGCGCATACCACGAGTATGGTCTATTATAGCGTTACGTGGCTCAGAATATATGATCTTAGGCCTATACTAAAGCTAACCTAGATGCATAGCCTATCAACCACCTTTCGCGTTTCCTTAATTTTGATATAGGCTACAAAAAGATGGCAACTGTAAAATAGTTGGCGACATTCTCCCCTCAAACGGCCTTTGGTTACCCCCCTGCCTACCTCCCCCCTATTAGCACCCACACCACACCTCCCTAGCCTACCTATCTCCCTCCCACCGAATTCCAGTTCACCATATCTAGCACATGCTCCTTCAGTCCTCGATGTGCTTCAGACTTGCATCCTTTGACCCAGCTGGCTAGTCGTGTAATTTTATGCGGGCTTACCGGTATCCAAGTGTTTATATAAAAATGCAGAATCTGCTCTGATAGTATACGCTCAATCATTGTATGTTCAGTTTATAGGTGATTATGGGAATGCTTAGGGATTGCTCTGGTATATATTTAACCATGTAGAGAGTAACTATATTATCACAGATAAGCAATCATTAATTATTAAATAAATTAGCCTACACGTTGGCGGAAATTAATGACATGCTATGATGCCATCGTCTGCATCCTGTCATGTAGAACTCACATTATGGGGAAATGTTTTATAGTTTTTATCGCAGCATTTATTGTACCTATCATTTGCTAAGCTGACGATTGGGATAACAGCTAACAAATTGCATATACACGATAGTAACTTAAACAAAATCTCCATATATCTGAGCTGCCATAGGCTCTTTCTTTCCACTATAGATCGTTATGGATTGAGCGCCACGATATAAAAAGTAATCGGCAAATAGTTTTTTCGTATCCGCAAAAAGTAAGTCCGAAAAAACACAATAAAAACAACTTTTCTGGAGGCATTTACTGTTGAAGAACTAGTACAATAACGTCATGCTCACGGGCATTACAGATGTAGGCTACAAGTGTGATATTTCAACTTATGCACATTATCTAGAATAGAGAGACAGCAATACTGTATATAGCCTCTTCAATAATGGCGGTAGCTGATATTTGTGACCGACTTATATGCAATATTTTCTCTTCCATTTTTTACCCAGGTTCCTCATCCGGTTGTTGGCAGTTTCTAGTGTGCAGCTTGGTTATAGGCTTCCCCCTCTATAGCAGTCTTCATATGTTATCTTTCTATAGTCTATAGAAGAAATAACAAGGTAGCCCATTATATATAGGCCTAGGCTATATACAGTATACTGTATATATATATATATATATATATATATATATATATATATATATATATATATATATATATATAGAGAGAGAGAGAGAGATACTTTCAACAAAGTTGGTTAAGTATAAGGTTTCACTTTATTCTGGGTATCAGAAGACAACATTATTAAACTTAGGAAGGAATTGTGGGAATCTGAGGGTTAATTGAATGAGATGGACTTTTACCCCTTGAATTCCCAGATACAATTCCTAAACTAAAAAAAAAAAAAAATGTAATGTTAGCCTGAATACAATATAGCCTACTGTCTATAAAGTGAATATTATATCCTTGTATACTGAAGGGGTTAATTACTAGATTTGACTTAATACAGAGAATATGTCAACTATCCATAATCTATTACCGGAAATCGTATACTGGAAATACGCCTAACGGCCTTATTGGGCTATCCTTAGTTGGAATTATGCAAGGCTGGTACATGTCATATTTGTAACATACTATGTGGTACCAACTCTGTAAATTGCTAACTGAATAAATATTATTATTATTATTATATGCATAATATAGCACAATATAGCCTAATATAGTTACAAATGATAAATGTACTCCAGGGACCTATCCAGATCAACCAGAAATCTTAGAATATAGCAGACCTTGTTTGATTTTACAGGTAGAGACTTTTTCCTTATTATCATCTCTTTTCAGCTAACTTACTATACTTATTAATATAGTTAGTGCTCATACATCTACTGTATATAGTTATTATTGCAACTAATTATTCACAATTCTGATACTATAATCTCCATAATATCCATTAACACATTACACACCATATATTATCACCCAGAATTAGTCCACATGTATGCAGGACAAATGTCTCCAACAAACTTTGCAAGTTTGCCACTCTACTGTAATCATATGTTAGATGATACACAGTATGTTGGTGGTTGTTCACATTACAATGGATCTTGTAGATTCTATTTCAGTAGCTAGAATGCTGTCAGAAGTAGAATTATAGGTGTGAAACCATATTGCTCAGTTCTGTCTTTTTACCAGCCATAGTTTAAGTTAAATTCTGTGGGTATTGATACCCACATTTCACTTAAGTTGGGCGTCTTGTATTGGACGATATTCCTCGAGCGCCTTGAAAGTTTGGGTACCCCTTTGAACCTTCTCTTCTTTGGAGGTAGATGATGGTTAGTTTAGCAGGGGTTTACTTACCAGGTTTACTTACCAGGTAGGGCCACGCACTGTCCACGGAGCAGCTGTGTTCAGTGGGGGGCCCAAGACATGAATACGGGCACTCTAACTAGATGTACGATTATTAGCAGTTACTGGGAGTCTGACAGAGATAGTTAGTTTATTTTGTGCCCTCATTGGAGACTAGATTTTTAGTTGTGTGTGTTTGTTTGAGTTAATTGTTTAGGTGTTTGAGATGAGGGTTTTATGTGTTTTAGTGATATTCGTGGAGGGAGTCGTGTATTTCTTCTTGGAGGCGTTGCTTAACCTCTCCGCGGCGCACAGGGGGTTTTCTACAGGGTAAGACTGTGCGCACCTATGATGATTTTGGGACCTATTGCCAATTTCGATAAAAAGTACATCATCGTGTAGGGAATGTTTGCGTGCATCGGCCCATATATATTTGACCCCCCAAAAAATGTCTGGGGGGGGTAGGGGAACGGTCCGTAGTTGAAAAATGTGGAGCGAATGGCACCGCGCGGCTAGATTGTCATCGAGCGGCGAGATTTCCCTGCCGAATATTTACGCGCGCAGGGGATAGAAGGAGAGGGAGGAGGGGGTGGGTTACCGCGTATTATCACGTATATCTCCTTTTTCGAGCCCTTTTAGGCTATTTAGAGTATGTATACGTGTGTAGGGCACCCATATAACAATTGGCGGCAATTTATGAGCTGAGAGTGTGGTTTACGCCATACATATCACGTATATCTTGTACGTAGAGCACTGTCACGCTATAATACAGACTTGTACGTATGTATACGTGCCATATATCAAAATATATACCGCATATAAACCAATTCATGCGATATTTACGCACATTATCAATGAGTTTCTATGCGTGAACCAAGGTGTGAGTGAGTTGTGGTGGGAATGAAAGGGGGAGAGGGTGTGTTACGCCATAAATATCACGTCAATCTTGTATTTAGAGCACTCTCATGCTATAATAAAGACGTGTACATATGTAGGCGTCCCATATAACAAGGAATATACCGCATATAGCCCAATTGATGCGATATTTACGCAAATTGTGAATGTGTTTCTAGCAGACGGAAGCCTGAAAGGGGGGGTTGGGGGTGGGTGGGTGGGTGGGAGGGAGGCATGCAGGGGTGCAGTGAGTGAGTGAGTCGTGGAGAGATGGAAGTCAGGCAGATCTCTAGATAGATAACCAGCTTAGTGATAATTGTGGAGGCGCCCCAGGCGTATTGATGTTTGGTATTTTGACCCTTATGTCTACCAGATGGCTGGTGTTCGTTGCCATCAACAGGTCTACAATAACATGAGTCAGGAATGGAGAGAGAGAGAGAGAGAGAGAGAGAGAGAACGTGAGACATGCGTATGTCGTACATCTAAATGGACTTCAGAATTGCATTTTTATGCAAGCAGACATTGCATTTTAGACACATGTGAAGTACCACAGAAACATGTAGGCCATTGACTGTAAATAAAGTACTATATTTATAGACCACCAGCGACGGTGCTGAGTCAACACAGGCAGATTGCCTGTTGTGATAGAGGGCTAAATATAGACTGGTGTCTCCTTACACCTGCGAAAGGGTAGATTGCCACCAGAGAAACGTTTACTTATTTATTTCGAAGTAATATGCAATCTAAATGTATATTCGAGACCTACTGCAATTATTTGTATGACAGTCATGACTATGTATAATCCAATATACGCGCGTAGGCGAGACATAAGAAAGCTGGTTGAGCAATTTTCGACACCCACACAGTTATTATTCATTTTTATTTACAATATTATACAATACAAATGTATTTGTGAAGAGTATTTTATCCATTATTGTATTTATACCAATTTTGTTCCCAGACAGAGCTGCTGTAGCTGGAGAATCAAGGAGCGGCAAGGGTCACCTCGTGACCGCCTGACCGTGTGAAAATGAGTGGAGTCACACTGAGAGGGGCAATTTTGCTGAGTGTTTGGGCAATTTTTGACAGAATAAAGTTATATAATTACTAATTCTTGACAGAGACAAACTATTATAAACCTTGGCATGATATAATTGATAATCCCATCAATTTACAAACGTAAATTGGTGGGATAATTCATTTTTTTTTGTATATTGTCATTTCGATTGTACACACGAAGTTTTGAGTGATATTTGGTATGAGCTTCTGTGGCATGGTTGGTAAGGTCGCGGACTGGAAAACTCAAAGTGTCGTAGGGTAGTGGGATCGAATCCAGGAGGGGGTTATGGGGAAGGTTTTATATTGTCTAGAAAAATTTTTATAAATTTTTTTTTTACAAGATCATGCCATTGTATTCAAACAATATGAAATATTCATAGAATATATCATATTGTAAGAATACAATGACATGACCTTGTTTTCTTTTTTTCTTTTTTTATTGTTTTATTTTATTATCATAGTAGGTTTGACATGATTTATTGAAACATATTTATTTTTGTACAATTCATTTGAGGTAAGAAAATAATTATATACACATTACTTAGGCTAATAACAAACATATATATTGATATACTAAAAAAATAAGGCATATTACATGTAAATCTTTGAAACTTATAAACTAAATAATGAAACATACAATTATATAATGTAAAAGCTATATCACAGGGACATCTTTGGAACTTATACATTATATAATATATATGTTACATTATGAGGTAGCGTGATCAATTAGGTCAGGTCAGGTAAGGTAGGGCGCGAGTCCAGGGCAGGGCAGGGCAGGAGGCGAGTCCAGGGCAGGGCACGGGGCGAGTCCAGGGCAGGGCAGGGCAGGGCAGGGGCCGACACTCAGTAGTTCTTGAAGGTGTGGTAGTCCCTGAAGCAGTCACCCAGGCAGAGTGCAACTTTGCACTCAGCGCACATTGAGGTGACTCTTTTGGTCACATGGGGTTTCCTCACACTGGAGCTGCAGACGGTGCACTGCACCTGCCTGTGACGAGTGCCAATCAGCTCGGTGTTGGTTGTGTAGTGTCTTTCGACACCCAGCTGGATGCGGTCAGGAACGTGATCCCCACGCCATGCCGTACGTCTGTGAGTGGTGGTGGCATACTTCTCCAGGAGTTGGTAGGAGACGTTGTACACGAACTCCCGGAATTTCAGCTTCTGGTTTGGGGCCATATCCTTCTTCACCAACCACAAGTTGTAGGCGTTCAGCATCGTTATGTCAACTAGGTGGAGGAAGAGCTTGTGATACCACTTCACAGTCTTCCTCAGACACTCAACACCTGACAGCTGACAGTCAGACTTGTCCACCAGGCGCATGTTTTTGGTGTAGTCCACTACCATGTCGGGCTTGTAGATTGTCTTCCTGGTTCGGTAGTGGATTTTGCCAGAATCCACCTGGGCACCTGTGTGGACGGTGGAAAGCAGGTGGACGTCTCGCTTATCCTTCCACTTCAGGGCTATCAGTTTCCCACACTTCTCGAGCTGCTTGTATTTCTGCCCCTTTCGTCGCCTTCTTCGCACATGCCTCTCGCGGTGTTCCTTGGCCAGGTCGTCTTCTGAAGGTGTGTCACTGGAGGAGGCATCTGTGAGAGGAATGACATCACCTGTGAACTTTGGCATAAACTTTCTTGTCTTTCTGACAGTCCCACATGACCCCGTTTGGTTGTCATAAAGAAACTGGCAGAGAGCAGGAGAAGTATACCAGTTGTCAGTGTAGATGATGTGGCCTTTGCCCAGGTAAGGTGCCAACATTTTCCTGACGATGGCACCTGACATACCCATGGGGTCATTGGCAGCGGCTTTCGGTATGTCAATGTCAGTGCCTGTATACACGATCATGTCAAGCACTATTCCAGTTTCACAGTCGCACAACACGAAGAGCTTGATTCCGAACCTATGCCTCTTCAAGGGGATATACTGCTTGAAAACAAGACGTCCTTTGAAGAGCACGAGCGACTCATCAATCACCAAATTGAGGAAGGGGTAAAAGTATTTCCTATACCTCTCCAACAACATGGTGAACACATCCCGAACTTTCCATATCCTGTCAATCCTGTTAGGATTTTCGTTGTCTGCAAAGTGCATAAATCTTAGCAGCAACAAAAATCTGTCACGAGTCATGAACTTATTGAAAGTTGGGGTGGCGATGAGAGGGTCGTGCTTCCAGTAGTGTTGCAACACATGCTTCTTGATCAGAGGCATGAGGAACAACAAGGCAAAGAACGTCAGAAATTCTGCCACAGTCGTATCCACCCAGCCTCGTATTCTCGCTTTTGGAGAAAGGACGTCCAATCTGCCAAACACCCACCTGTAGTAGGCGTTTGTTTGGGCAACGATGTACGTCATTACCTCCATGTCGAAAAAAGCGAGGAAGAAGTCGCTTTCATTCGCTTGATCATCACAGGGCCAGTTGTCAGTTGTTCCTGACGTCCCAGGATTGAACTGGGGCACGTCAGGTACAAAATTGACCCCGTCAGACCAATCGAACGAAGGCATGCCAGGGATCGGAATGTCGTCTGCGTCTTCTTCTGCGTCTGAAATATCGCTTCCATGGTCGCGATACAGCACTTCATCATCATTACCCTCCTCTTCACTCGACAGACGATGCCCTTCCTCGTTTTCGTCACCGACGTCGGACTCACTCCCACTGTCCACTCCCAAATCCCCCCACCCTTGGTCCCGTGCTAGGGCTTCGTCGTCGAAACCCGGGCTGCCAATGTCCTGCGAATCACCATCAAACAGCAGGGCGGCATACTTAGATGGTGTAAGATTTTTCCGGGTCACTTTGGCACGTGCGGGAGTCTTATGGACAGGGACAGCAGAGGTGGTGGCAGGGGCGGCGGCAGGGAGGGGCAGCAGTGGTGCGTGGCCTTGATGGCAAGATGATGGTGGTGCCTGTCGCCCTTCTCTCTGTTCCTTGGGCAGGGGCGGCAGGGGCGGCAGGGGCAGCAGGGGCGGCAGGTGGTGGTGGTGGTGGTAGGGGCACTGTGGCTGGCGTACGGGTTCTCTTCCCTACGCCCGTGCCTTTAATTTTTCCTGCCCCCGCAGGTAATACAGCCCTAGGGCGGCCTCCTGCGTCGCTGGTACCGGTGGCAGGGGTGGCAGGGGTGGCAGTGGTGGCAGTGGTGGTAGTGGTTGTTGCAGTGGCCTGGGTCGTGGTGGCAGTGTCCCGAAAGACCAATGACCTCTGTGCCATTGCCCTGCTTGCACGTGTTTTACGTGCTTTTGGTGCTGGTGATTCGTCCTCTGAGCTGTAGGGCGTGTCGTACTGGTAGCTAGGGTCTTTGGCAGCCACCCTCTGCCTTCCACGGCGGCTAACACCACCAGAAGGAGGGCTGGTTGTGTCATCAGGGAGCGAGCGTGAGGGACGTGTAGGCTCCATGACTAGTGCGTGGTTACTGGCGCGGTGGTGCTTGCACGAGTGCGGGGCGAGCGTTTGGCGGGGTGGTATCGAGAGTTGACATGTAGTACAATACCCACACCAATTTTCAGCCGCCTGGCTATAGTCTACCCGCAGTGCGCCGGGGGAACTCGAGAGATTTGGTGCAGTAACGGTGTCCTCTGAAAGTGAGTTCCACCTCTTGACGACTCTGTGGGAGAAAAATCTTCTTCTGGCTTCTGTGGAGCAGTGTTGTACTTGGATTTTGTATCTGTGGCCTCTGGTGCCAGTCCTAGGGGCCATGGTGAGGAAGTCGGTGGGGTTGATAGGTGAGAGGCCATGGAAGATCTTGTAGCAGTAGATTTGGTCGTACCTGATCAGTCGGCCCCTGACTGAGTGTAGTTTGAGTCTTTGTAGGCACTCGTCGTATGGGTAGTCCCTAAGGCCGGAGATCTCCTTTGTCCATCTTCTCTGGACAGACTCTGTGAGTCTGCTGTCGGTCAGGTAGTCTTGGTTCCAGAGAGGGGACGCAAAGTCTAGGATGGGTCTTAGGTCGACCTTCAGGAGGGATAACATGAATTGGGGGGAGCGGTTTACAGTGCTCTTGAGCAGATTTGGGGCGACTCCTCCAGCTTTGTTGACCACCTGGAGAATATGGTGGTGAAATTTGAGGGTTGATGGGACGAGGACCCCAAGGTCCTTCTGCAGGTTTGACGGCTGGATGGGCAGGTTTTGGAGGAAGTAGATGGGTTGGGTAGGTTGGTTCGTTCTGTGGCGGGAGAAGCGCATGTGAGCACATTTTTCAGTGGCGAATCTTAGACCCCACGAGGAGGCAATTTCATGCAGCCGGTCGATGTTTTCTTGGAGGGTTGCCATACCACCGTGTGCTTGGGTTGAGGATGATGGGCAGCTGAAGTATATTTTCAGGTCATCTGCAAATATGAAGTACTTGCAGCTTAGTAGTGATCCTATGTGGTTTATGAAGATGAGGAACAGCAGGGGGCCTAGGACAGAGCCTTGGGGGACCCCACTGAGTACTGGTCTTGCGGATTCTTGCTTAATTCTTGCTTCCTAGAGGCAGGTCCATATAGTCATTCATTATTCCTTTCCTCTTATCTTCCTTGTTTCTGAATAACTTGACAGGGGTGGGGGTCGTTATGCTGGGAGGTGTTAGCCACATCAACACTGGGTGTTATTCGCGAGTGCCCAGGCTGTTCGTGAGGTAGATCTGGTTATGTTTGACGTCTTTCTAGGCCATCTATGAAATTCTATGGCTATTTACTCCAAGCATTGCTTACTCAGGAAAGTGGCTCTTTTTGTGAACTATATGTTCCAAAGGATATTCTAAAGAAGTTAGCATTTTCCTGCAGTTACATTCATAAACATTAGTAAGGTTAGCCTACACCAATTTGAGACATGGAACCTAACCAAGTTCAAAATAATTTGGGATATAATATTGCATTATATTATTTTGTTTGTGTTTAATATATGGAAATGGGTGCGTAGCTATTAATGCTCACAACTGTACATGTACAGTATTGAACTTTTGTTTGGATTCCTCTCCTGGTGTTGATCTTGGAATGTGTTATTGATTGGGAATTATTTTATTCTACTCAATACCTTGATTGGTTCTTGTGGAGTGGAGAATTAGGCATACTGTATACAGATCACTTTCCAGCTTGTGCTGGGCACCTTATATAAAGATACCCATTGACAGATCATAATCTTAAAATAAAATTTTCCAACTAGACAAGGTCTAGAATATAATTACAGTATAACTATTAACCCTCTTGGTAAGTTGATTTTTTTTACTCTGGCCTACGGACTTTAGGTATACAGTTTGGGCTTGAATTCATCCTAAAGTCCTAGGTTATATGCCTCTATATTTAGTACTGATGCAGATGAAGTTGGTATCACACAAGAGCTTTGTAGTGACTTGATTCACAATTTAATTCTGAAAATATTTTGTACTAGTAAAGTCCAACGACTTTCTTTGGCAACGCTCCAGAGACACCACATCAGCTCTCCTCGGTAACAGTATCAACAGAGGACATAATAGCAGCCATCGACAAGATTGGACCAAACTCTGCAGCAGGACCAGACGGCTTTCATGCCCAACTGCTAAAAAACTGCAAACATCAGCTAGCCCTGCCTCTAAAACTGCTGTGGAGCAAGTCCCTCCAAACTGGATATGTACCACAATCCCTAAAAGAAGGTAATGTCACACCAATACACAAAGGGGGTAGTAAAGGCATAGCCAAAAATTACAGACCAGTGGTGCTGACGTCACACCTTATTAAAATCATAGAAAGAACAATAAGAGCTAAGATGGTCAGCTTCCTGGAAGATAATGAGGCGTTCAACGAGGGGCAACATGGCTTTAGAAAAGGCCGCTCCTGCCTCTCACAACTACTATCACACTACGACAAAATCCTACAGGATATTCAAGACGGAGAAAATGTAGACGTCATATATCTAGATTTCGCCAA
Source organism: Paralithodes platypus (assembly GCA_032716605.1). Lineage (NCBI taxonomy): Eukaryota > Metazoa > Arthropoda > Malacostraca > Decapoda > Lithodidae > Paralithodes > Paralithodes platypus. The sequence continues at coordinate 54,752,669 of CM064568.1, read as the reverse complement.
AGCTTTTGACAAGGTGGACCATGGGATCCTTCTACATAAACTCAAATCACTGGGAATAGGGGGAGACCTTGGAAGATGGCTCCATAGCTTCATCACCAACAGAAAACAAAGAGTCACGGTTCAAGGAAGCCTATCAGAAGCAGGTGGGGTCATCAGCGGAGTACCACAAGGATCAGTACTGGGACCTCTCCTATTCCTCATCATGATAGGAGACATCGACAGGGACCTGGAACACTCAACAGCCACATCGTTTGCAGACGACACCAGACTCATGAAGAAAATCACCTCACAACATGATGCTCAGCTACTACAACAAGACTTGGACAAAATCCTGAAGTGGGCAGAAGAAAACAACATGGCCCTAAACGGAGACAAGTTCGAGCTTCTAAGGTACGGGAACAAGAGAGCACTACAAAACGACACCAACTACAAAAGCGGACAGCAAGAAATTACCGCCAAGGACACAGTGAAGGACTTGGGAGTAAATATGAGCAGTGACGCCACTTTTTCCCAGCATATTACCAAAGCCACAACAACAGCAAAACAAATAGCAGGCTGGATCCTGAGAACCTTCCACACAAGAAATGAGAGGTGTATGCTAACATTGTGGAAGTCACTGGTCCTACCACGACTGGAGTACTGCTCCCAGCTCTGGTCTCCCCAAAAAGTAGGAGAAATAACAGAAATTGAAGCCACCCAGAGGACATTCACCAGTAAAATCCATGGGTTTCAACACTTTAACTACTGGGAGAGACTTAAGGAGCTGCAGCTGTACTCACTTCAAAGACGTAGGGAGAGATACATCATCATCTACGTCTGGAAGATTTTGGAAAAAAAGGTACCAAACCCAAACATCCAAGAGACTCAGCACCAAAGGCGAGGGAGGCTGTGCTATGTGAGGACTACGCCGGGATCAACACAAAAAATCAAATCCCTGATCCATCACAGCTTTACATACAATGGAACCAGACTGTTCAACTGTATACCAGCCCCTCTCAGGAACATAACCGGGGTGTCTCCAGACACCTTCAAGAAACACTTGGACATGTGGCTGGCCAAAATACCGGACCGGCCACCAACACCAGGATACCCCAGCACCAACTCCAACCGACTTCTGGAATGGAGAGTGGAAGAAAGGGAGCTGCCTGGTCGCAGTGGAGCCCCAGCTCAACTGTGTCACTAACGGACGGAATACAACTAAGTGTCTAAGTGTAAGTGTAGTATTAGAAAGTCAACCTAAAATTAACCCGGCAAGCGCGATAGGCCTCACGGAAGGCTTCCTATAGGGAACGTGATAGGCCTCACGGAAGCAAGACCATAAAAAAAGCCTTCCCAAAAAAAAAGGGCCTATCAAAACAAAGGAATTTATCTCTAGGTGAGATAATTCCCCTCTAGTACTCATCCATGTGTTTCTCACCCCTCCCCCTCCCCTCCTCAATTATCACCTATTTTTATCATCATTTATCGGTTATTTTTCTCTCCCGCGATAATGTAGCACAAGTGGGTTGCATAAAAGATCGTTATGCAACACCCAGACACCGGCACACACCGCCCCGCTCGTCTCAGTTGACTCACAGACACCGAGAGGGGAGGGTTGCCTGTGGCTCTCTCTCGCCTGAGATTATGACCGGGTGGCCAATATCTTCGTTTTTCACCACCCAAATGCTTTTCCAACTCATTTTAGCACTCTTGAAGGTTCATTTATACATCATATATGTAAAATAAATGCATACCAAAAACAAATAATGGTCTATATTGTAAATATAACTAATTCTGTCAGAATCCAAGGCTAGAAATGCACAAATAACTACCCTAGCCCCTAGGTCTATATCGCGCTTGACAGGTTAAATAATGTACAAGTAGTTAACAGAATTATTACACACATTTATTTCAAAAGCTGCCATGTCAGTGTTGCAGAAAAAAATACTCAAGGAAAAACATCTTGAGTGATGCCAGATCTTTATCTGATTATCCCCCCCCCCCCCTCCATTCCTATCACACCACACACACCAGCCAAGGATAAATCATAGATGTAATATTTGATAAACTGTAATATATTGTAGTACTGTAAATAGAAAAACTCTCATGATGCCACTGTAGCATGTATGGCTCTATTACAAATCAAAAGCTTACAAGAAATAAATGTTTAAGATATATAAAGGAAAAAAGGTATCTGCACCAATACTGTAGATATTAACCCTTTTAAATATTGATTACACATTTCTTCTGTTTTCTGGCTACTATTAGACAATTTTATACAGATTAGGAAGGGCATACGGAAGTCAGAGGGTCAATTGAGATAGTATTTACCCTATTAACTCTCACAGATCCTTCCTAAAATGTATAAAATCGTCTAATGATAGCCCAAAGAAATTGTCAAAATGAGTCATGGCCTTCAAAGGGTTAAGGATTATTGAAAAAATACTCTATATTTACTTGTTTCTTTCTTTTTTTGCACCGGTACCGGCAACAACCACAAAGTACGAAATTTGTTCCTTTTAAAGAAAGAAAGAATAAAATAAAATATCAACTAACAATCGTAACTTTTTTCAATTTTCAAATTTTCTTCATAATTTTCTTATCTTAATTTTAACAAAATTGTGAAGTATATATTTTACTTTTCCTAACAAAAACATTTAGTATATATTGTCTTTTCAAATTGTTTCAGTAGCAAACAAACTCATTCATTAAAATGCATAAAAACATTTTCTTTTTACGGTTCCTTTCTTGAATATAAACTAACTACAGTAAAATCTTGCTTTTTCATGCCATTTTTGTGATGACGTAAGCGCAATTAATAATTTCTTTCAAGGTATATAATATTTTGAGGGATAATTTTTCACCTTATGATAAAAAGGGCACTTCTTTAGTATTTGTAGCTAAATATAAGTATACACCATTTTCAGATTTCTACAAGAAGTAGCGCTTTTCCCACCACTGCCCGTTTTCTTTAGCCAGGCGGTTAATTGGGATAGGGGACACTGTAGCAAATAAAAATAAAAATTTCAGCGAGTAGAGAAAACGAGGAAGGGGAGGGGAGGGGAGGAAAGGAGAGGAGATATGAAAGAAAGGGATTTTTTTTTTGAGGGAACAGGGGAACAATAAAATAAAATAAAAAAGGAAAATAACACTTTGATCACACTTCGCCTGGTATCCCCAAACCCAAATAGGACCGACTAAAGAAAACGGATTCTGTGTTTCCGGCCGTAACAACCAAAATATTCTCATATACTGTACCACTACAACTGCCGACGCTGGCTCTGATGGGGTTAATACTGGCGATCGACGTACACGCAACAAAGCCAATACGAAAAACACCATCAATGGAAAAAGATATCACATCAGATATTATCCGGATCCCAATACTGTACCGTTAACTTCATACTGATTACAAACATAAGGAAAACGGGAAATATACCACACTTGCAATGATTTCGCCAACTTCCCTCCCCCGCTCCCTTCACCCAAAAACACAAACAAAAAAGTATTTTTCTTTGTAATTTCTTATGTAAAATGAATAAATATAATAAAAACTTGTCACATAATAGTATAAACCCACAGCCATGGAGGAGAGCAAAACATTATAAAAGTTTTTGCATTCGTCATCATACAAGCTTTTTTTCTAGAGTAACTCCCAAAATGCCTATGTAAGTGAGAATGATGGATATGTATAATGAGGAAAATTTGGTTTAATATGAGAAAAAATATATAGAAATAGAGGAGAGAGAGAGAGAGTAGGAGTACAGTACAGTAGTGAGAAAGAGTGATAGGAAAGATACCCCATTCATCCTATTATATAACTATTATAGCATACTGTACTTCACAAGATGAGATAACACTATATCCAGACGCCCTTATCATATCACATTATCTATCTCGGTTACTAAGGCGCATGGGGAGTTACAGCATCGTTGGGTTATCACAATAAGACATTATTTCATATACTGTACCTTTATTACTCTTGAATATATCAAATAAATTCAGTGATAAATCTTTAATGTGATTCAAATTGATTTAAGTTAATCGATTATACATTTCTGAACGTGTTTATATAAATAAACTAATAAAGAAGTAATTTTTTAATAGTAATGTTAGACAATACTCCTTTCTACTGTAGGTTATTCAACAGAAATTTTATGGTATATAAATTTATAAATAAAACCTTCTAGATATAGTACGGTATTATATATGAATTTGTATGTAGCTAATTCAATACAAGTACGAGTTAATGCCACTGTGATAGCCCAACTATATTATACAGTTTTTCTTTACTTGGCAGGAAATTGTCATATCCTCATGTTTGCTCAGTTAATACAAAGTTTATCATAGCAAAATATGGAATTAACGATAAAAACTTAGTAGTAATATGATGCAACTATGTATGCATTACTGGTTTTTATTTTGTCGGCGTGTTGAAAAAATTTGCTAAGAAATTACATTTTTTGACAAGTAAAGAAAAATGAGTAGTCATTGTCATATCTGTAGTTAAATGGTGTTCAAATGTGTGGAAAACTAGTCAAGGTGTGCTTGCTTATCAATGGGGAAGAGTCGTGCCTTGGTGCGTGTGTGAGAGGAAAAAGTAGAGAAGAGAAGAAAAGTACAGCAGAGAAAAGAGGAAAGAAAATGCAAGACTAATAGAAAAATAGAAATAAGTAATAAGAAAAAGAAAGATTAAGGAAAACTTTTAAACTAACTGAAAACATCCGTCAAAAAACACCAATCCAGCCCACCCATAGGCAACTTATTCCACCAACATCAGCAAGGTCAAATTGTATGGGGTGATTCATATAGACCGCAATATCGATTACAGTGCACCCTCTGTATTTTGCGATTCTAAACAAGGATTTCTCAATAGTGTGTGATAAAAACTCTATACCGGTATAGCGAAAAAATTCTATATAGTACGAAAAAAGTCGCAGAAATATACATGTCTTATTTAAGGAATCAAACCATGATGGAAAAATGTTTCGCGTAGTCAATACGCATTTATTTTTAGGTGCAGCTCAATGTTTGTGTACCCCGTAACCCTTTTTCTAAGGTAGTCATAGTCGAACCTTCGTGTTACATTCTAATTTTTTCTTATATGATTTGATGCGTGAAAATGCTAAGGAAGACATGATAAAAAAAGTTTGCTTAACAAATATAATTTTAAAGTAAACAAAACTATTGAAGAAGTGGCAAGGCCTACTAATTGCGCGACTCTCGCAAATTATAATTGAATCCAATCTTGAGCTAATATATCTTAATCATCCATAGTCTAGATTATTTATATTTGGATATGGATATTGTCAAAATATCATGACTACTGGGATGTCGAGAGGTGAGTTATGATAAATATGAATATTTGATGTGAAAATACATGAAAATCCTGGAGTTAGGAGTTTGTTTTAACTGGCGAAAACGAAAGTGATGTAGGAGCACTTAACGTTAACGTTTTATGTAGCATAAGTAACATAATGCGATTTGGTAAAGGAAACCAAATTTTAATCTTAAAAGTTAGGAAGAATAGTGGGGTCCATCGCTGTCTAGCCTTGAGTAAAAGTTATTTCATTTAACTTGTATGTATGTATATACTCAGGCACATACCCCATAGCTGGGGGTATATGAAAGTCTCATGGTGTATTTGAAGTGAATAGTACATTAAGTCTTACCTTTTATAAGCAAATATATGTAAAATGAAGCAGTTACAGTATTCGTGGCCGAGTTTTCATAGCCTACGGTCTCGATTAAATTCTGGTTTCCTTTTCCAAATTGTATTGTTACTTAAAAAATTGGAATAGCGTTGGTAAAGTGAAAGGGATTGCAAATAAATAATTAGAATTGCGTTGGTAGTGAGAGGGATTGCAAATAAATAATTTAAGTAAATGGCTGGCTACGCCAAAAAGATGGCGTAGGCCATAGGTGATGCCTATCAGCTGTGTTTTTGTGTACCGCACGTGTTTTTGACACCATGATATGCTTCCATCTTTATTAATGATATGATAGGATATTTGAAGTCTCATGGTGTATTTGAAGTTAATAGTACTTTAGTCTTACCTTGTATAAACAAATATATGTAAAATGAAGCAGTTACAGTATTAGTAGCTGTGTTTTCATAGCCTACGGTCTCGATTTCCATCATCTGGTGAGTAATTATAGCCTACGGTCTCTATTTATTTATTTCCATTTCAATTAATGCTTCTATTTATTGTGATTCTTATTAGTGCGCGATTTCATGGTCTCACTCTCGCAAAATAGAGAGGGTGCACTGTACATAAATATCCACATCAAAAGAGTGAAAGTAATATTAAATGTCAAAATGTACGGTACCTCAATTATCGTACATTTTGAAACTAAATATATTAATCTAACTCTATTAATGTTTTTGTAGGTTGTTGTTGTTCCCTAAGCTGCCTGGCCGAACAGCCCCGAGTCCCTGAGGAAGGCCATGGCCACGATCGGGCTTTCCCACAGAGCTCACATTGAGTGTAGATTGTGTTGTTGTTGTTGTGTGAAATGCAGTCTTCTATGATGTGTTTAATGGTATGGGGTGCTGTGTTACATCCCGGGCAGACGTCGACGACGGAGTCATCCATTCTCTTCTGATAGCTCAGGAGAGCTGGATGGTGTCCGCATCTCAGCCTGGCCAGGTGGACTCTCTCCTCGCGAGGAAGGGAGGATTCGGAAGGATGGATTTCGGGAGATCGTGCTTGCAGCTGCGTGTTGTCTGTGAGTGAGTGGATGGATCGGCGAGAGATGTGAGTATGGATGTGCTTCTGGAAGTTGGTTCGGGGTGGACAGGGAGGGAGAGAGGATAGTAATTGTGTGTGATACCGTGTGCTGGGTGTTGTTTTGATATTTCTTGGTGTCTGTGGGTGTGTTGCCATATAGTTTAGTGGGTGGTCTTGGTTCGTGGAGGCTGCTGCCAGGAATTGAGTGCCTCTCATGTCCAGATGGTCTTTGACTTTGAGGATTTTGGTTTCTTGATGTAGGTGATCTGTGGGTGCAGTAGCTGTGCAGCCTGTAATGGTCTTTAGGGCTTTGTTTTGAATAGTCTGTAAGGTCTTATGATGTGTTTTTGTAGGTTCATGTTATCAGTTTTGCGTAATTAGGCCATTGCATACGATTTGGCCAGTCAACCAAGCTCATGGAAACAGTGACGCCACCTGTTGTTTGCGACATGATTATTATTGCATCAAGAGAGGGTAAACAATAAAAAAAAAATAATAATAATAATAATGTAATAAGACGCTCGCCTCCCAATAATTGGATATATATCTATCTATATATACTGTATATACTGTATCAAAAACTAATTAGTAGCCCCACATTGTTTTTTTTGTTTGTTTTTATTTAGCAAACGGTTAAGACCTTAAGCAGTGGTTATTTAGGGAACGATTTTCATATTATATTTTCACAGGTTTGCATGTTTGAGTTAGCAAGTTTATTGTCTGCCAAATTTAACAATGGGTGTGAAAACAAAAAAAAAGTAAAAGAGAAGAAAAATGAAAGAAATACAGTAGTAGTAAAACAGACGGGATAAGAACTCCAAAGGTAGAGAGACTAAAGATAAGGGAGAAACGAGGACAAAATTAAACACACCCAACTTAAAAATCAAATGAAAATAATTATAATATAAAATATTAAAAAATAAGCATATTGCTAACAAAGAGTATATCATTCCCAGAATAATAACTGCTTGTGTTCACTTCACAAGGCCATTAACCCCTTGAGGATTATGACGCATATTAGCTGTTTATTTTGGCTATCATTAGACTATTTTAAACAGTTTTAGGAATGATCTGTGGGAGTTATAAGGGTAAAGACGGTCTCAATCAACCCTCTGACTGCCATATATCCTTCTAATCTGAATAAAATTGTCTAATAGTAACCCGAAATAAGAAATATAATGAGTCATAAGAAACTGAGAGGGTTAAATAATTACTTTCCCAAGGACAAAATGTTTCTAAATTACCAGTATATTTTTGACATGGGTTTCCTTGTGCACTGGATACCCCATGATAAAAGGTATAGGGAATATTTTTTATTTTTTTAATTTACAAACATATTGCCGAAGAAGAAGCTTGAATTAATGAACCTACAGTGGAAAAAATATATACTAATACATAGAGTATAATAATAAACCTTTTCTCAGTACGAATCAACCTTTTATAGTTCAAAATATTTTCTGAAGTTAATGGTATTTGCTTTACATTATCTAAAGTTTGAATATTTTTGCTTATTACATATGAATGGTCTAAATGAATTAAGAATTAATATCTATATTTTTATGAATAAATTGAAATTTTTGTGAAATCATAAAAAATAAACAAATTAAAGATAAATTTTACACTTAACATACTGAATAGAATTCTTACGAGAATTTACGGTACTATATGTGAATAATGTCACATTAAACTTTTGATCATAGGCTAGTGGAAAAAAAACCCAGTATCTTAGGTTCGAATCCTTGGAGTACCACATGTATTCATTAGTTTCATTGATTTCATTATTTAGGTTAATTTGTAAGCTAATTGGTGGGTTGGTGATAATATGAACGTAATTATGCAAAGAATACCAAACATATTAGACATGTAAAAAACAATGCCACTAACCTTAAGAAAACGCGTCGACGTGGACTGAAAAACAAAAACGCTATATAACCTGTCCAGAAAACCATCAATATAATAAGAATAATATGGCATGTCTTGACTCCTGCTCCACGTTAAACTAGTGACATGTTTATGTTATTTTAGTTCAATGTAATTAACAGCTAATTGTTTAACTTATGACATGCCTAAAATTATAATCAGAAAAATCGAAACCATGTATATTATGGTAGACTCGTGTTTATCCAAAATCCATAGTTTTCAAAAACTTTGCATTAGTGAAAACTTTGGATTAAGAAGAGTAAAACTCTTTGGTTAAGTGATTTGATAAATAATTTGGTTTGTGTATTTTCAGTTAAAATTTCTAAATCTTTAGTTAACTAAGTACAGTATTTCAGATGCACTCCGGAGAGTTTTGGTTACCTGAACTGAATAATTAGGGCCATTTTGGTATATTAACATATAAAACTTGCAATACAAACAAACCAAAACAGGAATCGCACAATATAAAAACAATAGAACTTTTCATAATAAGTATGTGGAAATAACGCATTGAAGATTTAGCATAGTCAGTAGAGCGTCGGCTGCTGATCAAATGGCCGGCGGATCGAGGCCGTACTGTCAAAATGTTATTGGTAGATGTCAAGCCCGGGCAACTTGACCTAGCGATTCGTGACAAAAGCCTAATGTTCATGGCCACCCCTTCTCAGGAATTACAGCGTCTGGGAAAAAAAAAAAAAAAAAAAAAAAAAAAAAAAAAAAATCCAATGCGTTTGGGATAATAGGAAGATAGATAAACCAGAATCTACTGTATAAAATTAATACATGTCTATACCATTTTAAATATTTAAAATATGATGTCTACATAAATTTCAGCCCACATGTTAAATTACAACATACCTAAAAGAATCTGTCAAACTAAATGATGTTGTGTATTTATTATAGCATAAGCCTAGTAAGACATGCCTGTATTTGTCAGACAGTTACATACCTAAAATAATCTCAAATATCTAATGGCCACTGTACTGTATTTCTATTTGTGTTTGTTTTTAAATGGCAAAATTAATGCCTAAAAAAGTAATACATTTATGCGGTGTTAATTATAGTACCCGGTACTGTACAATAATAAGACATGCCTCATATAATCTCAGCTATTGACACCACTATTTATTGTGGTATACTGTATAGTAAAGCATGCCTATATTATTTCAGATCGTTCAATTATGACATGCCTAAAGCACTTTCAGCCAAACTTGCCGATGCCCTGAGGATAAAATAAAAATAATATAACACATCTATAATTTCAAATGATTCGATTATACTGATATATAATAATTTCAGACATGTCTAAAATAATTTCAGTCAATCTCGCCGACGCCACATGTTTAATATCAAGGTCGTGATAAAAATAATAAGACACGCCTATATCATTTCAAATGGTTCGATTACGAAATACCTAAAATAATTCCAGTTAATCTCGCCGAAACCCAGTGTTTATTAGCAAGGTATAATAAGAATAATACGACATGCCTATATTATTTCTGCCAGGGTTTCCGATCGAGCCCTTTATTCCTGGGGAGATGTTTATGTTTACATGAATCCCCAAAGGCACAGCCCGTAGTGCGCCAAAAATAACACTCGTCGCCGTTCACCGGACCCTTGAGCTTGGAGCCGCCGTTGGTCTGGGGGTTCGAGGGTGGCTGTGGGGCGGGGGCGGGGGCGGGAGCAGGGGGGGCGGCGGCTGTGGGAGGGGGGGCCGTGCTGTTGGATTTACTCACAGGGTTGTTGGTGCTGCAAAGAGAAAACAAAAAAAATTAGAAAAACAAAATTACCTAAAATGTGTAAGAAATTTAGTGACAAAATAGGTAAAACTGAAAAAGAAAAACACAGGATAGTGACACACTGGTTAGAGTGTAAGAAAATTAGAGGCAAAACTGGCGAAAATATGAAAGAAAAATAATTACAAATGATGAAAATGTGCCAACAAAATAGGTGAAAATTAGTTTAAAAGTGCAAGAAATTGTGATCAAATTGTTACAAAGTGCAATAAAATAAGTGACAGAGGGCTACCGTACTGTGCGTTTTCTATACTACCACCCACTAACTTTCTATATATACTGTATAGTGTAGGGTGGACTAGCCAATTTGTACATGGTGGTGTAAATTAGTGCGGGGTACCAACAAAAAGTAGCCGCTATAATATGTGTTGAGTTAAACTATCATAAAGGATTTACTGGCAATGTACCCTTTCCATCATATACAGTAATTTGAAACTAAATCTTGTAATTATAATGTAAAACTTGCAAAATAAACAAACTAAAACAGGGACAACACTTCAGGGTTTCAAACCAGGATAATTTGGTTTTAAGACTGGAGTTAAGAGAAGAAGATATACAGGAAAATTAATACAACATGGCTTTGTTTTGGCCATTATATCACATCCAAAGACACAATAAGAAACGTTAAGCATAATATTACATTTGTATATCAAATAAATATTTAAATGAAGGGACTCAGGATTTACAAAGAGTTTGAATAGTCTCTCGCTTAACCCGCTCTCGGACTCTACCGGTACTCATATTTGTGGGCAGTGATTCAACAATTTCATGTACTAAGTGAACCACAGCATACGTTTTGGCTAGCATACCCTGTGTATTACAGAATTAATAATCAATCTTATGTTCTAAGTCACACAAGCAATCTTGTCAGCGGATATTTTTTTATCATAAAATATCAGCGGAAAGAAAAAAATATATTAGTTTTTATATAAATCCCAGAATTTGATCAGTTTCATCTCTTTGATAATGCAAGTTTGAATCTATGGTCTGTCTATCTCAACCGGGCGAGAAATTGTCACTTCCCTATCTTGAGTACTGATGATGCAAGACTGAATACACCATATATACAGCACCATCAATTACAATAACAAACTTAAAATATAGCAGAGACGTCTTAGGGACAACTCAGTCATTGAAGTGTATGAACAGTATGTAAAATGTCAGGAATTGGGCTGCTAAGGGATAAAATGTCTGGCCCGGTTAGCGATCTAAGTCGATGTAAAAAGTTTTGACAAATCCTACAATCATTACCTTGTATTTGGTCTTGGTCAGGCACTCAACTCTTCCGTCTTCTCTTCCGTTAACCCCTTCAATACTACAAGGTCATCTTATATTTAGGCTGGCTGACATTTTAACATGATTTTACATTATTCAGTTTAGGAATAATCTCTAGTAATCAAACACTAAGAGAACTTTACTCAGTTTAAGAAAGACCTATTGAAATCTCAAACTTTTGCCTCCCCCGGACCTTAGTAAATTGCATGAAATCGCTTAATTTAATGATATCCTGAATAAAATATAAAAAGGGTCTTTGAAAATTGACCAAGTTAAGATTACATTTAGGACCGGATCTGTATTAAAATTCAAAGCTAATAATATATTAAAAATAAAATAAACGATAGGTAAGTATTGAAGAGGTTGAGGCGGAATTTCACAAACGTATTTTCCATCAGCAATGGCAGCTTGGTAGTCATGGTCGCAATTTAAACTTCAAACTAGACATAATATTCTTTCCTTTAGTGTAGAATTTATCATAGCCACAGTGTTATAGGAAAAGTGATGGTTAGTTGGATTTGCCACCGGTATTGAACAGAAGTAAGGTACAGGAGGTGAAACAGAAGAAAGTCGTAAGGCTTAACATGCGAGTATCATCCCACAAACTCGATTGGGCCAGAAGGGATTCAAATACCCCACAATACAGGTCAATGTACAGCACACTCTAACCACTCAGCCAGCAGGTTGTCCCAGAGTTATAGATTAGAGTTCACCCCTTCTACCCCAGAGCATAGTGGAGGGTGATGCCAGCAAACTTCACTTTCTGTCATGTTACCAAGTCAATGTAGCCCATTATAAAATAATCAATATTCATACCCTGGATAGCATTTAATTAAATCAGAAATCCATGTCATTAAATAATCATAAAAACTCAATATTAATGTATTTACGAGTATATATATATATTATGTATATATGAGTGAGCAGAGCGAGTTCTTTGACCTGAATGTTGGTTTGAAACAGGGGTGTGTGATGTCCCCGTGGTTGTTTACTGTATATATGGATGGAGTCATGAAAGAAATACTATCAAGAGCAGTGGATGTTGGTGTATCACTGAAAAGGGAGGGAATTGAGTGGAAGCTACCTATACTGCTGTTTGCAGATGATAAAGTTCTGATGAGTGATAATGAATGGGAGTTCCAGGGTCTGGTAAATGAGTTTGGAACAGTGTGCGAAAAACGGAATTTGAAGGTAAATGCGGGGAAGAGCAAGGTTATGCTCTTCGAAAGGGGTGAAGTCACAGAGTGTGAGGTGAAGCTGAACGGTCAGGCTACGGTGATCGTCAACTCTTTTAAGTATCTGGGCAGTGTGTTGAGTAAAGATGGGACTATGAATGAAGAAGTGCGGGAGAGGGTACAACAGGGGAAGAGGGTTGTAGGAACGCTAAAAGCAGTAACAAGAAATAGGGTGGTCAGTATGGAAGTGAAGAAGTCCTTGCATGACAGTGTGGTAATCCCGACACTGACTTACGGAAGCGAAGCATGGACGTTGGTTGAGAGACTCAGACCAAGAGTGAGAGCAGTGGAAATTAATTACTTAAGGAGTGCGTGCGGAGTTACATGGAGGGATAGACAGACTAATGAGGAAGTAAGAAGGAGGTGTGGTGTGGAGGTAGATGTGCTGGAAAGTGTGAAAAGGAACAACTTGAGATGGTTCGGCCATATGGAACGTATGGAAAGCGAGAGAATAACTAAGAGGGTGTACGAGAGCGAGGTGGAGGGACAGAGAGGGAGAGGTAGACCGAATGAGAGGTGGAAGGATGGAGTGAGGAAGTACATGAACGAAGGCGGTGCTGGTTGGGGGGAGGGGCGTCGACTGACTGGGGACAGAGGTGCATGGGGGATGTTCGTTCGTGGCCACCCCTTCGGGATCACGGCGTCAGGCAATAGATAGATAGATAGATAGATGTATATTCTCGGGCAAATGCCCTAAAGCTGGGGGTGGCCGACTTTAGACAGAGCCTGAACAGAAACAACATTTAAAGTTCCAATTCTTGGGTCTGGGACCACTTTTGCGTTCCCTCGCCCCTTACTTTGCCTCGACTAGTAGATGAATTTTACAAAGACAGAAGGATTCCTAACCTTCTGCCATTATAAATAATAGTGATAAAAAAGAGCAAATAAGTGAAGTAACCTTACTTTAGCTTGCAAAGTGATGTTTGTTTCAATGCACAATAATCAACTAGGTTGAGCACAGTACAATGTTAGTTGCTGGCATCACAGTATTGGGCTAGTGAGTCTTCTAGTCTACAACTCTAGGACCATAGCATATACAGTATATTTTATAACGATTGTCTGCAGGACAACCTCCTTAACTACAAGCTCCTGACATTTATATAACTCCCAGTCCGTAGACTGGGAATGAAGTTTATTTTGACTTTGCCTTCAGAAGCCAGGGATCGAAATATTCAAGGTTTGACCATCGGCCTTCATTCACTCCCATACATGGTTCTTTCGAAATACAAAGAAAAGCAATGTTTAGATAAGAAGATATAGATGTACTGTTAAGCAATAGTTTTGGATGGGAATTGAGTGGTATTGCCAGAATACTGCCCTAAAAGCTTTCTGTGATTAAACCTAAGACAAGGATCACTAGATTCTTTTCAAATTTGTGGTAAAGACAGTCAGTCAATTAGTCAGAAAGTAGACAACTTTAAAGTCCTTGTATAGGGGCAGGGTATTATATATCTGAAAAATTATATTCCGCCAAGATAATTGACTTTTTTTGGAAAGAGGTCTGAAAGACCCAATGTAATGTCTGGACATCTGACATCCAGTTCTCACAATCACCCTGGACATTCACAGTTAGTCTAAAAGAGAGGGAGTTTATTGTAAACAGAACCCTGAATGGGATAAGGAGTAACCTGCACACCCAGTCACTCAAAGACAACACTCAGCTACATGCACGACCCTCTGAAATCCATCCCTCAGAAACCCTCCTTTCCCGTGAAGATAGAGTCCACTTGGCTAGGCTGCGATGTGGGCACCATCCAGGACACCTGCCCAGGTTGCAACACGAACACCGCACACTATCAAACATATTATGGAAGACTGCATAACACACAACCACTTACGCCAACAACACAACATACACTCCTTGAGAACCTAGTGGGAAATCCCGGTCTCGGCCGTGGCCTTCCTTAGGAGCTCGGGGCTATTCGGCCAGGCAGCCTAGGGAACAACTACTACTACTACTACTACAAAGGCAGAAAAGTCACCAATTATAACATAGCTTAGGAGATAATTTCCTTAGCAATATGTCTATCAATGGTCCCTATTAAAAGTGACACTAAAAACCAGAAAGAAATCTATTGTTTATTGAGCACAACCAGTACAAGAAAAGTATACAAACATATGCATTTGCCTTATTGAAAATAATATTCAATTGATAATATTGGTAGAAATACATGATCATAAAATTTGCTCAACCACTGAATAAATAAAAGCCACTGAAATATGAAATTTGTTGTACTGTACATTATGGTTTTGAATGGACACTTGGCTGCCATCATGGAGTATTGTATTAGGTAGACTAGACAATTCATAAGTTGTGGTCCAATTGGTATGCGATATCGATAACAATAACGCCCACTAAAATATTATACATTAGATATTAAAATTTAGTATCGATGTGTACGATGGTTAAGGTACATTTTGACACAAACTTTATTAATCTAGCTTAACTAATTTCTTGTGGGTAGGCTATTGCATAGATTGGGTGTACTAACTGGAACACCACATACAAATTGCCTACTTTACCCTAGGTGCTCTATCTCAACTTTGATAGCCTTTCATATATTTAGAAAATTATAACTATTACATGTACAGAGATCAACTGTACCGACTTTCCTGCTTTAAATAAAATACCAGTACTTCATCTATGTTCTAAATAGTGTTCTAACACAGTGTGCAGCTTCCAAAACTTTTGCTTGGAAGTGAAACTTGGGCTCCAATTCAGAGATTTTTCCATATTTATAGCTATGGATATAAACCTGAAATTGGCTTCTAGTGTACTGGTTTTCAATACTGTAGCGATAAAAAAATAAAACAATACTTAACGGCGAATCAAACTACCGAGGTGGTGAGGATGCCAGAAAAAGCATTTGCAATTCAACTTCTAGTGTATTTGATACTTAGTAATATAAAAAATACTCAAAAGGGGCATCAATCTTAGGGTGAAAATGCTGAATACTGTATATAAGAATGTTGCAATGCTAAAATCTTGTGTTCCATTGCAGTATTAATACTGTACTGTAGTCGATCAAGAGTGTGACCAGAACAAATTAGAATAATATCAATTGTGAGGTGTAGCCATAAAAAGAAGGTTACCGCATGTGACTAAATAGGGAACAATACATATGTGAGCAACTTTTTCTTTGGGGGGAGGGGGAGATAGGAGACGAGGGAGGGGGGAAAATTGGGTGTCAGAGACGTACACAAATAAACATGTCCTTAATTCAATTGGAATTATCTTTATGTTGTGGTTAAAAACAAATCTTCAACAAACTCATACAAGACCTTTAATATTGAAGATTTCCTAGGTGTGCCAAGGAGTACGATAATTGTGATAATTGTGTCACTGTAAATTGAAATTTGTGGAGGTACAATAAGACTGTTGGTCAATGAATGTTAAGACAAAATAGTCATCTGCCTGTGGGGATTTCCTAGGGGTAAACAAGGTCTTAGGAGATCATTCTAACACTCTATCGGAGATAACAGATGGCTTGGGAGTTTTACATTAGAAGGAAGATTAGGGTGTGGACATTTTCAGCAAAACTATAATATGTGGGATTGTAACGGATGGAAACTATGTCAAACTGGACTTAATGTACTTGTGTGTGTAATGCAAACAGATTTTATCATGTATTTTGGCTAAATATCAATGGCTTACTTGAATTTCCTTGCACCCCATAACTGAAACTGACAAGAGGTCCATTATGACGTGCTTCAGTCTGTCATAGTTGTGCTTCAAGATTTATTTTCTCACCTATAAACACAGCCCTTTATATGACGCCTTTCTACCTGCATCTTATTCAAGCCATAAATGACAATTTAAAGAAAATATCCAAAACTAGTTGTGGAAGTCCCTTTATGTCATGGTTTGAGTTCTTGGAATTTTTAGACTTCCCATAAAGGCGCTACAAAGCCGTGTAAAGTAATGTTAATACTGTATGTAGAGTTGGTGACTTCTACAAAATCCTCAACTTTTAGATAATAGTACTTGTATGACACAAGCTATAATTAGCTACACAATCTCTATAGCTGGTTCAATGTCCACTCAACTAGTGCCAAGACAACCAAGGTCAACTTACCAGAGACAAGTAACAGGCTTGATGTAACCTTACTTAAAAGTGCTGTTTGAGATCTATTAGTGAAATATTTGAGATTTACTGGGTATCAACTATCAATTTACCTAATTATAAGGTGGTCAGCCAGTAGCTCTAAACCAATGCCAATAAAAAGACCTAACCAAACATTACTGATTAAGTTGGCACTGGTCGAAATGGTCTTCCGATTTAAATGTACGTTCACCAGGTTATCAAAAGCAGATCTCATTCAGTATCAAATCAACCAATGGCAAAGTCCTAATCTAACTATACTAGATGAGTTGGCACTGGTTGAGTTGTCAATTCACCCTATCATTAAGTACTCAAATAATTGATCTCAACTACTGCCAATTTAAAGACCAAATGAAATATTACTTGTCAAGATCTATTGGTTGAAATGGTCCAAGGTGGCACTGATTGAAATGGTCTACTGGTTGAGTGATCCCTGACATCTAGAGGTCATGAGTCAATTCATTACTTACCTCTGTCTCTCCCTTTCTCCCCCCTCCCACCATGTTGCTACACCTATGCTGGTAACCCTCTACACATCACACACCTACTTTTTCATGCCATTCTGCATGGATTTATTCTTCCTGGGTGCAGGAGCATTGTGGTGGAGGGTAGTGGTGATGGGGTTGTCCGGGAACTTGATGAGGAGCCGTTGGCCACATAACTCCTGTCCCTGCAGCTTCTCCATGGCCCGACCTGCGGCACCCTTGTCCTGGTAGTTCACAAAGGCACAATACTTCTCCTTCAGCAGACGCACGCTCGTTACAACTCCTTGTCTAGAAAACAAATTAACAAAAAAATAAATTATCTATTGTTATAATGAAATGTTGGGCTGCTCGCTCATCAGTGTCAGTAGAGTATAAAATATATATGTTCAATAAGTTCTATTATATTAAAACACACACATTGTCAAATACTGTATACATTGAAGCAAAAGCTTAAAAAACTATTATGAGGTTGCTGTTATGCTTTACATAACCTAATAGCTATCCTAGAAAATTTCCATTCGATTAGTTGTAATATTTTCCCTGATCTTATAGCTGACCTAGAACACTGACCATGTAGCCTACAGTACTTACTTAGCAAAGAGATGGGTGAGCATTTTCTCTGTGACTTCCGGAAGTACATTACCAACCCACAGCGAAGTCAAGCCTTCAGGATTCCTGGGGCTGTAGAAATAGGAATAAGATATGTCAGTACATTAAGGAAAAATTATATATTACAGTGCATGAATGCTTTCAACATAAATAAAGGTGATTAGTGTCACTTAAAAATTCATACTGGAACACTGTGGTGGTTAGTAATTGTGGAGAGCATGGATGAGGATGATTAGGTGAAGCAAGTTGGAAATGTATGGAAGTAAACGCATTAGAAATATGGAAGTGGTTGAAAGGTGGACTGCCCGTAAACTGAGGAAGACCTGGGACGAGGTTCTGAGGAAGGATCTCTGGATTAGGTTACTTGACAGGGACACTGCAGGAGACTACATAGCATGGCGAGCAACAATCAAGTGACCAAGGAATAACCATGCAAAACATAGAACTGCCTTTACAAAAATTTCCTTTTACAGTACTGTACTGTATATAAAAAATGTTGATGTATGACTATGACCAGGCCAGGCGTGAACCCGAGCCAGTAGACTAACACCATACCGACCCAACCACCGAGGAACAATTAAAGAGTGGTCCCTCAATTTTACGGACTAAATGGGGGGGGGATGATCGGTCCGTTAATGCATAAAGTCCACTGCTGGAAAATATCAGTACAGGAGTCCCTAAAAAAGAGTCTCTACCAGTGCCTAGACTATTGGGTGATACTTTAGTAGACAGAGACTGATGCTCTACCTCATTGTTAGTAAATTTTGCAATATTTTTGATAGACATTAGGCATATAGCTATAGATCAACAAATATGCCACCAACACCACATACAAGCTTTATATTCGGAGCTGTTCGGCCAGGCAGCCTAGGGAAGGACTACTATTACATGTTTTATTACCCCACATTCAATTAAATTTGACTACTATTACATGTTTTATTACCCCACATTAAATTAAATTTAAGTTCTCAACATTACGACACTCTCAGCAGAACAGTAACCGCGGTGAACCCTTAGTAAACAGAGACTGGCGCTGCACCCTGAAACACCCCACCAAACGGACCAGCAGGCCCTGTCCGTTAAGTCAGAAATCTGTTGAATTGGGGTCCGTAAAATCGAGGGTTCACTGTAGTAGCTTGATTTGGAACACGTTCCCTCCACCACTACCTGCTCCGACTCCCGCTCTGACTTGGTCATATTGCCTAATGCGTCACACTCAAACCCAAACACTAGCAACTAGTACTAGAGAAGGGTAGTTGCAACCTGGGACACTTTCCATGGATGACCAGGCCAGGTGCGAACCTGGGCCTTTAGTGTAGAAGACTAATACCAAACCGACCCAACCACCAAGGAGCTTTTAAAGTAGTAGATCCATTTGGACCACATTCCCTCCACCACAACCCGATCCATGGCCGCGGTCTGAGGCATGATCAGTAGCGTGTCTGACTGCTGATCAAAGGGTCTGCAGTTCGATCCCACCCCATGCCACTGTTGGACGTCAGAGTTTGGACGCTCAGGTAGAGCAATTTCTGGCAAATGTCCAGTTAAGTACCTATAACGAGGGCATGTCCTAGCCCTGTCAAAAACTGTTAAAAACTGAATCAATTACCCAGTCTGACTCGTGGTCATGAAATCTAATGTGTCATAACTATAACCATACATTAACACTGGCAACTAGTACCGTACTAGAGAAGAGTAGTTGCAACCTGGAGCACTTTCTATCCCAATTGTAGTCTTGTAGGCAGACCTAGCAGAGCACCAGCCTTTATAGGTTCAAATCCTGGCCCTAGCTATTTCACATTATTGTATGTATAAACTTTACACCTGTAATATGAAATAGCAATGTATTTGCACCTTACACCTGTAATATGAACTAGCAATGTATTTGCACCTAATATATTATTTAAAATGTATTCACTTCATATGCAAAAATAACTTATGATGAACAACAAACTAAAAATATGAAAACTCCCTGCCATTGCTGAGCAACCTTCACTATAATCTTAAGTAAAAAAAAAAAAAAAAAAAATCTAGGTATTTTTCTGACTATAAATAGTGTGTGTGTGTGTGTGTACTCATAACTTAAACAATGTCTCCCTTTTTTCTGGGACCCATGTTTTCAAGCCACTTCCTACAAAAGTGAAGGTGAATGTTGTTTTATGGCTCGACACACCAGGCAGACAAACACAAATACCCCTGTACAGTATAGAGACACTATATACTAACAGAGATCAGACAACCTCTGCCATATTTCTGCCACTGGTACCATTAGCTTCTATTTACACTTAACCCCTTGAGGATCATGACACGTTTTGACGTTTATTTTGGCTATTATTAGACAATTTTATAAAACTTTGGAAGGATCTGTGGGAATTATAAGTGTAAAGACTGTTGCAAGTAACACTGACTTCCATATACCCTTCCTAACCTGAATAAATCAACTGCAAAAACGTATCATAATCCTATGTATGTATGTACTCGTCCATTCCCCATTTTTTAGGGGGGGGGGGGGGGACTCGAGACTGAGCCCGAACAGGGGCAATACAACACAACAGAAAACAATGAACACACAAAAACTAAACACAAATTCACACATATCTAGGTCACCCAGAAGACCCAGAGACCAGGGATCACCAAGGTCCCTCCAGCACTCCCCGGGCCCCTGACCAGCATAATCCTGAAGGGGTTAAATATGTCTATACCCATGATAAACATTCAACAATACTGATTCAGGATAAATAGCTCGGTCTTTGGATATATACTGTAGTCTACATGATCATACATATAACATCACCCATTGTTTGACAATTGTGGCACCAATATGACGTTCAAAGAAAAAGATAACCACTCTTACTACAGGATCATCTAAAAAATTATCTAATAGTCATAGTTGGGAAAATCAGCCAACAAGGATAGTTTGTTAGGTTAGTGGGTAGTTTGCTTTAACCACCACAAGGGTTAGTGGAGTAGGGCGTGGAACTATGGAAATAAGCGGCGACTATCCATGCGCAGTATGTGGGAAGGGGTGGGAAGTAATTCAATTCAATGTTGTGTCTGTAGTGACTGGGTACACAAGAGATGTAATGGAGCTAGAGGACCTTTGACAAGAATCATAGACTTTGAATATGCGGTGTGCAAGGGAGATCTTGTATTAAATGACCCGCCTGTCAGTGTTAATTTCGACAGTGTAACGCTGGAGGGTGTGAATAAGTTCTGCTACCTGGGCGATGCGGTTTCCGCCGGAGGTGGCGCTGAAGCTAGCTCCATTGTTAGAGTCAGAAGTGGCTGGGGAAAGTTTAGAAACCTGTTGCCACTCCTGACCATGAGAGGGCTCCCACCCCACCTTAACCCATAAACGGCGAGAAAGCTCATAAGAAGTTTTACTGGGCGAGGGCGGCAAAGCTCTTAAGAGGGAGGCCTAAAAAACATTTAAACGGCCCCAGTAGCACTAAACAATTGTTGTTTTTTCCCTATACCTCATATCACTCCTCCACATCCCCTCCTTCCCCCTTTTCCCCTCCCCCTTCAATTATCACCTATTTTCCCTGTTATTCCCTAATTAGTTTGTATATTTTTGTGCTAACATTAGCAAAATGTGTGGAGGATGTGCTTACGTGCCTAGCGAGTGTGTGAATGAGTAGGCTCAGTGTGGCTTGAGGCCTCGTGGAGGAAGGGGTTGCCTCAATTTTCTCCATAATTCATGAATGGGCTGGTCCATCTATATTCGTGATTTTGACCAGAAAAATTATATTTTCACTTGTTTTATTGTTGTTACAGGTTACTATCTTCATAGTGAAGGTAAAATAGGCTCATATGAATAAGAAATAACGATATTTATCGTAAAATGACGATTATAGGCCTGAATGGAGCCGATATGCTCGCCCATGGGCAGCTAGTTCAATACCCCCCCCCCCCTCGACGTTGCCGGGTTAAAGGAAAGGTGTATATTTTGTGTGTTAGGAGCGCGATGTCCTATGCCTCGGAGACGTGGCCGCTTAAAGCGAAGGATGTCAATAGAATGGAACGGAATGAGAAGAGAATAGTGAGATGGATGTGTGGGGTTAATCTGCGGGACAGGGTATCGAGCGAGGAATAGAGAAGGCGGCTGGGCATTAGGAGTGTCAGTGAAGTGATGCGCACGAGCCGACTTGGTTGGTTTGGACATGTGGAGAGAATGCATGATCAGAACTGGGTGAAGAAATGACGGACTGTGAATGTGGGGGGAGCTGCGCGTAGGGGTGGATCTAGAATGACGTGCACTAGGGTACTCTGGTCCGATCTCAAAATAAAGAACTTGACAACAGAGGCAGCCCTTGACAGGGCCGCCTGGAAAGCTGCCATTTAGGACGTGAGACTGTATCCACATTCTCTGTGATCAAAACGGTCTTTAAACTTGTATGTATGTACAGTATGTAAGGAGTAACATCCCTTCCATACACAAGCCACTAAGGAGTTTCACCAACGGCACTGAGAGCGGAAGATGGATTCCACATTCCCTAACGGTATTACCCCCCAAGGGGTAAGGGGGCCTTCATCTAATGGTGGAGGAAAAAAAGAATATGCCTCACGCATCCTACTGCGTGTGGACTTGTGGACCAACAGCCATTACTATGCAATAAAGTCTTTATCTTAGCACCGTCTTGGTATGGCACTACCGAGGCTGGTGGGGTGTGGATAGGTGCCGCAGATGACCGAGTCTTACCTGGGCGCTGTGTGGCACCACACCTGTGTCGGCAAGTGTTTGCATGTTGGAGCAGTGTTGGGGCAGGACTTTATTGTTCTATAGTCCAATTGCCTAATATACAGTAGTCTTGTTATGGTGCTGTCTTTTTGTAACACTGTTAACCTCTGAAGTGCACATGGGGGGTATGAGACACCTCTGCCTGTGCGCATTTATTTGAGCTGTTTCCATCACTAAAATATTTATTTTACCGTAAATAGCATTAATAATTATCCATGTGCGCCTATTATAGGTTGATTATAAAGGTATTAACCTGTTACAACAATAAAACAAGTGAAAACAGCGTTTGGATGGTCAAAATCGGCGATACAGGCCGGGAGTTACATAATGTATGGCTGAGGCAAGCTCCTCTCCCGCCAATTTTCCCCAAGGCTGGAGAGACACTGTCGATCGATACTCTCTCTCTCTCTCTCTTGTACTCGCTTGCTAACAGTGATGACAATGCCCTGCTTGCAACTCGCTAATGTTAGCACGAAAATATACCGCAGAATAAGGGAATAACAGGGAAAATAGGTGATAACTGAAGGAGGGGAGGTAGAGGAGTGATATTTTGCATGGCCCAGGGGCAAAAAAAAAAAAAAAAAAAATGGTGTTTTAAATTAATTTTTTTCCCCCTGACTCTTAAGAGTCTTCCCGCAGTCCGCCGGGGGAACTCTTAAGAGTCTTCCCGCAGTTCCCGGGTTAAGGCTGGTGTGGTTGCAGATACTGCAGGTGCAAGTGCTGCAGGGGGACTCTGTTGAGTCTTGCTGAGGCACGGTTAGCACTATACCAACATCAGCCACAGTGATGACTTGGTGGGACAGTGCTGTGGCGCGACTTTATTGTACTACAGTACACTCCAACTACTGAAAGGCAACCCCGTCGCCGTTACAATTCATGTAATGGAAAAATGAAGTTAAACCATTGTATGCATTGTATGTATTGAGGGGCTGATGAGTTGACTTCCTTCTCCCACTGGGCAATCCTGTCCAGGATAACCTGGTGGGAAAAACCCTGCTGCCTTGAAGGTTGATGCTCCTTTGATCAAAGGCTAGACCCACTGCCGATAACTGTGATTGAGGGCAGTAAGGGCATGCAATTCCACTAAATACATGCTTCAAAATATCTAATGGTGGCTTGCTGGCAATTAATCTAATATCAGAATAAAACTTAAATAACACATATACACAATCGTATTGAAATGGTTAACATCATAACATCTACATCTAAACACATAATTCTATACACTGGTGATTTTTTATACATTGCATCCAAAATCTGCAAAAATACAAGCATTATGTGGTGCTCAGGTGCATTCAAGATACTCAAATCAATTATAACCGTCTTGGTGGTGTAATGGTTAACTAAAAATCTGTGTGTTACAACCCAGGTTTGAATCCCGGTGGATCACATATATGCTTTCATTAATATCATTGGAAGTGTTTGGTAGTGTGGTGAAATTAATAAAAAATAGATATACCTGTATAAAGGTCCTAGACACAAATTTTAATGTGATCTAATATGTAAAACTTGACAACTGAAACAACCAATGCTACCATTAGGACATAAACAATAGTACTTCTTATGAATCACTTTATCTAACCCGAGCAATACCGGTGCATTCCTTCTCATTTAATTCTGGCTACGATTAGACAATATTATTCAGTTTAAAAGGATTCAAACTATCTCACTTAACCCTTATTACTACCACAGATCCTTTTTAAACTGCACAAACTTGTCTAAATATAGCTAGAAGAAAATTAAAAAGCCGTGGCCAGTACAGAAGGGGTTAAATTAATGTATGTATCCATGATAGCATGTTTATAGTTCTTTCACCTGCTATGATCTTGAGCCATCTCTCTGTTTAATCCATTGGTCTGGAGACTATTCAACATTTCCTTCAATTTGTTCTCAAGTTTAGCCCTAGGTGCACTAACTTCCAGCCAGCCCTATGGGAGCTCTTTTGGGGAGTTCAGTGGTCTGGTTAAACTTACAAAAACAAATAACTTCCACATTCATGGTAGTAACTTTCTTCACAAAATACCCACTTCCATTCTCTCAATATGTCCACACCATCTCAATCTACCAGTCTCACTCACTTGTTCGTCAAGGGGAATCCACGCAATGCGAGCTAAGCTCATTATTATCGCGCCTCCTTAACTGGGAATGTTTTGCGTGAAATGCATGTTAAGTGTTTATGTATCGTTGGAATGGCTGTGGATGTGTGTGTAGTCTGTATTTTAGCCAATTGGCGACATCTGGAAACGAAGGCTTAGGGTTAATCTGTACGGTACCATTCTCACCCGAAGGCTTAGGTTGACCAGTACGATACCCATCTCACCTTGTAACCGATCACCAACCCCAGATGGGACGTCACAACTTCGTTCACTTATTCCAGGTTCCTATTTATACTGCTAGGTGAACAGAGGCTACACTGTTCATCTTGGCATCCTTATTTGCATACCTACACTGTGAGCATCCCCCTCCCTTACACTGATATGCCACTTTACACTCCTTACCAGGGTGTCAACCCGGAGCAATTTTGCTTGAAGACTACAATGAATATAAGAAAGAATGCAAGAAAATCAACATGAAAATAGAAATGTCTTGGCCATTCATAATTTCCAAAGACTACAATTTTAACTATAAGTATAAACCATAATTTTAAATCTCTATCTATTTCTATTTACTCAGGGTCAATCCCCACTTTTCCTATTTTTTTTTTCTTCTCTTTTTTGGGGGCAATAATAAAGACTAAAAGGAATGGACTTGGCTTTCATTTGACACACTTCCTCTTACACATACAGTACTGTACTGTGTGAAGGCTAATTTAATAATAATAAAGATCTGCATCATGTTTCATTATCCAACCCAAATCAACCTCTCAATCACTGTTTTAACCACATACTGGAAATCAATTACACTACATAAATGTATCCTTTTACATAACACTTAAATTGATTGCATTGGTGGGCTTTTTAAGTGGTACAAGAACAAGACAGTGACAGAGAAATCAAGTGGTGTGAAAACAAAGTGTAAGGCACAGAACACCAGTGGTTAGTTAACACCGAAGACAAGGCAGAGACGATGACACAATCTAAATGGGACAATCATATAACTAACACCAAAGACACTAAGATCCAGAAAGAAAGATAGAGAGAGAGAAAGAGAGATTGTATGAAAAACAAGAGTAAGAACAAAAGATAATGTGTGAGGATAAGAATAGGAGTAATAACATATGAGATAGATAAAGAGACAATGTGAGATTGAGTGCGAGTTAGTTTGGCTGGGTGCGTTTTTTTTATTATTGACAGACGCCGTAATTCCCGAGAAGGGGTGGCCATGAACATTAGGCGTTTGTCATGAATCGTTAGGTCAAGTTGCCCGAGCTTGACATCTATCAATAACATTTTGTCAATGCGGGCTCGATCCGCCAACCCTTCGATCAGCAACCGACGTTCTACTGACTATGCCATGGCTGTGTGCGTGTAACTGTATGAAAACAAAATTCTAGCAAGAATGAAAGAGCAAATAAGAAAAAAAGAGAGAGAGAGATATATATATATATATATATATAGAGAGAGAGAGATAGAGAATAAGAACGAGTGAAAGTGAGTGAGTGATAAGAATACAGTAGTAACAAGCAAAAGAGATAAAGATAGTAAGAACAAGCCAGAAAATTCGTACCTGATAGTTTGGTGACGACTTAATTCACCATAACCAGTGTTAGGCCTTCAGAGAGGGAGGAGGGAGGGCAGTTAGGAACACTTCTTATGGACACAAACTAATTATTTAACATCAATAACAACATATCAGACACCTTGCTTTGATACATAAATAAAGCCCATATCTATATAACAATAGCATGTGTACTGTAGGTCTTCATCTGATAGCAGCTCTCATTAAGTCACAATCCTGATTCCTGAGCCATCTCCCTATTCAGTCTCATGACCTGGAGATAGATCCGCAATACCTCCCTCCAATTCTCTGTCTACCCTTAGGCAAACATCCATGAAACATTCATACCAACAACTTTCTTCACTCCATTATCCACCCTCCTACCAGCCTTATGAGGGCTGCAGCCCAGTAGGCTGTTGAAAAATAGCTCCTTCTCTCTCTCTCTCTCTCTATCCACCCTCCTTTCTCTACCGTGTCCATTTACAATCTCAATCTCCTAGTTTTCTTTACCAAAACCTCACCAAGTAGGTCACCATGTACTTCTAATGGCCCATGACGAGTACTATTTCTTTGTTTAACGTCATATAAGTGTCGCATTAATGTCCCATATACTGTACAATAATTATGCTTACCGGTATATAGATCAATTCGAATAAACGTTAAAAACTGGTAGTAAGAAGCCAAACCCTAAATTTCACCCAGTTATAATTATAGCTACTTCCATCCCCTTCAATAATATCAACAAATAAAAAAGAAAAGAAAAAAATAATAAGAACAATGAACCAAAAACAATTAGGAGCTGGCATGGAGTAGGTAGTAGCGGGCTGTCATGTGACAAGACTATTCAAACCCAGGCCAAAAACAAAGTTCCTTAATTTTAGTCATCAACACTTTCATTGCGGGAACCGTTCAGGAACGTTCTGGCAATTTAAAGCAATTTACAGGCCCTTAAAGCCTCTGGAGACGAGTGCGAGTGAGCGGGAGCGCGACAGACCCCTGTCCGCTCTCCAGCACGGAGGCTGGGGCACTGAGGGGGGACAGCCATATCTTGCGAGACCTATGCAGCGCTGCCAAAGGCAAATGTAGCACGACATTGTTCATTATTAGCGAATATTTGCTGATGTCTCTGGTAGCGTTGCGGGTTAACCCCACTACGAAACTCGTTCTGGTGTCATTTTGAAGCTAATTTCATCTAGTTTTTGGCTGAATACTGTACATTTAATTTCATTCAAACACTTGCTTAATAATTCAGGAGTGCCTGAATGTGCCATAATATAGCAGAGATATGCCCACAACGTAAGTTTTAATATTAAATATATAAATGTAAAAATTATGCTCCAAGGTCAGTTTTATGTCCCTGGAGGTGATTAAATGGCCAAAAGAATGCAACTTCATTCAAATTTTCCTGTATTCCCTCTCACACTCAACCTAGTCCCAAAACATTGCCTCAGTTTGACAGCCTGGGTAGTAGCAATCAAAAGTCCTACATGGGAGGCCCGGGATCAATCCCCCACTGAGAGGGTTGTTATTTGACACACCCCCCACCCCAAAAGCCTCCTAACCCCTCTCTGTAATGGTGGACATCAAAGGTGCATTAGACCAGTGTAACATTTGCAATGTAAATGCTAGCACCTGATCAGCATGACTGAGCTGATTACAGTACATATTGTACATATCCACAGCCATTCCAACAGTACGGCAACTTTCCACATGCACCTCACACACTATACGCAATAATCGGCAGTTGGGCTAGCAAACCCCCCCCCCCCAAAAAAATAAATAAACGAACTAAGAGATTCAAACAAATGCCTTTCATTGGTGACAACCCCCTCGGTAATCTAGCAGTCTGGCAATATATAAATACCTGTAGAACAATTTATTTTACAGCCTACTGCAAAAAGATAAATGATCAGTAAA
Organism: Paralithodes platypus; assembly: GCA_032716605.1. NCBI lineage: Eukaryota > Metazoa > Arthropoda > Malacostraca > Decapoda > Lithodidae > Paralithodes > Paralithodes platypus. The sequence continues at coordinate 54,724,221 of CM064568.1, read as the reverse complement.
TATCTATCAATTTATTGCCAGACCAGTGGGAATAGCCACGAATGAATCGGCTCTATTTTTGAGGCAATTAATTTTATTCTCTTGCTAGTTTACGGGGGAGGATGTAAGGTGCATCTGGAATGCATTTGTACTGTAATTATATCTTAGAAGAACAGCATCATTAATAGCCTATCCATTGTAAATGGAGAAACTGGTGGACATTTATAATATAATCATAATACTTTTTAATTAATAGTGTTGTACCCCTCCCATCTGTTGTTTAATCGCCTGTTACGATATGTATGAGTTACATGGGAAGTATCACTCTTCCTCTTTTACCACTTTTAACCCTCTCCGACATATGACGCAATTTTGAGCCTATTAGGGATACTTTAACCCTTAATTAGCGGCTCACCACATAAGTCGAGTTAAATAAAGCTGGACTATGTGGCGGCGCTCGACATAACTCGAGTGGCAATTTCAGCACGTAATGTTGCTGAGAGAGAGAGACAAGTGGTGGCAGGAGAGTAGCGAGCGTATGACTGCTCCAGACCACCGCGGCGAACCTACTGACACGAATCTCACCTCCCTCCTACCTCTCTCACTCGCTATATAAGGAATTGTATGGGGAAAGTGCCTAATTACATGCTTTTTGCACTCGCGTTGCACGGTTATTGCAAGAAAACTAGCCATCATAAAAGGATCGTTATGGTGTCATTCGAAAGCTCTGTTTATGCCCTTTCAGGGATAGATACTTGTTTTACGTTCTGGGTCTTATTTAGGCATGAAAATGATCACGTAAACAGCCCTATTTTGGCTAAAAACACCCCGCTGGGCGGTACATATAAATAAACCGCATAGGCCGCTCTTAAGGTGTTAAAGCCTGTTACCATCAGGGGTATTTAGAAACCTTTAGTTTAGTTACTTCAACCTCTGCAGTTGTCTTTGAGTTAGCTGTGGGCAGAAAACTAATTTTGGAGAGGTATTTATAAGAGTGAGAGAACTCTATTTCTTATTGCTAATCTGGCAACCTCTGCGTCATATGAGTCTGAAGGGGTTAATACATCAGTCATGTGTCCCGTATGAGCAAAATTAACAGAAAAACTAAACAAAAAAGAATACTCACACACCTTCACGCTAAAACAGCACTATAAAATCTCCGTACTCACTTCATTTTTACGGTAGAGCTGGAAGAAGCAGAAGGCGGGATTGGGTGTGGTAATAGTCGCACTCTCTTGGCCAACCCTCCCCCCACAACACCACTACTACCCCCTCCAACCACCTCCTCCTCCCCTTCCCCGTCCTCGTCGTCGGAGTAGAAGACATCGCTCAGACCCTCTCGGAATTCACCCGCCAGAAGTGCGTCCAGAGCCGGCTGTGTGGGAAGAGAGGGAGACAGTATTTTAAATATTGTATATTCACCTAATTTTTTTTACCATCTTATCAATAAATTGCTCATGTTTGGCTCAAATTGTATCTAAATTGGCATCATATTTAAAGACAATGAGTCGTCGTCACTATATTTTAAACCGTGGTAAAATTTAAAGGTTAAAAAAAGACTATTAACTTCTATGGGACTATCGTAAGAGGCGACAAACAACAAAATACAGTAAATCCAAACCCACCTGAACATGTACATATTTAGAGATGGCATTGGCTGCCTGACGTGAGGTGAAGCCCATCTCTACAATCCTTGTCACTCTCACACGCTGTATCTCCTCGTTAGCCTCCTGACAATTGGGATCTAAACGAAGCACTTCCTCAAACGCTGATTCCGCTTCTAAAAATTTCTGTAGGGGTGAGGGGTGGGGGATTAGAAACTTATTTGTTGCAAGGATTAAAAAAGTATATATACTGTCACTGCACTCTGAATGTGTTCATCTTTTATTCCTTAATTATTGGAGGTTTTCCCTAAAGTGAAAAGAAGTTTAATGTAAGTAATCATAAAATATCAAGATAAATATATATGTATGATGATGCATTTATTTTATACTAGCCCTCACAAGGTTAGTGAAGACAATCATATAGGTCCCAATCTCCTACATTGTTCAACAAATCCACCGATACTTACTCCTAACCCTCGTAAAGACGTTCCTCTTCTAAAATGCCCCTTTGGCCATTGTGGTGCCAGTTTTATCGCTTTCTCTGCATCTTTTAATGCTCTGTAGGAGATGAAAAGGGAAGTTAAATGGGTAAAATCTGGCTTAGATCTAGGTTATAAAGTTTTCTTAATATAAAAGAAGTATATACAGTATCTATGACAACTTATTTTTTCCAAGATCTAAAATGAAAGAATTATAACAATTAGATCAAATCTAAGGCAGTTATAAAGATTTAGAAATACCTGATACTGTATCTACAACAAGTAGTCTAATGAGATAGAGATAGACAGATAGAAAGAAAGAGGTTAGGAGAGGAGTAAAAAGGTGAGGGAAGGATAGAAATTAAGAGAGAGGAGTTATGAGCAAAGGAGAGGAATGAAAAGAAAAACAGGGAAAAGAATATAAATAAATACAGGGCTCGACTTACTTATCGTGGTGAGCGAGCTGGTGGTGACAATAAGAGCGGTTGCCGAAGAACCTATAGTCATTAGGGTGAAGGCGGATGGCGTCGGAGAATAGTCTGACAGCAGCGGAGTACTGACCCACGTTGGCTGCCTCGTTACCTCGCATGGCCAACTGTCGAGCCTGAAGCACCGTACCGTCTACACCTGAGGGACGAGGAAGGTGCTTTATGAATATATACAGCATAGAGGTTTATACGGTGGACACAAGTATTTTATATTTTGACGGTATTTCTGTGCGTTATTAATTGATTTTGGGAAGTGCAGAATATACATTACACACGTTATATTTGGGCATGAGGATTTGAAAACATTTGGCTTCTAACTAGGTACCTGGTCTGGACTATAGTATACATTTCCCTTTCAGATGAAGTATAAAGACAGAGATAATTATTTGGGCACCTGAAATCCAGTACAAGCGTATCAACTCAAGACAGGGTATTCTAACAAGCATTAGCTAAAGTTTAAATAAGTGACTTTACTGTTATCTAAAGGCCTTCATACATACAAACTTGTCAGTCTGAGTACCATGCAAGCTTGTTATTACATTTCAAATACTGTATAGGTACTGACCATTAGTATCATCCGATTTTTTGTCCTCCGACCTCCCTGTCTTAGTAGTCTTTTCCTGTCTAGCCGCTGCCGCCACCTTACCCCCGCGTCGACCTTTAACCGCGGTGGCCACAAAGGCTGAAGTTGGATCCAGCCCTTGACCTTCCTCTCCCTCCTCCTCCTCATCTTCATCCTCATCATCGTCGTCTTCATCCTCTTCTTCGTCCTCGGAACCAGAACCGGAGTCATTTCTGTCGGATGGGGGTTTAGTGATGAGTATGAAATGCTGTACTGTATAATGCAGTATGATTACAGTTAAGTATTCAAAACATGATTTAATTATCATAACTTAGTGGGAATTGGGCTTGAGTAAATAGGTAGATAGATAGATAGGTTGCTTGTTGTAGGTCAGTGATGTCACAGAGTAACTAGAGGACGATGAGTACCATAATAGCTTATAAATGTCCAAATTTCATGATAATGCCAATTTGACACTACCGAATTAGAATAATATTTTATCTTTAGCCATAGGCCTCAATCCCTGATGGAGTGGTCACAAACGAATCGTTTCCATGCTTATTTGTCATCTGTCAGCAGACGCCCTTCATTTCACCCAACATCACTTTCACTCATATACAGTACCTCGCCATCCTTCAATCTTATTCTTGGTCTCTGATCTTCCACCTCACTCTCATAATACGACATAAATACATCTTGGAAGTTATTCGAATCCACTTACCTAAAAGCAGTGCAAGACTGCATACCATCGAAAATACGGCGTCCAGGCCATAATAATAAGCCCAAATAGTGGAATAAAGATATTTCAAACTGCCTGCTTGCTAAAAAATTTGCTAATGATAGATTAAAATCCTCACAAAATGACGAAGAACGGGTGAAATTTGTAGAGCTACGACACAATGCCAAAAAGTTAATTAAGCAAAGTAAAAAGACCATAGAGTTACATATTGCGAATCAAAGTAAAACAAACCCGAAAGAATTCTATAGTTATATCAGAAAGAAAAAAGTAGTTACTTCAACTGTTGGACCGTTAGTCGATGAAAATGGAGAATACACCAAAGACGAAGTACAAATGAGTAATGCCCTCAATACCTTCTTTGCATCAGTTTTTACAACAGAAGACCTCAGTGATATCCCTACACCATCGCTGATTCAGATTGATAATTCAGATGTTCTAAGCAATATCACCGTTACAGAGAGAGAAGTATTGAATTGTTTAGATAAACTCAAGGTAAATAAAACGCCTGGACCTGATACAATCTCTCCTAGAGTTCTAAAGGAAGCTAAGGATGAGCTCTCCAAACCACTGACATTACTATTCAATAAATCCTTGCAGTCTGGAACTATGCCTGATCAGTGGAAGATAGCTAACGTAACACCGATATTTAAAAAAGGCAGCAAATCCCAACCCAGTAACTATCGTCCAATTAGCTTAACCTCAGTTGTATGTAAAATGCTAGAAACGGTCATAAGAGACAGACTCGTAAATCACTTAGAGGAAAATAACATACTTAAAGATACTCAACACGGCTTTCGTAAAAAAACGTTCCTGTTTAACAAACTTCTTAAGACTTCTTCCACGATATCCTCAACCTCTACGATGAGAGTAAAGCTGTAGATATTATATACCTTGATTTTCAAAAGGCCTTTGACAAAGTTCCCCACAAACGTTTACTGCTAAAACTAAAAGCGCATGGAATACAAGACGGTGTGTTGAAATGGATAGAAAATTGGCTCAGCGACAGAAAGCAATGAGTAGTCATAAACGGTAAGGCATCTAAATGGACCAATGTAAGTAGCGGGGTACCCCAGGGATCGGTACTAGGACCAATTCTCTTTCTAATTTACATCAACGACATAGATGAGGGTCTCACCTGTACAATCTCAAAATTTTCTGACGATACAAAAATTGCAAATAGCGTACTCTCAAAAGATCAAGTTGACGATATGCAACACAATCTAGATAAATTGTCACATTGGGCCCAAATTTGGCAAATGAGTTTCAATGCGGATAAATGTAAAGTACTACATATCGGATACCTAAATGAGAAAGCAAACTATTCGATGAATGGCACTCAGCTTAAGAATGTAAACAGAGAAACAGATCTGGGAGTAACAATATCGAGTAACCTAAAACCGAGTCAACAATGTTCAGAAGTTGTTAAGAAGGCAAACAAAATAATTGGCTTTATAGGCAGATCATTTTAGTATAAATCCAAAGACGTTATCCTAACCCTTTACAATTCCTTAGTCCGCCCTCTTCTGGAATACTGCGTTCAATGCTGGTGCCCTTATTACCAAAAAGACATAAACAAGCTAGAACGAGTTCAACGTAGAGTTACCAAAATGATACCTAGCCTAAAGAACAAACCATACGAAGAGCGTCTTAGAGAATTAAATCTATTTCCTTTAACCCAGCGCAGATTAAGAGGGGACTTAATTCAAGTGTTCAAAATCATCAAAGGCATCGACAATATGAACTGTAGTAAGTACTTCACTATCGACCAATCTAATTACACGCGGGGAAACGGTTGCAAAATTATTGGTAAATATTTTAACTCACACGAATCAAAGAATTTCTTCTTCAATCGAGTTGTCAACTTGTGGAATGGGCTTCCCCGAGACGTTATAGACTGCAGCACCGTTGATTCATTTAAATTCCGCCTAGACATATATCTCGCATCAAACCCGCGACTGACTGCGTTTGTAAATGAATAACTTTATTTTATCCTCCCCTCAGTTACTAACCCATATGTACCCTACTAACTTCCTAGTCCTGCCACGTTAGTGGCAGGGTAGTAGTTCCCTTACCCACTCTAAACCAGTTTGGACACTTGATCCTCAGTGTTTTGGAGGACAAGCAGCCTAGAAGGGTCACTAGATCTGTTGTTGCTTGATTTCCTTTGTACTCATACATTATTTTACTAATTCTCTCACTCTCCTTAGGACAAATAAAGAAAGTCAAAGAATCACAGCCTAATTCAAACAAAGAAGAACTCACTTTTTATCATCGGCGTTTTGATTAAAAATTCTGTTTTCTAATTTTTCAAGTTTTTTCTTTTCTTTCCGGCGTTTCTTTTTAGCGCGTCGCTTTTCGGCTTTTTTCCTTTCCCTTTCGGCTTCGCTCAGCTGTTGGTGCGCCTGCTGATTAGAACCACGACCATTGCGACACAAAACTGGGGAAACAAGGAAACAAAGAGAAGTCTTGATTAACTGCAATTTACATCAAAGAAAGGTTGATGCCATTCTTTTAATTAGTTATTTCAGAATAATTCAGTGGCAGTGATATACTGTAGTACATTTTGGTGTCACCTAAAAGCAAACAAGATATTTTTGTTCACTTTTTGTTGGTTCTCCTTTGTATACTTTGTTTTCACACCTGGGTGACATACCAATTTTTGTTAACCCTTTCACGCTCATATGACACATAGGTTGCCAGATTAGCAATAAGAAATAGAGTTCTCTCACTCTTATAAGTACCTTTCCAAAATTAGTTTTCTGCCCACAGCTAACTCAAAGACAACTGCAGAGGTTGAAGTAACTAAACTAAAGGTTTCTAAATAACCCTGATGGTAACAAAGGCTTTAAAGTATCCCTAATAGGCTCAAAATTGCGTCATATGTCGGAGGGTTAATAGATTTCCTTTAACCCTTTCACACATTTATGACACAGAGGTTGCCAGATTAGCAATAAGAAATAAGAGTTCTCTCTCTTATAATTACATCTCCAAAATTAGTTTTCTGCCCACAGCTAACTCAAAGACAACTGCAGAGGTTGAAGTAACTAAACTAAAGGTTTCTAAATACCCCTGATGGTAACAAAGGCTTTAAAGTATCCCCAATAGGGTCAAAATTGCGTCATATGTCGGAGAGGGTTAATATACTGTATACTATCAAACAAACAATCTCACCTCTCCACTCATCTTCAGAACTGGCATCATCTGAATCATCACAGTTGTTTAATGTATGATTACCTGTGGAAGATAACATAATTAGTAGGAAATTTATACTGGCTAAAAAAACACCAATCCCATCCTACTATAATTCCTATGATCTATACTCTAAAGGCAAGGTTTTGGAATAGGCAAAACATTTGGTTAGGTATAGTAACTCGAACACATGAAAAGTTATGGGTCTAGTATAAATATAAAAACAGGTAGGCCTAATGCGTATTCATAGGAAATTGGAAGACTAGAAACCCCTGTCATTTTCAATTTTGCAATTTTATGATATTTCTTACAGTTTCTTACAGTAGATCCTCTGGAAAAAGGCAAACTATGCCTGTGTATCCAGCTCAGTACCAGTACTTGCACTGCTGCGGTCGTTCACGGTGTTGGCGGCGGCGGTAGCAGACGCAACATTTTTACTATTCTGTATTTTTGTTTTATAATCAAACTTCAAATCTTGTCTTCCCCATGCTTTATCAAGATTACTTTCAAACTCCCTTATTGATTCGGAATCGACTACATACTGGGGCAGTGCGTTCCACTCATTTACCACTCTATCACATATAGGCCAATGTAGTTGTTGTTGTTGTTGTTGTTGTTCCCCAAGCTGCCTGGCCGAACAGCCCCAAGGCCCCGAGCAAGGCCAAGGCCATAACCGAGCGCCCCCACAGAACCCTCCCTGCCGACCACAATAAAGCCTGGGTGACCGAAGCCACTCCATGGCGGGGAGCTGAGGAGGGTGCAGGAACGCCCGGGAAACCAAAGCCCCACACAGGGCCCTGTGCCCTTCAGCAATTATGAGGAGAAAGTTGAGGGGCAAAGGAAAAATGTGATGCTTTGGCTTCCAATCTTGGTAGATTGGGAGGTCAATCCACGGAAAGGCCAATGTAGTTATACTAGATACTTCACTACCAAACGCCTGACAATCAAGTCTTACTTTTAGCTCCGTTAGCTTTGTGTCGGGTATGGTTGTTGCGGTGTTGGGGCTGGGGGAACAACTGGCTATATGCTGCCACCACCTCCTCCAGTTTCTGAAAAAAATACACATAAAATATTGTTGGTGTAAACGCATGAAAAATAGATACCCTAACAAAAATGACTTGTGTATCTTTGGTGGTATCACTTTTAGTATTGATGAAATTAAATTGATTTCATTCTAGCTATATTTAGACAATTTTAATCAGATTATGAAGGATGTGTGGTACAGTAGGGTCCCGCATAAAACGTGTTCAGATAAAACGAGTCTCGATTAAAACGAGCGACCTAAAATATTAATATTTAATTTTCGATAAGAACTAATGTGATCACATATAACGAGTCCGCCGCCAAAGTGGGGTAAATCCGAGGAGTTCTCATATAGAGCGCCGAAATATCGTACGTTCCTGACGGAAATTTACGCTTACAGTGAACATTGACGATATTGGGCCACCAAAATGCCGTGTTCACATAGAACGAAATCGCATAAAACGGCCTCGTTTATCGACCAATTTCTCGTTTTATGCGGGACCCTACTGTACTTGTATTCAAATGGGATAATCAAGAAGTTTCTAGCCCTTTAACTGCTAGATCCTTTCTAACCTGAATAAAATTGACTAATAGTAGTCAGAACTAGAAAGTTGCTAACACATACTGAAAGGGTTAAGATTATGACAATACTGTACTGCAGTTATACGAGGCCCTCAGTGCCCATCCAGACTGACACCAAATTTCTGCTGTAGCAGGTACCTCAATTTATATATTTTTTTTAATGTAAAAGGATATTTAACAAAATTGCCAATGGATTTGTGAATATCCTATTACATTAAAAAATAAAAATAAAAATACATTGAGGAACCGGTTACAGCAGAAAACTCTTCAGTCTGGATGGCGGATTTGTCCCTTCTCGCACCGAGGGCCTAATATTATGTATACCGGTACTGTAGTAAAATGAACCAGTAAATCAGTAATCATCAGTTATACACTATAAGTAAATGCTTCAATACACTTCTTCCTTTACTTAAGGGGACCGGCCGCTTTTTAGGCTTAAAAAGCTCGAAATCCTGAAAATACCATTAGGTGTTAAAATGTGTTTATTCAACATCCCTTCATAAGCCAGTGAAATGTTATTAGTGAAAACCCATTGGAAATTGGTTTTTGTTATGTTTTCCTGTACAGTATTTCTAAATAACGTTATATAGCGAACTTTGAAATTGACAGGCTCAGTAACTACTGGTCGTACGAGGATCGTACACATATAAATGGACAGAGCGCACAATACTCTACAACCTCCCAAAAGCTGTATCTTCTACTCTGCCGTGTTCCTGCGTAGAATATTGTAAGCAAAACAAAAAGTTAAAAATGTTCACCCAATTACCTTGGACTTTCACATGTTTTTCTCAACACCTGTTTTGTCGCACTTTGGGATCTTATAACTAATGTATTATTGGCCCTCTAAGAATGTTTTATATACCATTGGAAAGCGTGTGAAATGCTCTATAAAGTTCTTGAAGCCTTTTTTTTTAATTTGAGACAGCCCCTTGGCATATGTAGCTAACCACCGAGTACAAAATCATTACCTAATTTCTGTTTCACCTAATTCCGCAATTAGATAAAAAATGAAAAAAGTGGGCCAAGAGAGTTGTAAAACCACCTGCCCTGAGTTGTCTGATCCCTCTGAAAATATTATACAGTGCTTGGCTTTCGAATTTTTGTTCAATTTTAGAGCTAATTTCCATCCTAATTCAGGAACTAATTGACCTAGAATAAAAAACAATTAACAAAAAATATTTTCTCATCATCTTCTATACGTGTGCGAAATCTCATTGAAATCGGACGAAGCTCAGTGACACCCCCTATTAAAAAGCGGCCGGTCCCCTAAGCTGTTATCAAATGAGTCCCTTTTCCCTCATTATATATCAACAATACTGGTCTATTAGTTTATGATGTCAACTTTTTAAAAATTGTGTTCTCTAAATTAAATCTTCAGTCTAGTTTCTGACACCAGTGCAAAAGATCCCTACAACTTTGACTATCAAAATTTGACGTTAAAAGCTCCCAGGTGAACATGCTGGCAATGTTTCAAAACTAAGTCCCTTGTTTAGTTATTAGGAGAGAGGGTCCTTCAGGCGCCTGGCCCCGGGAGCTGGTGTATTTGAAGGGTCATGGCTGGATGTGTGGTGAGTGGGCATTGTGCTTAGCTGAGTTTCTGCCAGCTGAGACCGGAATCTCTCCGGGAGGCCTGGAGCCGGGGGAATGCTGGAGGCCCTTAGTGATCCTAGGTCTCTAGGTCTTCTCCTGGGCAACCTAGATGTGTGTGAATTTATATTTTGTTTTTATATGTTGTGTTGTGTTGTCCCTGTTCGGGCTCTGTCTCGAGTAGGCCACCCCCAGCTATGGGGTATGTGCCTGACTATATACATACATAGGCTACATTAATAAATAAACAAAGTCAATATTATGCTTCATACCGGTACTTCCCATTATATCCCTAGAAGTGATTAAATGGCAAAAATAATACAATTTCAAGCAAATTTTCCTGTATTCCTTTTCACACTCAACTCGGTCTTGAACAAAAACATTGCCTCGGTTTGCCACCCATCCTTATGTCTTACCTTTTTATCGGCGGGAGCCTTGCTGGCTGACAACTTGCAGCTCAGGCTTTTGTATCTGTCATTAATTGCATCTTTGTCAACCCCTGCAAAAAATAAACAAGAGTAAGTAAACAAGTAATACGGTACACTGTAAATACACACAATGGTGTAACGTCATTTTCCATTAATGTACACCGTACATACATTGTAGCGGCTCAGATGTAGTTGCCTTTCCGCAGATGGAATATAATGCAATAAAGTCCCGCCACAACACCGCCCCATCATGTCATCACTTTGGCTGATAACTGATGTTGGCATAGTCCTAACCGTGCTGCAGCAAGACTTGACTAAGTCACACTGCAGCACCTGCAAATATATGCTATATTCTTACAAATGTGTTCATAACATAAATTGCAATAGGGGTAACTACAGGGGAATGACTAATCCTTTCACTAGACAATGAAATAAGTAACACCCCGCTCTTACCATTAATCATCAACTACAAACCCAATGTACAGTACTTTAATAAACTAATGAAAGCATATGGCCCTCCCGGGTTTCAAACTTGGGACACCACACCCAGAACATAAGCACCTAAACCTTTGCACCACCAAAATCAGGAAGAGAATCATAGAGCACAGAAGGAAGACTGTACCATTGAGGATATCAGGGAGACAGTGACATACATAAGTCATATTCCAATTACTGTACCGGTACACCTAACACCATCTGGATCTAGTAGCATTATTCACGCTGCAGGCAAATTATATTGGGAAGGTGAGAACTCGCTTATCTCTACTAACTTTCTTCTATCTTTTATGACTATTCTCACAATCAATAAATAATCAAAGTTAAAGAATAATTTGTTATTACCATGTATCTACATTTATACATAGGTATATAAAATCTTTACATTTTGTTAGATACGAATATGGCAACGCCGACAAAAGCTATTATAGATTGCAAAATATTTCTATTTCTTAACAGAGCAGCCTCAATTGAAAATTTACCAGTGTTATCGTGGTTGTACAGCGATCTATGGATATTCTTATCAGTTATACTTCTGCATATCAATTATTAGTATAGTAAAGCCATATTTACATCAAAATACTTTTGTGAAGTGCACCATATCAACGAGCTTTTGATCGCATGAGCACAAATTTTGCTCATGTTATCTCTTAGTTTATGAATATTCTACATACATGTTTAGTACAGTAATTGCAATAGATCCATACTATATAATGTAATAATGCTTTGAAATTTACATGCTTGTGAAGTTTTTAATACAAAATATTTAAAATGCCAAAATCAGCCTGGTCTTCTTCTTTTGTCTTTGATGGGTTGTTGGAATAAAGCTAATTTAATTGTTACCGTCAAAGATACAGTCAAAAGGATTTGTTCTGAGTACTGTATAGTCAAATCAAAGGTTATTGAAATCTTGGACCAGTACCGGAACTTACTTGGACCAGCATGTAGAATTTACCTACTATGGGTAAACTCTTATTTTCTATTTAATTCTCAATATTCTTATGAATAACATTACTGAAAGTGTATTTTATGTGAACCTAGTGATTCAGTGAGATGACCAGGCTAGCAAAAATGAGACTTTTCATATCCAGTCTCAAAAGTAAATCCCTTGTTTTTAGTCATTAGGCCTATAAGTAAATAAACATAGTTAAAGTTATGCTTCACAGTTTGCCTCGCTCTCAGGCTACAAAATAGGCGGAAATCGCTGCCGTCAGGTGACAGTCGCCATCAGGAAGAGGTTAATAGGCGGGAAATCTAATACTACTAGGCTATTACCATTTTGGTATTATTCAAGCTGCCAACCACTTTAAATATTAATTATTTTGGGATGAAATGGGGCTACCCTCCTCATGGCCCAGGGGCCAGGACTTAGTGTTATCATCATATACAGTATATCACCAGCAGGGGACAAATAACAGAAAAGGTTATCTTTAGGACTGACAGTAGTCCCATCGATCTTTTTAGGCCTAATAGGTCCGGTAGAGCATATACATCATTGTTATATATGTCATTGCGAGCTAAAATATATATAATAAGGTATATACAGTATATAGGCTACAGTAATTCGATAATAATAGTTTCCCTATAAACGGCCCGGCCACTATCTTCGCTACAGTCGCATATCTAGACACTGTCTACTAACTTGAAAAGTGACGCGAAATAATCAAACAATACTAGACTATAGCACCATTTAGCCAATCACCTGTCACGCGCAGCTGCACATATCCCATAATGCAATATGTTGAAGGTGAGGGTGGCTGACTAGTGACTAGTGTGCCCACAATGGCAGTGGCTTCTTCAGCTGGATGACTCGTATGTCTTTCGATTTGTTGTGTGTGAAGCCTACGTGATTTTCGTTCATATCCAGTGGATTTCTATAGTGAGGACTTTCAGAAGTGAGTAGGCTATTTACCTATTATCCAAGGACCATCAGAAGTGAGTAGGCCTATTTACCTTTTATCCAAGGACCGTCAGAAGTGAGTATTTACCCATTATCCAATAATAGGGTCAGTTAAGGAAATTGAGGATTTTGCCACCTGCTGACCACATAGATGTGGATTTCAAGGAGTCCAGGCTGGGGGGGGGGGGGGGGCTTGCCCCCCTCAACTTATTCTGTATCCCACAGCAAACGGTTATGGTCTATCTATCTATCTATTGCCTGACGCTGTGATCCCCGAAGGGGTGGCCACGAACGAACCGGCCCCATGCACCTCTGTCCCCAGTCAGTCGACGCCCCTCCTCCCAACCAGCACCGCCTTCATTCATATACTTCCTCACTCCATCCTTCCACCTCTCCTTCGGTGCACCTCTCCCTCTCTGTCCTTCCACCTCGCTCTCGTACACCCTCTTAGTCAATCTCTCGCTTTCCATACGTTACATATGGCCGAACCATCTCAAGTTGTTACTTTCCAGCACATCTACCTCCACACCACACCTCCTCCTTACTTCCTCATTTGTCTGTCTATCCCTCCATGTAGGCTAACTCCGCACGCACTTCTCAAGTACCGGTAACGGTTATGGTCAAACACAGCTTATTTTTTGGCTTTTATCCTCTTTAACCCCTCATTTACCCTGATATTCATAGCCCTCCCCACTAGTGGGGGGGCATATTTTTAGATAATAAGAACATAAGAAAATGGGAGTCTGCAGAAAGCCGATTGGCCTAAGCAAGGCAGATCCCTGTCCCACACAACCCCAATTACAAAGCCCAATTATAGGCTCAACACTCTAATACCCTGAGGATCATCTTACCAAAACGGTTAGAGATTAACGCAGGATTACGGGGGCCTGCAGAGCGCTGATTGGCCCAACCCTGCTGATCCCCCTTCACACCCAACCCTTCTCGTCCATATGCTTATCCAATTTTATCTTAAAGCTCCCTACAGTTTTAGAGCCCACTATAGCACTTGGTAGTCCATTCCACCCATCTACAACTCTGTTACCAAACCAATATTTGCCTATATCTTTTCTGAAACGAAATTTATCTAATTTGAAACCATTGGTACGAGTTCTTTCGCTATCACTGAGCTTTAGTACATTTGTCATGTCCCCTTTGTTAATCCCACTAACCCACTTGAACACCTCTATCATATCCCCTCTAACTCTGCGTCTCTCTAACGAATGTAAGCCTAATTTCTTCAACCTTTCTTTATACGGAAGATTTCTAATATTATGGATCATTTTTGTCATTCTACGTTGTACTCTCTCCAATGAATCTATGTCCATTCTGTAATAAGGACACCAAAATTGAACAGCATAATCCATATGGGGTCTCACTAATGACAAGTAAAGTTTTAAGATAGCATCAGCAGTTCTGTTACTCACACTCCTTGAGATGAACCCGAGAATCCTGTTTGCCTTGTTTCGAACGCTTATACACTGTTGTCTAGGCTTCAAATCATTGCTAACAAACACACCTAGATCTTTCTCACAATTCGAGTTTTCTAATTCCACATTAGCTAGTTTATATTTAACATTTGTATGCATCTTCCCTATCTTTAATACCTTGCATTTGTCAATGTTAAACTTCATCTGCCAATTTACTGACCATTCGTGTAAGGTATCTAGATCCCTTTGGAGGCACTCTATATCTCTATCTGAATCAATTGTTCTCCCCATTTTGGTATCGTCTGCAAATTTACTTATCCTACTAGTTATACCTAAATCAAGGTCATTTATGTAAATAACAAACAACAGAGGACCTAATACAGATCCCTGGGGGACACCACTTTTGACTGCTCCCCATTCTGACTTCGTACCATTTATGCTGACTCTCTGCTTCCTACCAATTAGCCATGACCTAATCCATCCCAACAACGCCCCACCTATTCCATGCGCCTCAACCTTTCTCATCAATCTCTCATGGGGGACTCTGTCGAAAGCTTTACTGAAATCTAAATATATTATATCATATGACTTGTCATTATCTACTGCTTCATATACCTCTGAGAAAAAACTAAGCAAATTACTAAGGCAAGAACGTCCCTGAGTGAATCCATGCTGAGAAGAATTTATTAAATTAAATGTATCTAAGTGGTTTCTAATTTTACTAGCAATAATTGACTCTAGTAGCTTTCCTATGATTGATGTAAGACTAATGGGACGGTAATTGGATGCTATTGATTTGTCACCTTTTTTGAAGATCGGAACTACGTTTGCAAGCTTCCAAGCTTCTGGAACTATACCTGTCTCCAATGACTTGTTAAATAAAAATGTTAATGGGTAACTTAACTCATCCCTACATTCTTTTAATACTCTAGCATATACCTCATCAGGACCAGGCGATTTATGAGGTTTCAGTCTGTCAATTTCCTTAAGCACATCATTTCTACTTATAGTAACCGTACTTAACCTATTTTCTATACTATCGCTATATATCTTACGGACTTCTGGAAACTGTGCCAAATTTTCATTAGTGAAAACGGAAAGAAATTTACTATTTAATGTACTGCACATTTCTAAATCATTTTCTGTCATTTCTCCTATCGAAGTTTTAAGGGGACCAATTACATCTCTAACCTTGGATTTATATAGTTGGTAAAAAGCTTTAGGATTATTTTTTGAGTCATTGGCAACCTTAATTTCATAATTTCTTTTTTCTTCCTAATATCCTTTTTTACCTGTCTTGATAGATTCTGATAGTAAGCAAGTAGGTGAATTTCGCCTTTTCTAATTTTTCTATATATTCCTCTCTTTTGTCCTAGAAGATCTAATAGTCTATTATTCATCCATTTGGGTTGGTTCTGTGTTGATCTAAATTTTCTTTTGGGGATGTATTTATTTTGTGCATTGAATACTGACTTGATAAAATTATCGTATGTACAGGTATCTACCAAGGTTGACGTCTCTTCCTGACCTAAGATGACAGGTGCCTGAGAAGGGGTACACTCATTTGGACACCTGGATCGACTTAATTTTTTGACCATAGGGTCCGCTAATAGGGCTCTTCTTAACCCACCATAATTGGCTTTTCTAAAGTCAGGTATTAATGTTGTATTCTCTCTGGTATTACCTTTCCATTGTATATTAAAATACACAGAATTGTGGTCACTATTTCCTAGGTGGTCCCCTATCTCTACATTATTTACCATATGTTCATTGTTACTGAAAACTAAATCGAGAATATTATTACCTCTAGTCGGCGTATCTATGAATTGAAATAAAAAACTATCTTGTACTACCTCTATAAACTCCTCAGAATCAGAGTCTCCTATTTGATGCTGCCAATCTATATTCGGAAAATTAAAATCCCCCATAATGCACACATTGCTAAACCTTGATGCCATTTTAATTTCCTCCCATAATGATGTTCCGTCATTTCTACTCATATTTGGCGGTCTATACATAACTCCAATAACTATGGTCTCACTACCTTCGTTAACCTCTACCCAAACACTTTCATTATCGTTATTTAGTCTAATACCTGATTTAATACAGCTTTTTAATGTACTCCTGACAAACACTGCTATACCGCCACCCCTCTTACTTGTTCGGTCATATTTAAACAAACTATATCCTGGTATATCAAATTCTGCTAAAAAATGCCTGGTTTCTGTATTAATCCAAGTTTCAGTTAGCGCTATTATGTCTATATTTTCTTTGCTAACAAGGGCTCTAAGTTCGTTCATTTTGTTACATAGACTCCTACAGTTTGTGTAATATACTCTCAATTTACTTCTTTTCTTTATACCTAATTTACCTTTGTTTTTAGCGACATTTCCATCTTCCGTTGCACCATCACTACTATCATTTGCATTGTAGTCATCATTTTTAGCATGAGACTGAATATCCTTATCGCTTTCGCCCGACGCTAAAATTGTTCCATTTAACCTCTCATTTACACTCTCAATATTTCTGTTCAAAACACCACAACCACCCTATCTAAAGAACTAGCTAATGTAAAAACCCCTAACCGTGAAAGATGAACCCCATCCCTTGCGTACATCCCATCTCTCCCATAGAAACTATCCCAGTTATCAATGAATGGTATTGCTTTTTCTTTGCAATATTTCTCCAAACGGCAATTGACACCAATCGCCCTGGATGTCCATTCCTTGGGAACTCCTCTTCTGGGTAGGATACAATGTACTAGAGGGATCCCTTCCTTCATCCTAACTTTATCTAACACATCCCGATACTGCTGCAGCAGTTCCTCACTTCTACCCTTACCAACATCGTTACTCCCGGCACTGAGACAGATAATGGGGTTTTCTCCACTATCTTCCAAGATGTGGTCCATCTTCTCTAAAAACCCTCCCAACTCCATGGCCAGGCAGACACACAACCTTCCTAAGTTTAGTGCGGGTAGCCCTAACTAAATGTCTTACCATGGAGTCGCCCACAATCGACACAGACTTACCTTCTCGGGACACAGACTTACCTTTCCTTCGGGAGGATCCAGCAGCTGCAGTTGGAGAACCCCCGGTGGTGGCAGAAGCTCCCTTGGTGGTGGTGGTGGTGGTAGGTAGCACAGCATCAGAGGTTGGAGTTGAGTCGGCGGCAGGCACTTCGGTTATCCCTCCCTTATCCTGACTATCTTTTCCCTCACATTCGTCTCGCAAAGGAGAGAATGTATTTGTCACACTCATACCTATTCTACTATCCTGCTTCTTGAGTGTGACTTTCCCACCTGTATTTTTAACAACCTGCCATGAATACAATTGTTCATCAACTTCCTCCCTTTTCCCCTTACTTGACTTTATTTCCTCTTGGCTAAGCTTGAAAGCTAGATTTTCGTCTTTAATCAAATCCACTTCCCTCTTAAGTTTAACATTAACCTCCCTTAGAGCCAAGACCTCTTCCTTCACCACAACCATCTCCTCTCTTACCTGGAGAATAAGATGATGCAGATCAGTTAGAGACTCGCACTCCATACCTGCCATGATCCCAATAAGCTTAGCGAGGAGCAAGAAACTAAGTACAGAAAAACAAAAACAAGTAAACTAACAGCTAAAAACTGAGCTATAACACTTTTATATAACACGAGTGCACTGCCCCCAAACACAGGTAGGTGTAATGGTCACTAAAGGTCACTGGTAAGTGGTCCGGGCAGGAGCTCAGATTAACACAACCTTCTCCTGTCACTGACTGAACTAGACTATTATCTAGATTATTAGATAAGGAGTCTATCTATCTATCTATCTATCTATCTATCTATCTATCTATATGCTCAGGCCCAATCCCCATTTTGGGGGTAGCCGACTCAAGACAGAGCAAGAACAGGGAAAACACAAAAACAACATAAAACAAAAAATAAACACAGATAAAAAACACAAATCACACAGGAGAAGACCCAGAGACCAGGGTTACCAAGGTCGCTCCAGCACTCCCCCGGCACCTGACCACCCGGAGAGGTTCCGATCTCGGCAGGCAGACATGCAGCGGAGCCAAAGCCACAAGCCCTCCCACCACACCCTTCATATTAATCGTCCCCCCGGGCCAGGCGCCTGATGGACTATTATCTAGTCGAACTTGCGCCCGACCCCTTACTCCAAATGACCACATGTTCACTCAACTATTCACAAGCATTCTCCATTCACTCCTGTCCACCACCACTTCCCCTGCCTGATCTATAGTCATTCCTCTATCATCCAAAGCCTTTCTTACACAGTCTCTCCATCTCAATGGGGGTCTTCCTGCCCTTCTATCTCCCCTTGTACCTGACTCACATATTCTCTTTGTAAGCCTTTCATCTCCCATTCGTTCAACATGACCATACCAGCTCAGCACCCTTCTGTCCACTCTGGCTGACAAATGTTCCTGCTGCCCCACTCTCCTACGTATCTCTTCATTCCTCAATCTGTCTCTACGAGTAACTCCACACATACTCCTCAAGCAGCTCATCTCCATCACATCCAGCCCTCTTTTCTCCAGAGCCCATGTCTCAGCCCCATACATCACTGTTGGCACAACAATTCCTTGATACAGTGCACTTTTTACTTTCACTCCGAGATTTCTCGTCTTCCACATACTTCCCATTGCTCCGAAAACCTTCCTTCCTTCACACACTCTCTGTTTTACCTCCACTCCTGCTTATCGTTCCTCCTAGATATTTAAAACACTCTACTTGTTCCAATATTTCCCCATCCAGCCTCACATCTAGATTCACCCTATGCTCTCCCCTATTACACACCATTACTTTACTTTTATTGACGTTCACCTTCAGATAAGGAGTAAATACTCATTTTAGCTCCTCTTGAACCTCTTCAGTAGCCTAGCCTATATGAGAACATTGTATCTGAAAGAAAAACGCGCAAAAAAAAAAAAAAAAAAAAAAAAAAAAAAAAGACTAATAGGCTAAATAAAAGTTGCTGAAATTACTGTCGGTCATAAAGGTAACCTTTACCCAAATAACAGCTGGCAATGAGATAATTTAGGAAAAAAAACGGTCAAACAACGCAACCAACAATGTGCGAATATCCTACCGCCGCAAAGGGTTGCTTGAATTTAAGAACCACTTTAACCCTTGGGATCCAGGGGGCCTCATATGAAGTTTGGTATTTTCAAACTTCATAATTCAGTAGATACTGATGGAGACCACCTAGAGCAGTCAATCTTTTTGCAAATTGTAGAACGTTTTCTTGTCTGTAGACTGCTGTTGAGATGACATCGCTACATTGCGTGGTTGCCGAGTTCTGATGATTATATCGGCGACTTTTTATCCGCGCATTTTGTCTCATATGAGGCCTCCCGGATTCCAAGGGTTAAGGCTATTACGATATCCTATTAATAATTCAAATTACACAATAGGCCTAGCCCTGTAAGTTTTCAAATTTCAATAGGCCTATAGGCTAGGTCTATCTAGCCTTAGCTAAGTCTACGCTAAGCTAGACTTAGGCCTAATTTTGATTTTTTTTAAACATTACAATCCCTAACTAATTGAAGCAGAAAATACGATAATATTCAAGACCTCTTTCGCCGCCCTATTAGAAATAATTTATTAGGGAAAATAGGGACCAATAGACTCGCCATATTTTTCTCATTATAGTCCACATGGAGGAATTTCGTTATCGACACTTGAAAAAACCTGATTAGGTCCTACACCGAAAAATAACACAAAAATAATGTCCCGAACGTAAACAAAGCATTGCACCCAATGAATCCTTCGACCTGGGTCCTCTTCTTCTTGTTTTGAAAGATGCGGTGTGCGATTCACACAATAAATGGCTTGAACGTTACTCACAAAAACGATATTAGGCCTAGGCCTATAGCCTATTATATTATATTAGGGTTAGGTTAATCTAATCTAATCTAATATTTGTACATTTTGGAAGCGTGCATGGCCTCCCCACAATTTCCCTTACCTACTGTACATAAGAACATAAGAAAATGGGAGTCTGCAGAAAGCCGATTGGCCTAAGCAAGGCAGATCCCTGTCCCACACAACCCCAAATCAATTACAAAGCCCAATTATAGGCTCAACACTCTAATACCCTGAGGATCATCTTACCAAAACGGTTAGAGATTAACGCAGGATTATGGGGGTCTGCAGAGCGCTGATTGGCCCAACCCGGCTGATCCCCCTTCACACCCAACCCTTCTCGTCCATATGCTTATCCAATTTTATCTTAAAGCTCCCTACAGTTTTAGAGCCCACTATAGCACTTGGTAGTCCATTCCACCCATCTACAACTCTGTTACCAAACCAATATTTGCCTATATCTTTTCTGAAACGAAATTTATCTAATTTGAAACCATTGGTACAAGTTCTTTCGCTATCACTGAGCTTTAGTACATTTGTCATGTCCCCTTTGTTAATCCCACTAACCCACTTGAACACCTCTATCATATCCCCTCTAACTCTGCGTCTCTCTAACGAATGTAAACCTAATTTCTTCAACCTTTCTTCATACGGAAGATTTCTAATATTATGGATCATTTTTGTCATTCTACGCTGTACTCTCTCCAATGAATCTATGTCCATTCTGTAATAAGGACACCAAAATTGGACAGCATAATCCATATGGGGTCTCACTGATGACAAGTAAAGTTTTAAGATAACATCAGCAGTTCTGTTACTCACACTTCTAGAGATGAACCCGAGAATCCTGTTTGCCTTATTACGAACGCCTATACACTGTTTTCTAGGCTTCAAATCATTGCTAACAAACATACCTAGATCTTTCTCGCAGTCTGAATTTTCTAATTCTAAATTAGCTAGTTTATATTTAACATTTGTTTGCATCTTCCCTATCTTTAATACCTTGCATTTGTCAATGTTAAACTTCATCTGCCAATTTACTGACCATTCATGTAAGGTATCTAGATCCCTTTGGAGGCACTCTATATCGGTATCTGAATCAATTGATCTCCCCATTTTAGTATCGTCTGCGAATTTACTTATCCTACTAGTTATACCTAAATCTAGGTCATTTATGTATATAAGAAACAACAGGGGACCTAATACCGATCCCTGGGGGACACCACTTTTGACTGCTCCCCACTCTGACTTGGTACCATTTATGCTGACTCTCTGTTTCCTACCAATTAGCCATGACCTAATCCATACCAACAACGCCCCACCTATTCCCTTGTGCCTCAAACCTTTCTCATCATCTCTCTCATGAGGGACTCTGTCGATACGCTTTACTGAAACTGAAATATAAAATATATAATATCGTATGCCTTGTCATTATCTACTGCTTTCATTATACCTCTGAGAAAAAAACTAAGCAAATTAGTAAGGCAAGAACGTCCCGTGTGGAATCCATGCTGAGAAGAATTGATTAAGTTTAAATGTTTCTAAGTGGTTTCTCATTTTCCTAGCAATAATTGACTCTAGTAGCGTCTTTCCTATGATATTAAGTGGAGACTAATTGGGTACGGTAATTGGATGCTATTGATTTATCACCTTTTTTGAAAATCGGAACACATTTTGCAATGCTTCCAGCTTCTGGGAACTATACCTGTTTCTAATGAATTGTTAAAAAGAAATGGTTAATGGGTAACTTAACTCATCTCTGCATTCTTTTAATACTCATGGCAATCCCCCCCCCTCATCGGGACCAGGCGATGTCTGAGCGTTTCAGTCAGTGTCAATTTCCTTAAGCACATCAGTGCTCTACTTATATGTAACCGTACTTAACCTATTTTCTATACTATCTCTATATACCTTTACGGACTTCTGGAAATCTGTGCCAAATTTTCATTAGTGAAAACGGATAGAAACTGACTATTTAATGTACTGCACATTTCTAACTCATTTTCTGTCATTTCTCCTATCGAATTTTTAAGGGGGCCTATTTTATCTCTAACTTTGAGCTGGTAAAAAGCCTTAGGGTTATTTTTGAGTCATTGGCTATCCTGATTTCATAATTTCTTTTGTATGTCCTTATACATTTTTTAACCCTCTCTTGATAGATTCTGATAGTACGCAAGTAGGTGAATTTCGCCTTTCTTTATTTTTCGATATATTCCTCTTCTTTTTTTCCGAGAAGGTCTAAAGTCTATATGTCTCATCCATTTGGGTTGGTTCTGTGTTGATCTAAATTTTCTTTTGGGGATATATTTATTTTGCGCATTGTGGAGTGAAGAAATAAAATTATTATATGTAGCTGTCAAATTATCCTGAGTTAAGACAGGTATCTGAGAGAGAGTATGTTCATTAGCGCACCTGGGTCCACTTAATAGTTTAACCATAGGATCGACTCTTAAGGCTCGTCTTAATCCACCATAATGGTTTCAAATTAGATAAATTTCGTTTCAGAAAAGATATAGGCAAATATTGGTTTGGTAACAGAGTTGTAGATGGGTGGGAATGTGGAACCTACCAAGTGCTATAGTTGGGGGATTAAAAAACGATAGGGAGCTTTAAGATAAAATTGGATAAGGCATATGGACTAGAAGGTTGGGTGTGAAGGGGATCCAGCAGGGTTTGGGCCCAATCAGCGCTCTCTGCAGAGACCCCGTAATCCTGCGCTAATCTCTAACACGTTTTGGTAAGATGATCCTCAGGGTATTAGAGTGTTGAGCCTATACATTGGTCTTTTTGTAATTGGGGTTGTGTGGGACAGGGATCTGCCTTGCCTTAGGCCAATCGGCTTTCTGCAGACGACCAATTTTCTTATGTTCTTAGTTTCTTATAGGGGTTGGCTTTTCTTGAAATCTGGGATAAGTGTCGTATTCCTCTTTAGCCTTTCCTGTCCATTGTATGTTAAAATAAAATTTTATATATGATCACTATTTCCGTAGTTGGTCTGCCTATCTCTACATTATTTATAATTTGTTCATTATTACTGAGAACTCAACTCGAGGATATTGATTACCTCTGTTTAGGCGAGTCTATGAATTGAAATAAAAAACTATCCTGTACCGCCTCAACTAAAACTCTTTTGAATCTGAGGTACGCCGATTTGATGCTGCCATCAATATTCGGAAAATTAAAATCCTATAATACACACATTGCTAAAACCTGATGCTATTTTCACTTCCTGCCATAAAGCTGTACCTTCGTTTCTACTCATATTTGGTGGTCTATAAATAACTCCAATAATTATGGTCTCACTATACCTTCGCTAACCTCAAACCCAAACACTTTCGTTATCAGTATTTAGTCTAATTCCCTGATTTAATACAAGCTTTTTAAAGAACTCCTGACAAACCCTGCTACTTCCGCCGCCCCTCCTACTTGTTCGGAAAATCGCGTTTAAACAACTATACATCCTGGTATAATGGAATTCTGCTAAAAAAATGTCTTGATTCTGTATTAATCCATGTTTCAGTCAGTGCTATAATGTCTATATTTTCGTTGCTAACAAGTGCTCTAAGTTCATCCATTTTGTTACATAAACTCCTACAGTTTGTATAATATAATCGCAATGAATTTATTTTACTGGTATCGGATTTACCTTTATTTCTAACTGAATTCCCATCTTCTGTTACACCTTTAATATTTCTACTAGCAGTACAATTAAAATCCTGTGACTGATATTTTCTATTCCTATCTGATGTACCAGTACGGCAATTTACCCTATCTAGACAAGCGCGATTCACCCAATAAATGGCGCCATTTGACGGAGTATCTTCAGATTAATGAATAATGGGTAAGTTAATGCAAATCCTCCACTCCTACCATGAAAAACAACAATAAAACACTATATTCCTTGAAAAACATATACAGAAACTTGGTAAATAAGGCGGCTCTATTTTTTTTTTTTTTTTTTTCCTATGTGATTGAGGGAGGCAAAAGGCATAACTGCCTATAGAGAGTGCCTCCCCCATAGTTGAAAGAGTGACAGGGCCAAAATCAAGGGACGTTCGAGCCAAAATGCCTGGACACACAGAGTTTGAAGCAATTTAAGTCATAGGAAAAGGGAAAGACTGATTCTGGGAGAGAGTTCCAGAGCTCAGCTGTTGAGTAGAAGAAAGTTTGAGAGTAACGTTTCACTCTTGGGTTGGAGAGTTGCACAGAGTAGGGGTGGGATTGAGTTGCAAGACGGGTACCACGTGCCCTACGTAACATGAGGTGGTATGCACTGGGATAGCACTGAGGACACTGATGGTTATTATAGTAGCGATAGAATAGCGTAGAGAGATGTAACATTGCGGCGGAGAGAGTGAGATTGCAGAGAGTTGGTGAGTGGACGGGAGTTAATGATACAAAAGGCCTTCCTTTCAACTTTGTCTAGGAGAGCGGTGTGGAGAGGAACCTCCCCACACATGTGAACAATACTCATACAAGGGCGCACTATGCCCCTGTCCAAGCAAGAAGCTGTGCAGGGGAAAAAAGAACCCCCCTAAGGCGGTTGAGCACATCCAGCTTCTGGGAGGCCTGGCCTTAGCAAGACTGGTATATGGTCCTTCCAATGAGAGCAGAATAAAAAGAGGGACACCAAGAATATTGAGAGAAGATGAAGGTTGATTTTTTATTGTTGAAGAATAGGGATAGTCCGCTGGAGATCTTACGGGGTAGATAGATGGATATAAATTGGGTTTTTGGAAGCATTAAGTTAACAAGGTGTTTTCTGCTCAATTGAAAATAGTATTTAGATCAGAATTTAAGAGTTTCTCTGGCTTCTTACTGTTTGTCGTTGAGGGATTGCTTGGCTGGGGCGTTCTGAAAAACTAATGTAGTGTAAGGTGTGAGTCGTCCTGCGTATTGAATGGATGGGCATTTAAGGTACAGTTAAGGAGATCATTTATAAAATTAGAAAGAGAATAGGAGATAGGAAAGAGCCCTGAGGAACACACGGAGTTTATAGGGTGAGGAAGTGACATGGCGCCACAATGGCCGTCCCACAACCGCAGCTATGGAACGCGCGGAAAAGGCAAATTTAGAGACAAAGGCACAGCCGCACAGATGGAGGGATAGAAACCGAAGGAGGGTAGTTTAGAAATTAAAGATTTATGCCAGACTCTATCGAAGGCTTTCGGTATGTCTAGTGCAATAGAAAAAGTCTCACCGAAGTCCCGAAAGGAGGATGACCAAGAGTTAGTAAGATATGAAAGAAGATCACCAGTAGAGCGACCCTTAAGGAAGCCATACTGGCGATCTGAGAGCAGATTATGAGAAGAGAAATGCTTAAGAAAATTGGAAGCAAGAATAGTTTCAAAAACTTTAGAAAGACAAGAGATAAGAGCAATTGGACGATAGTTGGAGGGTTGAGAGCGGTCACTCTTCTTTGGGGTTTGAATGAAGTGAGCAAACTCCCGGTCTTGAATTTACCGAAAATACATATATAAATAGGCCTACAACAGTACCCAGTCAACCATGGTCACCTAGAGTCTAGACAAAGGACATATTGATGATATTGAACCTTGACTTTCTTTCACAATCTACTTTCTTATCAGTTAGCCTAGCCCTAATCACTAAATCTCAAACACCATCCTAAATTACTATCATTCACTGAATTTACAAAATGGCATCCCAAATACCAGTCTTGTTAATACGTACGCACAATAAGGGCAAAACGTACAAAAGGAAATTAATATAGTGGGATGTGGTACGACTTCTTGAGGCAAACCCGTCCAACCAGTATAATATCCACTCCAAAGGGTAAATTAATCCCTTAAATAATGAATCCCTACCCCAAATCCCACATACATAATGAAAATAAGGCCCACCAGTCAAGCAAGCAAACCCCATATTGGCAACACAGGGGAATAAAGACGAACTTGACCGTGGGCAGTTGAAATTTTTCCAAGGCAATATTTCCCCCAATATTTATCATTTAAAACCACCAAACTCGGGCACAGATGGACTCACCTAAAGGAAGACCCAGTATTCTAAACGCTTCTTTATCCGATATCCCCATTCTGGCGTCATGGGAGGCAATAGACTAGACATAAGAACAAATAACGAGCTCTTAGACACAACTCGAGCACCTCATCCCCATAGATACGCGACTCGACTCTGCCATTTGGGTGGACTGGCGCGAAAACAAAGGAGCATCTCGGCGGGTACCAGAACGTTTCGCCACCCGGCCTTCTCGTGTGTCAATGGGAAGGCTTACAGAAGCTACATGATACTGATTCCTTTTTATTAATGACTATATATGGTCATAATAACCATCCAAAATCTTGCCAGGGCCTATCAGTCATCAAATCCGTATACTATTTCTAACTGTTGATCTTGGATGGCCTCATATTGAACAAATATAGGCCTATATACTGTACCAAAGGCAGTCCGGGAACTGACGGGAGTCACGACAGACTCCTTCAAGCGTCAGCTGGACCGATGGCTGGCTACAGTACCAGGCGAGCCCCCAATACCAGGATATCCCAGCACCGCATCCAACTCGTTAGTAAATAGACGGAACGAGGGAGTTGCGGAGCTGCCTGGCTGCAGCGGAAGTCCACTTTAGCTGCGTCCACAGAGGACGGAATTCTACC
Organism: Paralithodes platypus; assembly: GCA_032716605.1. NCBI lineage: Eukaryota > Metazoa > Arthropoda > Malacostraca > Decapoda > Lithodidae > Paralithodes > Paralithodes platypus. The sequence continues at coordinate 54,697,238 of CM064568.1, read as the reverse complement.
AAGTATGACCAAGTAAGTATATAGGCCTATGCTTTTGAATGCATGGGCTCAATAAGCACTAGAGATCCTATAACGTGGCACCTGTGCCAAGTTATATTGGTTATATACACTATATAAAGTCATAAATACTGATGAAACGGGAGAATCTTAATTGGTGCTAATATTAGGCTATATCATGATTGGCGTTTTATCATTATACAGTAGGCCTATTATAAACTGCTGGGTAAACTTACTTTTTAACTTTTGTATGTGTTTAAGTGCAATCACCACGGCCAATCTGGGGATCCGCCGTTATTGAGCTCGTCCTGGAATCTTTACGACTCTGAATCTTACGATTGAGAAGGAATTCCTAATAATATCTGGGCCTGGCGGGGTTTCGAACCCAGGTCAGTATAGGCATATCAGACTCCAGCCGCTCTACCATTGTACTACACTCAGATGTACAATAATGATACAATTAACCTAATCTGCTCTTCGAAGAACCATATGGGGGTGATAGTCTCGAGTGGTATGGTGAGTTTTTTAGACTCCACCGCAACGATTATTTTACGCTTCCAATTAAGACGTCAGCTCGACTTAATTAGTTCTGTAGTTTTGGGATTTTTCGGGTATCAGGCCAACAAATTAATAAACCTGACCATATTAATTGCTACCAAAACCCAAGAACACACCAATTAAGTATAGGCCTATATATTATAAACTTAATCTATTGCTATGCCTTATGTGCACAGCTGGTAAAGGTTATTAGCTGACTGGGAGAGTAAAAATACATATATAAAATGTAGGGGGGGGGGGGTATTTTAGGAATCTCATATCTTACTTTATTAACAAAATGGAATGGCTACTAGAAGTAGCCAAACTGGTTTGGATACTGAACTGGTCTCCCAAAAATCCCAATCCACACATACTGGGATTGAACTCCAGACTATACTCAGTTACAATTGGTTATATCACTTTACCCATTGAGACAATCACATATACAGTGTCCCACTTATCTGAATTATTTCAGTCAAGTGAGTTAATCTATATTCAATATGTGACACCAGTTATTGCTCTATTACATCATTTCATCATCCAGGTAGCTCAGACTCCGAGTGAACAGAGAGAAACAAGCGTGAGCGAAATGACACTATAGTTCGATAGGATGGAGAGGGGGTGGGGGTGTAACGTCTCAACACTGGGGAATACATGCACACACCCACGCAATTAAGCTACCTCTCATATGGTACGACGCGAAACATGGCAAGACAGGCCCCAACAAACACGTAGGCCTACACTCATATGAGCATGTAATTTCCGAGGGCCTCATGCACCTACCTCTGTGAACCTTTTAACTTTCCCAACCTCACAGATATCCCACCGCTGCCACCAGTGTAAGGGGAGTTAGTTTAGGACTCTCATATCTCACTTTAATATTTAGTAGCCAAACTGGGTTGGACACTGAACCGGTCTTCTCACAAAAATCCCAAGCCCCACTGATGGGAAAATAGTCAGTAAAAATAGGTTACCCTAAACTGAACAAGATACAGAAATACACTTTAGACAACCAGGCTAATTAAGTGAGGTACGGTATCTTTATTAGCCTCGTGGTATGGTGTATGCCTCGTAACCCAAGGGGGGAGCAGGTCTTTCCCGCCCTCAGACCATTCCGACTAGAAGATCCCGCCCGCTTAGCTAGCTAGGTCCATCCCGCCCGAATGTTGTGGGCGGGAAGAGCCAAGCAATCAATACTTCCTTGGCTGATTCCGCCCTCTAAGATTAGACCGTCCCGCCCATTTGTATGGTTGATTCTGCCCTCTAAGATTAGACCGTTCCGCCCATTTGTATGGTTCACACAATCTCAGCTGATCTTTTGTCTATTAAATGAGGTAATTTTATTCAGATTAGGAAGGATATATAGAAGACAGACGGTTATTCGAGACAGTCTTAAGCATTTCAACTATCACGTCAGATCCTTCCTAAGCTGTATGAGGTCGTCTAATGACAGCCGGAATTAATAAAAAGGCGACATAGCTTAAACCTCAAGGGGTAATGTCACGTTTTCATGATCACTCCATATTTCGCTACCGGTACTCTATTTGCAAAATAACTGATTTCTATAAAAATGGGAAATATGCTAATGGATTACTGACTATTCCACCCTCAGACCATTCCGACTAGAAGATCCCGCCCGCTTAGCTAGGTCGGGCGGGACGGTCTAATCTTAGAAGGCGGAATCAGCCAAGGAAGGATGATAGTTTGGCTCTTCCCGCCCACAATATTCGGGCGGGAAGGACCTAGCTAAGCGGGCGGGATCTTCTAGTCGGAATGGTCTGAGGGCGGAATAGTCGGTAATCCACCCAAGAGTACCGGGTTCAGTGGCGTCATTTAATTCTTAATTCTTTGGGGGGTGCAAGGTCAGTTTAGGGGGCCCCCCCTCCTCCACCTGGCATGGTGTAAAAGCTAAATCCTACAGGGGTTGGGACACATGTGGAGGAGTGATAGTAGGGATGGAGGGCAATTATCTCACCTAATCACATTTAATTGCTTTGTTTTGAGTGCCACTGGGGTGTTTTGAAAGTTTGTTTTTGTTATGTATTAATTGGCTCTATATCTTAATTGGCTCTTCAATATCTGGACAGATTAGCTTAATTAATTCCTTGTCACTATATCAATTTTCAAACCCCATGAATACCAAAAAATATATTAGGAAACCTATAACTATAGCCCTACTCATTGACTATATAACCTATATGTATACCTAACAACAATAATTAGGTTATGTGAAGTTAACTAAATGTCCTAATATCAGCCGGAGTTACAAATTATTTAACATGACAAACAATGAAAAATAGGCTACTTCAAGGATATAACATGGCCACGTATCCTATAGCTATATTGAAATGCTGGGTGTGAAGGGAATTCATGGTCTCCTGAAAACTCCCCAGGCCCACTTAGGGTCAACCTTTCCTGGTGCCTGGCGTGGGGCTCGAACCTCTGAAGGGAGTTTAACCCTCCTAAAAACCCACAGGTTTTGAGATGCCTTGGGTGGGGTTCGAACCCTGGTTAGTGACCATGGCCCCTAGGTCAACCAGGCCCGCGCGCTAACCCACTGTACTACCGCGGACGTACAAAAGTATAGTAACCTTAGTCCGATTTGTAAGAACCAGGTGATAGTCTCGTGGTGATTCACGTGATGAGTTTATTGGACTTCCCATCAACGACTATTTTACACTATACCTGACGTCAACTCGGGTAGTACATTATTGGGGTTGCCGGATATTTTCGAGGGCATTACATATTATATAGATCTCAATCGCCCCTTTCCCTCTTCGTCCATTTTCACTATATATGTAGGCTACAATTAACTAGGTCAGGTCAGGTCAGGTGAAGGTATAACTAATTGACTACATAATATATGTAATTAAGTCCATACCGGTATCTTACATTTGGCTAACTATTTGGGTACTTTATACTATAAAGCACCCAAATAGTTAGCCAAATGTAAGTATGCACATATTGTTTGGTTGGTTAGATAAGGTTAAGTTTTATAGCGATAAAGTGTTATGGTAGCGAAGTGGCCTAGTAACGAGATGTTTCACACCCTCTCGGCCCACATAATCCTTTCCTGCAGCTCTGCAACCCGCCCTGATCCTCTATACTTTAGAACTCAATGCTTTATCTGGGTTATTTTTCTGGAGTTTATTGTATTACACATGTGTTTATGATCCATGCCAGCAAATTTTAGGATTTTGAATAACATGGCGTAATATAAATCATAATTAGCTGTACTTGATACCTTCAATAAATGGCTTATTACCCACAAAACAAACGGGACGTGATCGAGCTCTGATAATTTATGTTTTATTGTTATTTTTTGTTCTCGACTCTGCAGGTGGATTCAGTAATGAGGTAGCAACAACGGAATGTAGGCCTAGGCCTATAGGCCTATTATGACAGATGTATTCCAGATGCATTAGTATATTGATATATGATTAATCACACTCAGTAACACTGGTAAACGCCCGAAACTTCACGAACGTACAGCTGCAAGTAAAAGTTCGCGCCACCGCTTCTTCGAACGGTCTGCGATGTTTCTTTTCCCGCCCAAATGGGTCAGGCGGTTCTGGTTGGGAGGAAGGGCGTCGACTGACTGAAGGGACAGATCGAGGTGCATGCATGGGGACGGTTCGTTCGTGGCCACGGCGTCAGGCAATAGGTAGGCTATATATATATATATATATATATATATATATATATATATATATATATATATATATATACACATACACAGTAGGCTATATAGGCTACTGACTCATTTTGGCGAGAAAAAAAATCACATCGCACTTTGTGGAACACCACCTCTCCTCTGCCAACTCTGATTTTCTTTTTCTCACCGAAACCCGGCAGTTGTCTGGACTACTGACAGAAAATCCTTCTCTGTATCCTCTATACTCTCTATCCTCAGATTTAAGCCAAAGATGGATGTGTTAAATTGTGTATATGTGCGCAACAATCTTAATTGCTTTATCTATATTGTTCGGGCCGTTCGATCCCAACTTTGATTCTTCTGAATTCTCAACTCTCTGGCTAAAGCTTTCTTGTCACTCTCAAACTAAATATTTCTGGGCTGTTTATCTCCCATAATTCTACTGTAGGCTACACTATTAGGACATTTGATAATTCAAATACACTAGTTTGATGGCCACTGTTTTTGGTTGGGAAAGTGCTACTGTGTGAGTCTGAAATAAAAAATTCATTATTATTATTATTATTATTATCCAAAATTCTTTGACTATCTATAACTTCTAAAGTGGAACACATTCTATCCATCTCTCATTTTTCAGAAATCTCCATCTTAGTAGATTTCAACATTCACCACCACCACTGGTTCTCCTCCCATTTCACTGACCAACCTGATGAACAAGCCTATATACTGTACATCTGTTCTATATCCTAAATTACCTAGAGCAGTTAGCCCAGCACCCTACTCAAATTCCTGACCGCCTTGGAGATCGGTCCAACATTCTTGACTTATTTCTAACTTCTAATCCTTCTACTTACACTATAAGCCTTTTCTCTCCGTTGGGCTCCTCCGATCACAACCTTAATTATCTCTGATATACCTATCCTATCTCTCCAAATGCAAACAAATCTTGGTTTACTCACACTTGTTCTACGGCTGTCCGCAAAAAGAAGGAAGTATTCAAACGGTAGGCCTACCATCCCCTTCAAACTCAATAATCTTGTGGTTTATATGTTTCTGCCCGGAATCAAGCCAAATCTGTTCTTCGACTAGCCAAAAACTCCTTCATCAATAAAGAATGTTCTGAACTTTCCAACTCCAGCTCTTCCCAAGCTTTCTGGCATCTAGCCAAGAACCTCTACAACAATTATACTTCATCATCTTTCCCTCCTCTTTTCCTGTCTGACGGCACTACCGTCACTTCTTCCTCTGACAAAGCTGAATTCTTCACTCAAATTTTTCTAAAAACTCCACCATGGATGATTCCGGTGCTATTTCTCCCTCTCCACCCCCCTCTCCCTTATTTATGCCTAATATCATAATCTCTTCAAAGGTTGTATACTTTCTGCCCTCTCTGGGCTTAATACTAAGAAGGCATATGGACCGGATGGCATTCCTCTTGTTGTACTCAAAAACTGTTCTTCCGTGCTGACTCCCTGCCTAGGCAAACTCTTTCTTCTCTGTCTCTCCTATAACGTCTTTCCTTCTTGCTGGAAGTTTGCTCTTATTCAACCTGTCCCAAAGAAGGGTGACCGCTCCCAACCCTCCAACTATCATACAATTGCTCTCATTTCTTGCATCTCTGAAGTTTTTAAAACTATTCTTAACTCAAAATTTCTTAAACATTTATCTTCCAATAACCTACTCTCAGATCGCCAGTATAGGCCGCTCGGCTATTCTGCAGAACAAAACTCCTCGATTACGGGATTCCTGTCTCATGAAATTATTTTTTTCTCTCTTACCTTACTCAGGGGACCTTAGTGATGTGCGGATAAGTGCTACTTTTTATATTTTGTCAATTTGATTTTCACTCCCTATAACATTATCAGAGTTATTTGTGTACAGCCAGTCCAGGACACTTTAATTGTTTACATTCTAGCCTCCTTCGAGGCTCCTCCCCGATGTTTAGTAGCCAATCAGAGTGGAGCTTCACCTACAAGAAGTCAGTACATTTTTATTGGTACTTTCCTGTTATCGACAACCAAAGCTGAAGATTGCAGAGTAAACACCATAGACTATATCCCATAATTTTTGTTATAGTTTTAATACCAAATCAGCGGGGTGTGAGGGCAGCAGCCCCCACACATAATACTAGGATAGGTTAGGTAAGGTTGTTAGGTTAGGCTAATGTCTTTTCAGAGTTGACTAAATAGAGTAAACTCTATAGATTGTTGGGGTAACTGAATTACAATTAACAATGCAAAAGCTAATATAAAGTGCTTTCCACACTTTCTAAAAATTAAATACACACTTACAAAGCATTAAAATACAAAAATAAAATACATAAAACCTAAAATAACAGGAGTTGTAGTTATGCAGAATTACCGGCCGCTCTACTGGTGATCTTGCTTATCTTACTAACTCCTGGTCATCTTCTATTCGGGGCTTCGGTGAGACTTTCTCTATTGCGCTAGATATACCAAAAGCCTTTAATAGAGTCTGGCACAAATCTCTAATTTCCAAACTACGCTCCTTCGGTTTCTATTCCTCTATCCATGCCTTTGTCTCTAATTTCCTTTCAGACCGCTCCAAAGCTGCAGTTTTGGACGGCCATCGCTCACTCCCTCAACCTATCAACTCCGGTGTTACTCAGGGTTCTGTACTGTCTCCAATTATCTTTCTAATATTCATTAATGATCTACTCAACTGTATGCTACCTCTAGTCCTATCCACTCATATGCTGATGACTCTACCTTACACTATTCAACTAGTTTTCCACAGCAACCTGTTAAGTCCTCAGGTCCATGTATTGAGCATTGTTCACACATGTGGGGTGGACTCTTACACACAGCACTTCTAGAAAAAGTAGAAAAGAAAGCCTTCCGTCTCATTAACTCACGTCCACTCACCAACTCTTTGCAGTCTCTCTCTCTTCGCCGCAATGTTGCATCTCTCACTATTCTACCGCTATTATAATAATCAATGTTCCTCAGAGCTCTCTGTGTCTATCACCCCCTCCGTAGAGCACGTAGCACCCGTCTTGCAACACAATCCCACCCCTACTCTGTGCAACTCTCCAACCCAAGAGTGAAACGTTATTCTCAATCTTTCTTCTATTAAACATGCAGCTGAGCTCTGGAACTCTCTCCCAGAATCAATATTTCCCTCTTCCTATGATTTAAATTGCTTCAAACTCTGTGTGTCCATGGCATTTTGGCTCGAACGTCCCTTGATTTTGGCCATGTTACTCTTTCAACTATGGGGGAGGCACTAATTGCTACAGGCAGTTCTGCCTTTTGTCTCCCTCACTCACATAGACACAAATAAAAATAAATCCAGTGAAGAAGTGGTCCTCGAATGCCATAATAATCTAACTTGGCCAACAGTCTTTGGTGGGGTACTTTGTCGAAGGCTTTGGCAAAGTCTAGCTAGTACTATATGGCGTCTACTTGTCGAATTTCAGAGTCGTAGGGTTTGGGAAATGTCAATTAGTGTGGTCACAAGAAGTTGTGTCTCGCACGGCCATTTGGGCCGGAAGCTGTGCTGTGCATCAGTCAGTATGTTTTGCTTATCTAAATGGTCCATTAAATGTCTTTGGATGATAGCCTATATGTTCTATGCAAGGACCTGAGGTAATACAAACAGGTTTATAGTTAACAGGGATGGTTCTGTCTCCGAATTTGAAAATAGGTGTCACATTTGCCAATAGCCAGTCATAGGGAAGTTTTTCGGTGTCAATGGTCTGTGAGAATATAACCTGCATGATAGGGGCAAGAATGGCAGCATTCGCCTTGAGTATCCTGCAGGGTATATTGTCTGGTCCAGTCGCTTTGTTAACGTCTACCTCAGTAAATGTTTCTCGATTCCACGGATATGTATAGTCAGTGGAGGTATAGGTGGGTGTGGTGATGGTGACAATTCCAGCAAGTCTGCTTGCTCTTGTGTAAAAACTGACTGGAACTGTGAATTAAGTGCATGTGCTTTGTCCTTACATTTCGAAACCCATTAACGCCATCAGATAGTACACAAGAACCATACGGCTGGGAGAGTGATAGATAGCAGAGAAGGGGTGTTGTAGATAGAGGAAGCTGTTGGAATGGATTTGGTGTGTGTGTTAATAGTCATGTATACGTCATCAAGGTGTCCCCCAACTGGGTGCGAGCATGATATACATGCTAGGACGTACTACCACACCCACTAAATGTCCGCCACGGCTGGGATCGAACCTAGGTCAATCAGATTCACACGTGAGCGTGCTCTCCACTCGACCGTCGCGGCTCTCCTGTGGAAGTGTGACCAGATAATCGTTATGTAATAATGTTGTTATACCAGTCGAGTCTTGTTTGCGCACTTTGAAGCTGTATAATTTGTGTGGTTTTGCATGTTGTTTGTGAGGAGAGTGGTTATATGTTATTACTTTCTGCTTGTTCGATTTATCTTTGTAATGTTTTTTTCGTGATTTTGTAGTGTTCCCAGTGTTCTGTATCGTAAAGTTTAGCTGTCTTGTATGTTCTTATCTTGTTTCTATGTGTAATTGTCTATTGAACCATGGTGGTGACTGGTTCCGTGTAACTGTCTTCTTGGGTATGTGCTTGTCCATTGTGTCATGTATAAAGTTGCGAAGTCTGGTCCAATTTAGCTCAACAGAATTGACCATTGGGATGTTGTCGAGGAATGTGTCTCTAAAGTCAGCAAAGTCTACAAAGATGGCTGCCATGTCTGCTCTGTTGTATTGGTAGATTTTCCTGGGTACTTGTTTCTGGATGCTTGGTTTTATGTGTGCGTCATACATGTATCATGTCGTGGTCGCTAAGCCCTGGTATAACACGTGTTCGTGTAATAAAAGAAGTGTTATTCGTAAGGAACAAGTCTAATATGTTGGATGTGACCCCGTGTCTTATGTAAAGGGTAGTTTCTTGCTATGCTAATTTGTATACGTGTTGGTTCAAGTACTGTTTGTGCGAGTGAATGGGTGGTGAATATGTCAATTAATTTTTCGTGTAATGACCTGTCAGTCTGTGGTAGTATAATGTCACCATGGGCACTATTCTCCGTTGTCGCATAAGCTGCCCAGTTAATGTCCGGTAAGTTGAAGTCTCCAGTCAGTCGTATGTTCTTGGAGGGATCAATTTTAGATAGAGATTAGTCAAGGGACTGCAGGTAATCTATGTTACTGTTAGGGGGCCGGTAAAATGATCCTATATAAAGTGTCCTGCAGTCCTGTACATTATCTGTGTTTTAATCCATAAATGTCTACGTCCGCGCTAAGTTCGGTGACTGGTGTTACGACTAGTCCCGGCTTCGTCGCTCTAATGACCCCATCGTGGTCTCCATTTTGTCTGTCTTTTCTATGTAAGATGGTATAGGGACTGTCCGTCGGGAAGACTTAATTCACTGTCTGAAATGTCAGGTTTGAGCCAATTAGTCTCTGTCCCTATAACAATGTCAAGGGCATAAGTCTCAAGGGTGTGGTGAAAAGCGGCTCTTTTGTTGATAATGCTGCAGAAGTTGATGATGAAGGTTCCCTGTTAGGGGATTTTTCGGAATTGGTTGTACTGGTAGAGGGAGGGCTAAGGGTAATTAAGGAGACGGGTGGTGCTATGGCCGGGGGTTATGGATAAATTGGGCTTAAAGGTAGGATGGTATGGTGTGGAATGGTATATGGTTGCTGGTGAGTTGGGGATGTCGAGTCATGCAGTCTGTTGAGTGTAGGGGAGGAATAGTCCAGGTCTTGCCTAAGTATAGGGATGGTGTTCGCTATGGGTGAGATGGGGTGAAGTGGTACTGGTATTGTTGGTTGCGGAGGGGAAGGTGTAAGCTCAGGGAAGCAAAATCTATTTGAAGTGGGTATTGGATTTCATGACAGGGAGGAAGTGTAATTCGGGGCTCCACAATCCCAGCAGATCCACGACAGACTTAGGCCAACCAACCCATCAAACGCCGCCGTGAAGCCTCCGACACAGCTAATATGATACCAGCTCTGTTGGATGGAAGCTTCACAGCAGCGATCGCACTGGATGGCCCGTTGCCCCCACTTTAGAAGGGCTTGCTGGCTTCGAGGTCTTTTTGGGTTGCTGTTGGTAGCCGTCTCTCAGGGTGGGCGACACTCCAGGTCAGAGGGGTGCATTGTGGTCGGTGTTGTTAGTGTATTGTGCCGTTATTGCTCAGGAACTCGGACAGTGGCTATCCCGGATAATTTAATTTTGTGCATATTATTACGTACATCACCAAAGGTAAACCAGGAGATAGTAAATATTGTAAAGCTAGGCATTATCAGTGCTAATTACTAGATTTATACCAAATTCCTAATGTAGTAAAAGACAATTAGCTATAGGCTACAAGGTTAGACATTTCAACAGGCCTATAATCAGCAAGTTGACAAATTCTGCCCGAGAGCTTAATGTCGAGTCTTTTCAACCCCCAGATGTCACCTTAATCATATAGTATTAATTATCATTCCAACAGGGTTAAGTAAATCTGATAAATTTCTGGTATTGTGAGTCTGCAAATCTAATTTCCTCGGACCCCCATAAGAGTTACAAGTAGGCTACACTCACACTACTAAGTCCTTGACCAAGTGATTAACCAATTGACCACTTACGAGTTGCAGGCTATAAGGAAGTTGGAGCTGTAGACATCGATATTTAGCAGAATTACCAGCTAAAATACGTACGGTTGTAATGGATTTATAAACACATATTATCAAATTCAACATACTTTCTATCCACCATAAACCTTCATTATTATTGCATTTCTCTTTAATATCGATGTTTACAGCTCCAACTTCCTTATAGCCTGAAACTCGCAAGTGGCCAATTTAGTATCCAATAGCGACTGAAACGGTTTTCCCTTCATTTTCATATACTTTAAAGGACTTGACCTTTTAACATCCATGCTTTAGTCTAAAATTAACGGTGATCGCTAGCTAATTATATGCATATATATAACCATATAGCACTGACCTTGTCTCTGCTCAAGAATTATATGGTGTGAGTGTATACACGTCCGTAATTGAACCATGTACGTTGCATAGAAGTATTTAACTTATTGGAATCCTTAAATATCCTGAGCTTGATAGTAATTCTCTCTCTCTCTTTCTCTCTCTCTCTCTCTCACACACACACACACACACACACATGCATGTATGCGACCGTGTGCTTCTCGGTACAAAAGAAAATTATACACGGTTATTACGATTTTGTTGTTTTTTTGTTTTTAAAGCCTAAGTAAAACAATCCAGATCACACTCAACCTTAGAATGCATAAACTTAAGCTAGCTACCTAGCTAAGCTACCTAAACTTATAGTCTACTTAACCTAGACCTAATTCCTAAAACACTCAATTTATAAGTATTGTAAAATATGTGTGTAAACTCACTAAACTGTCGGCTCGATCTATTTCCACGCTTAAACCTACAAATATCATGAAATATTTACCAATAAAACACCAATATATGCTTGTACACACACGCGCATACTAGCATATACATAAATGAATATTCAACTGTTATTACTTTGCTCTCATAATGATTCTTATCTAACTTCCTATCTATTATCTATATAGTTATCTCTCTCTCTCTCTCATTTTTCACTGCAAGAGCAATGTACAGTATATGCATTTTGTTTATCATTAGAAGTTTGTCCACCTTGTTTCAATGGCTCATTTCATATTGTTGTTGTTGTTGTTGTTCCCCAAGCTGCCTGGCCGAACAGCCCATATTGTTAATTAAGGTTGTAGCCTACAGGTATACAGTCAATTAAGATAAGTCACCTGAGATGGGGGATAAAAGCACCAGGGAAAAAGAAAAGAACACCGAGGTGCAAGGAAGGTGCACTGAATGACCCCCAACAGCAACTCCTGTCACCACGCCGCCAAGGCAAGAGGACACAAGAGCCTCCTCACCACGTCAGGCCCGGGTTGCCAGCATCGCCTCACCACTTCCCCCGACCCCAGGAAAGAACCTAACAGTAAGGTTATCCACTGACACCACCAGGGAAATAAGAGAGGTTCGATACAAACATCAGGGAGAAGAAATCCTCCATAAACCCCAAACCACTACGAGCTCATCTTGCCCGGAGACGCACCACCGCCGTGTTGCGAATTCTGAGAAGGGCTACTGCCATCGACATAGACCTTCCTCCAAGCACATCCGCCCTTCTAACACCGAGATTTGCAACCGGAAGGAACGACGAAACTGGTAAGACCTCTCCAGCCAAAACCATCATCAGTACAGTTGGAACGATACTCTAGACCGTACTGACAGGCTAGATATCTGAAAGACTTAATTGGGATTATATCCGAAAAAGTGCCTTGAGGGAGTAAGACACTGGTGGAACTACTCAATGCCTTTTCTCGAAGATATCAAGGATTTACAAGTATATCCTTGTTGGGCCACACAGGTGCAACCCAACATCGAGCAATTTGCCTTGATATAGGAATTCCTATAACTCAAGTATGCAGCACATGGCCACGCACTTTAGTTGTAGTAAACCTATATACCCCCTCAGTAAGAATTGGTTGGAAGAGAGTAATATATATACATGGGCTGCGGCCCGACCGTCAGGCGGCCCAACCGCCATGGGACCGTGGAATAGGGGTCAGATCAAGGAGGGCATTTCTGGTCCCCCCCCCCCCTCTGGGGACTCCGAGGCGGGTCTTTGTTATGTCATATTTTTTTCTTTTTTAAAGGTAGTGTAATATGTAAGGTGTTTGTAGTAGGCCTAGTTATAATGTATTGATAGGAGGAGGTGTTTTGGAGGGCAGGCTTGCTTATTACTTATGCGTCAGAGAACATATGTAGCATATATATGTTATGCCATGCAGTACGTTTCTATGAAACGCGATATATTCTGATTGCTATTCCCAGACTGGGAATGTGCAGTTATCTTCAACTAAGGAGCTCTCGACTGGGTGAGGACTGACCTTATTATTTCCCCAAATTACCACATGAATAACAGGCAATAGACATAAAACACAAGGAAAGATTACACAGGTGTTTATTCTTAATAACTAGGGAACATGGGCATCAAAATAGTATGTTAGTAATGGTAAATTTTGGCTTATAGATTAGACAATAATTATATAAGATTAACTTCTGAGTTACGTCTGAATTGTTAAATAGAGCAATTGCTCGACCGGTGCTCGAACCTAGTCGATTAATTCAGTGTTCCTCGGCCTCCAGCATTATAACTGGGCGACTCGAGACACCTAAATTGCATGTCTATTATAACAAGCCTCAGTATTTGTAACTGTCCTTTCTACCCGAGGACTACTTTGAAAAAATTCACAAATTTAATCTAAGCCAGCAGGGTGAATGCTTGTTGATGGGTTGGTCAGCGTGAGTATATAGTGTCTCGTTTTTCTGAGGTGTCCTGTGCACGGAATCTCTGGGCATCAAGGGCGCGGTAGACATCGTGATTTTTCTAACTGTTGGAGAACAAGATGCACTAGTTGCAGCTGGAATTTCTGGTTGGCCGGGTAGTCGTGCATGAGGCGGAAGTGGTTGGGCGTGTGTGGGCAGCTTGATGGTGGAGATATGGGTGGTAGAGTACGTTGGCCTGCATTTTCTCAAGTCTCGTAGGTATATTTTTGTAATGCCCTCGAAAATATCCCGCAACCCCAATAATGTACTACCCGAGTTGACGTCTGGTATAGTGTAAAATAGTCGTTGATGGGAAGTCCAATAAACTCATCACGTGAATCACCACGAGACTATCATCTGGTTCTTACAAATCGGACTAAGGTTACTATACTTTTGTACGTCCGTGGTAGTAGTGGGTTAGCGCGCAGGCCTGGTTGACCTATGGAGGATATGGTTACTAACCAGGGTTCGAAACCCACCCAAGGCATCTCAAAACCTGTGGATTTTTAAGAGGGTTAAACTCCCTTCAGAGGTTCGAGCCACGCGCCAGGCACCAAGGAAGTGGGCCTGGGGAGTTTTCAGGAGACCATAAATTCCCTTCACACCCAGCATTTCAATTTTGAATCCCTTAATTGATTATAATGATTTGGTGTGCGAGCAATTCTGAGTATTTTACTTGGATGCACGCTGTGGAGGCCTTGTCGTAACTGTAACTGGGTTGAGAGGTTTGCAGTACGTGTAGCTCGTCTATGCATGGGCCGGGGCCTTGAAGGGTGGAGGTGTTTGGGGCATCTGCGTCCACGTGGATATCGTATTTTCGCTATTTATGAGGGGAGCGAGGTGAGATACCCTAGCTGTTTCTTGTTGTTTCTCTGGGAGCACGCCCTTGGGTCGGATGTGTGCACATGGGCGGACTTTGGTGTATCTTGGGCGTGAGTTACAGTCGTGGTGATGAAAAAGACCGTGTTTTCTGGTGAATCGGCAGGCTTTTGTTTGAGCAGATTAAAATGGTTTCCCCTATCCGATCCATTTTCTCTAGAGCCTCCTTCCGCTACGTAACTGGATACGCTCGCCTCCTTGCATGGTGGTCCGCCATCTCGTTCTTGGCGCCGTTCGCCGCCATGTTGCTGCCCGCTATAGTATTATAGGTATTGCTTTCTCGTATGCTAGCAACACGAAACGGCAGGACTGAAGTGGCGCTTGAGGTCGTCGATGGCTGGCGACGAGGTATAGGGTAATTTTCCTTCCGTCGCATCTCAATATACAATTGTGTACATGCGATATTGCTCGGTCGCATGGCGGTTGGGCGCATCCCTATTGGGCCGCCGCCCATGTAGGCTACTATTCGAACGTATCGCCCACGTTCTCGTCTATTTTGACTGCCGTGGAATACAATAATGGGTTGAGGAGGGGCTTTGCCCCCTCTCCATAAAGTGATCAATAAATGACACTTGCACGTGCAAAAAAAAAAAAAAATAATAATAATAATAATTTACTACAAATGTCAACAGTCTTGCATGTCATTTTACATTTATCAGGTCACATAACAACCGGATATTGTGACTTTAATACCAACTTTTGCTCTTTATGACTCTGAAATTGTTATAAAATATCATGTGACTGAAACTGGAATATGAGGTAAATGCTCAAAAATTTCGACAAAGAAGCGTTCCGCCAACTTTTCAAGAAACCCTCGCCGCGATTGGTCAGCTTCAGTCACGTGGGATGCACAACAGACATGTTCGGGAGGATTTTTGGCACCTTGTCTTGAATATACACCATTTTGCATATATATAAATGTGTTTTCCATGCTTATTAATATTGAACTTTTACTTTCTTTGGTGTAATTCATGGGGAAGTTAGAACAAAAGCAAACATAAGGCTTAGCTGATATGAATAGCTTGGAAAACTGCCGAATCATAAAGCAAGGTAGTCAAAATGGAAGGCAGAACCAATGAGTTATCATAATTCCCCCTACAAATGGTAAAGAGATGCAGTGTGAGGCGGGTTGGGGTGCCAGAAGCAGCACATGCCAGCCATATTGTAGACCTGTCCGTCACTGCTACCCTTACAGTGATACACTTAATTTTTTCAGCGTATTTCCTCCCTTCCCCGACCCATCATGCCGTGTTGTGCCGCCTGGAAATGCTCTACGCGTCCAGGCAAGGGGAAAATGATACACAGATTCCCCAGAAACGCCGAGAGGAGGAGAGAATGGGAGGTGCTGGTACGAAGAGACAACTGGATCGCCAAAGATCACTCCTTCCTGTGTTCCGTGAGTTTTTATTCCAATATAACCCCTTGTCACGTCTTTATCGATCCCCTCTCTTCTTTCCCCCGTGTATTACTCTTATTCTCCACGTCCCCTGTCCTGTTGTATCTTTTGGCATGGCTTTATTTCTTCCCGCTGAATATTTTCCCCGTCAAGTTTTGCCAACTATACATAAGACGGCCATATTGGGACCCTGCCTGGCTTCTCTTTCCATATTGGGCTTGTTGTTTGAGTGCACAATGGTGAACCGACCGAGGTAATCAATATGGCGCAATATATCGTGTACTTACTGCTCGAATATATTTGACCGATCTACTGTTTTCTATACCAAGACGTAAGGATATCAAGAAAGCTGTATGCCGGATTATACGGATAGAACACCTACTGCAAGAATATCCCATGGTCCTTCCGAGACAGTCGCCAAGAAGAAGCCAAAAGGTTTTACTGCAAACATAAATTTTGGACAACGGAACACGAATGAGAGCTCTTTCATACGTCCAACTTAAATATGAAGAATTAATGGGGGCACTGATGTAAATGCTGTGTTAGGGGAGTGTATGGTAAAGAAATGTGAATGAAGAATATAAACATTTCCCTGCCCCAAACTTCAACAAGGCCAAAGCCATTTATAGCCTAAGGCCTTCAAGTATAACATTACAGTAGTTACAAAATCCAAAAATCTACTGGCCTAGTGTCTAGCCTAGGCTATAGGCCTAGCCTACTCCCTGTAGGCTAGCCTAGATCTTTGTTTTAGTTGATGAGGTCCTGATCATATGATTAAGCACTCATAATTTCGGTCCTATATTTATACGGTACAGTACCAGAACTTCATAAGGGAGTCCACTGTCCGCAAAGGTCCAAGATCAGCCCTCTGCAGGCCAAGAATAATAGTTATTTGGCACTCATCGACTCGATAAGGTCCGACTCTCCGAGTAGTATAGTACTGTATGTGTATTATGTGTATAGGCCTAGGCCTATGACCCCAGTCCTATACCATGGGTTACTGCTGTGCTGGTGGGTGTAGCAATAGCACAAAGAAAGGCCATAAGCTCCACAGATTCCCAGCCAACATTGAAAGAAGAAAAGAATGGGAAGACCTAGTCAATCGAGCCAACTGGAAACCCACTTCAAATTCATATCTGTGTTCGGTGAGTTTTATAATTCTACTGAAAATGGTACATTATTACTCGGATGAACTTATTCTCTACTGTAATATTAGCTTGTTAGGCCTATACTCCATCTACTTTATTAAGTCAATTTGGGTGTGGTCCGCTTGGGGCCGGAGATAGGGGCGCAGTTGTCACGTCTAGGGTAAACACGGAATCAAACACCGTTTTCTATTATCATATGAATGGGACACTATCTCGGGTACACTCCTACCCTAGGTCAGGTCAATCCATTTGGCAACGTCTCAAACACAACGTTACCATTTTTTATACAAATTATTTGCATTTATCCTTGAATAGCCTAAATGTCGCATTCTTAAAACATTTTTTTGTTATTAAATCTATACAGAGTATTTATAACTCATTTTAAATGTTGTTAATAGGCTAGCTTACCATGTAAGATTTGTTATTAAGAATTTAAGATTTGGCAAGTCTGCCTTTATCAGGTTCCTGACCTGACAACGCCCAAACGGTCTTTATAAAATAGAATTATAGGACTACTGTATACTGTAGTATCAAAATTTAAGCAAATAATTTCTGCAGTGCAGCACTGACCTGGTGAAAGAGTATAATTTTATTACCCATACTGTATAGAAACTCAAGTGTTAAATATTTAAAAGCATTTATTGAGGCGTACAGTAGTCACATCTACACAGTCGGTCATATTTCCTACACAGCATAAATCAAAAGAAGTTATCCTAACCCTTTACAATTCCTTAGTCCGCCCTCTTCTGGAATACTGCGTTCAATCCTGGTGCCCTTATTACCAAAAAGATATAAACAAGCTAGAACGAGTTCAACGTAGAGTTACCAAAATGATACCTAGCCTAAAGAACAAACCATACGAAGAGCGTCTTAGAGAATTAAATCTATTTCCTTTAACCCAGCGCAGATTAAGAGGCGACTTAATTCAAGTGTTCAAAATCATCAAAGGCATCGACAATATGAACTGTAGTAAGTACTTCACTATTGACCAATCTAATTACACGCGGGGAAACGGTTGCAAAATTATTGGTAAATCTTTTAACTCGCACGAATCTAAGAATTTCTTCTTCAATCGAGTTGTCAACTTGTGGAATGGGCTTCCCCGAGACGTTATAGACTGCAGCACCGTTGATTCATTTAAATTCCGCCTAGACAAATATCTCGCATCAAACCCGCGACTGACTGCGTTTGTAAATGAATAACTTTATCCTCCCCTCAGTTACTAACCCATATGTCCCCTACTAACTTCCTAGTCCTGCCACGTTAGTGGCAGGGCAGTAGTTCCCTTTCCAATGTTCCCTTACCCACTCTAAACCACTGTTTGGACACTTGATCCTCAGTGTTTTGGAGGACAAGCAGCCTAGAAGGGTCACTAGATCTGTTGTTGCTTGATTTCCTTTGTACTCCTTTGTACATAAACTGAGTAGGCCTTACCCAACATATCTCTTACAGCAAACGGTGCATCCGGTGTAACTCCTACAGTTATACTGTCTCTCCTACAATTCTGATACATGATCAGTGCTCATCAATGCGATCACATGGCATTATGCAGGAAATAG
Source organism: Paralithodes platypus (assembly GCA_032716605.1). Taxonomy (NCBI): domain Eukaryota; kingdom Metazoa; phylum Arthropoda; class Malacostraca; order Decapoda; family Lithodidae; genus Paralithodes; species Paralithodes platypus. The sequence continues at coordinate 54,678,730 of CM064568.1, read as the reverse complement.
ATTTTTTTTTTTTTTTGTAGGAGATATGCTTTATCTCTGTAGGGATGCGGCGACCCCACCGCCCGCCACTTTGGTGGTGCAATCAGCCTCTGGAGCAGTGAACCACTGGTTCCTATCTTCAGAAAATTCCTGTGCTTGGTATGCTTCCAGCCAGGGCATGGGGTAAATAAAATAGCAAAACAGCGGTGGAACTGCCATCCGGGTGAGGGACTGCTCTGGGTCTGCTCCTTCAGTGTTCATCGTCATAATCCACTTAGTGGAAATGGCACTGTGGAGTGGGTCAGTCGGGGCATGTCTGGGAGCCTGGAGGCAGTTTCTGCCATGGCCATCCCTTTTGGGGTGCTTCCTCTGGAAGCGGGGCATCAGATTTGATGATGATGATGAAGTGTAGGAAATGTGACAATATATTTTTGTGTGTAAGGTAGGAGATATGCTGTGTGTGTCTATAGGAATTATGTTACTACTCTAAAAACTTCTAAGTTGTAGGAGCTGTGCAGTGTAGGAAATATCCCCCCCCCCCCTATTTATTACCTCTTCTCATGTAGGCATAGCCATTTGATTGAATGGTCATGAAATATATTTACCAGCACAGTAGTTCTAAGCTAATAAGTGTTTGGCAGCTTTGGCTATTTAACATAGGTCTACATAGAATATTTAGAGTTTGGATTCCTATCCCAAGTCTAAAGGATTTCTTTTCCTTCTCCCCAACAGGACCACTTTTGATAAGGACATACACTATACAGTACAATGAAAGTGGGGGACTAGATAACCATTAGAAGATGAAACCCTATGTGGTGTAAGCATGATTTGCAATGCATGTGATTGTAAGTAATCTTAGTTATTGTATGAGATAATTATACTGTAGTATGATTTCTCCTTTCCCCAATAGGACCATATTGACAAGGACTATAGTCTATTTTTTTCCAGCTGAGCCTAAATTGTCATGTTTCTATCTTTCTTACTCAGCTATAAGTTAGATTTTGTAGCGAAAGATGATGGTTACTCTGAAAACTTGGCATTAATATGACACACAGGCATAGTAGTTTCATATATTTCCATTAAGTATCGAGAAATCAGCTAAGAGATTCAATTTATGATCAGCTGGAAAAAAATAGAGTATAGTAATACACTGTAGCATGGCGGGTGCCCAACCCCGAAAGGGGTTGAAATAGGGGAGCTATCCCCCCGCCAAAGGCGGCTTTCTAGGGCCTTTCCTAGCTGATGCTGAGAGGATTGGGTTCTGGTCATGTGGTGATGGGCTGGTCTATCAGAGTGAAAGCTGAGCAATCTCTGCCATACCCATAGCTTACTCTGACTGTCCTTTAACTTATATATTTTCTAGATCTCAAGTGACGGCGTCTCTTCCGTGGATTGACCTCCCAATCTACCAAGATTGGAAGCCAAAGCGTCACATTTTTCCCTTGCCCCTCAACTTTCTCTTCATAATTGCTGAGGGGCACAGGGCCCTGGGTGGGGCTTTGGTTTCCCGGGCGTTTCCGCACCCTCCTCAGCTCCCCGTCATGGAGTGGCTTCGGTCACCCAGGCTTTATTGTGGTCGGCAGGGAAGGTTCTGTGGGGGCGCTCGGTTATGGCCTTGGAATTGCTCGGGGCCTTGGGGCTGTTCGGCCAGGCAGCTTGGGGAACAACAACAACAACACTGTAGCATGAAAGAGCGCGAGTGGATAACGTCAAGAAACTATAATCCTTGGTGAAGACAGTTTGCAGTGTGTTTGTATGTGATTTTAAGTTATGTACCAGTATTTATTTTTTTTTTTTTCTGTTTTTTTTTTTTTTTTTTTCTATATTCCAACTTACTTCCTCTCGGGCATAGGCTGAGAGCCTTAACATTCACCGCTTTACAATGAACAGTGAAGCCCGTGAGGTCTTGTTCCAGTCTAGGGAGTGAGACATGTGAAGCACGTAGAGTACAACGAGCACCTGCCATCTTGCCTTCACATGAGGAACGGTGCTCACTCATGGCCCGAAACGACCCCATCTCTGAAGCCACCTCGTTCCCGTGCTTCACTGTATCACCCCCTACACTCGGGCTCTCACACTTACACACACACAACGCCACCTGTTGAGCAGATAACTCACCAGGCATTGCACCCCTATAGCATATTTTGAATATGGGAATATTCATACAGTGCTATTTAATCAGGGAACAATGAGGGTATTTTATTGACGTTTCGGTGGGCTTGTGGTAATGCACTGATACTAGGTACAGCACAAATTCCATCCCAATAATATCTTCCCATTGATACATCGGGATTTGAACCCGGGACCTTTGGATTACCAGGCCAGTGGCAAGACCACTGCACCACACCTCCCCTAATGTACAAGTTCATAATTCTTTCCCAGACATAGTTTGCAGTGTGTTTGAATGTGATTTTAAGTTATGTACCAGTATGAAATGTACAAGTTCATCATTCTTTCCCTTTTCCTTAACAGGACCACTTTGATGAGGACCAGTATGAAAGAGGACGAGTGGATAACCTGAAAAAGCTGAAGCCCTTTGCGGTGCCGACCCTATTCGCCTTCAACACCCCCTCCCTCAAGGCCAATGCCAGCGCTGACACTCCCAAGTCAAGGAAAAAGATCAGCAAGAGGAAGAGTGTGGCACCAATAAGCAGGGCAAAGAGGCTGTGCACCAAGAATCCCAAGCCCATTATTGACGATGGTGAGATGGACCAGTCACACTACAGTCTATTCATTATTATTAGGCCAAAATTGTGACCTCAAACCTCTTTAAACTTAAAAATCGCTAGAGCAGACGGAATATAAATTTTTACATTGATTTCCTGGTCGATTCTTCGTATATGGTAGTAATGTCAGCTCGATTGTTTTTGTATTTTTTGAGTTATAAAAGGTTAGATGCTATGATTTTGGCCTAATTATAATATATAGACTTTAGAGTAGAATAGCCAATTCGTGTGGGGTGTTCCAATTACAATAGTATGCTAAGTCAATAAACATTCTATCTATCTATATACTCTGGCACATACCCCATTATTTATTATATATACTTTTTATTTTTATTTAATTTTTATTGGGGGTGGCTGACTCGAGGCAGCCCGAACAGGGACAACACAACACAACAACAAACAAAACACAAAATACAAAATCAATAATAATTAGTTGAATTGCATTGGGCTATTATTTTAGTTTTTAATAAATACAATATTTTATGGCATATTTTGTCACTAAATATTTTACCATACCATAACTGATTTGTTAGATTATTTCTAACTTTGTTCTTAACACCAATAACCCCCCCCCCCCAATTAAATTAATGAAAGCATCAATCCTCTTAGGATTCAAACCCAGGATACCTCATACAGAGGAAGAAATTACTGTAACAATGTCTAGCACTAGAGAAGTGTATTTTTCTTATGCTGCTTATTTGGTATTCCAGATGATGAAGATGACATCAAATCTACTCCCAGTACCCGGGCAGCAGCAGCTGCTGCTGCTGCCGCCTCTGCCTCAACCACATCCCAGAGTGACATGGCCTTAGTTGACATCATTACCGCAGTCGAGAATGTCATGGCTAGTGGAAACGCAGCCTCCAGGGAGAAGGCACATGATAGCGATGATGATGACTACGTCGACGATGATGATTATGATGATGATGATGATGATGATGACAGAGATGATAGAGGTGTGAACGAGCTGCCTCTTTTGGTTACACTCACAACCGATGAGGATGATAAAGGTGATGGCTCGGTAATGAAGCATAGAGTCGTCAAGGAAAAATATTCTCACGATCTTGACCAGAGTGGTGAGAATTCCCAGGAAGATGTACCCAAGCGATTTGATGCCATAAACAGTCTTTTACGCAATGTTGAGAAAAAGGAAAGATTAAAAATTAGTAGTGGGAAAAAACTGTCCGCATTAGCTGCTGTGAAACAGGAGGCTTTATCAAAGGATAAAACCTCAAAATCTGATGGCGATAAGTCAAGTAACAGTGACGAAAAGAAGTCTGACGATGCAGCGGAAGGTTCAATAAACACAACTATATTAGCAGCCGGATCTAAAGAGGGCCTGCCTCCACTGAACGCAACCAGCATTTTGGTCAACTTTTGTCGCGATACAAGAATAGTGAAGATGCAGAAGACTATTAACAGACTGAAAGAACTGTTGGCAAAAGAACGAAGAGAGAGACGCAAGCTAGAAAAACAGAAAGATCTCCAGGAAGCCAAGTTTGCCCAGGTGTTCAACCAGGACCAGTTAGAGAAACTGAGTCACAAGAGCACCCGGGGTGGTCGCTGGTCTAATGAAACCATCGAGAAAGGCCTACAGCTTTGGACGACGTGTGGCCCCGCAGGTTATGAAATGATCCTGGCTCAGAATCAACCCCTGCCTTCAGTCAAAGTACTCAAGAAGATCCTGTCCACGCCGAAAACTGCAAAGCTCATGGAGGCGTCGATGCAACTAGGCAACTTACCCAAGATGGAACTACATCATGAGCATCATGACCACCAAGGACAGCAACAACAACAGCAGCAGCAGCAACAACATCAACAACAACCGCAGCAGCAGCAGCAGCAGCAACAACAGCAGCAGCAGCAGCAGCAGCAGCAACAACAACAACAACTACAGCAGCAGCAGCAACAACAACAACAACAACAACAACAACAACAGCAGCAGCAGCAACAACAGCAACAGCAACAACAGCAGCATCAAACACATCACATGCATCCAGGAATTCAAGGCCATCCCGGACTTCAAGGACATCCGGGCATCCAAGGACACCCTGGGATTCCAGGTCACCCCGGACTACCAGGCCACCCTGGCATTCCCGGGCACCCAGGCCTTCCCGACGGCATGAACAAAGATCGACCAACGTTTACAGCACTCTAGGAAAAGACTTTTTAAAGGTTTCTCTTTGAAAAAATAAAAATTAACTGGCTGGTGTACGGTCTAAAGTGAAAGGTCCTTCCCACCTCTGGTTAAGTTGAAGTAATAAAAAAACTGCGATTAAAAGCTTGAGGCTAGCACTGCGAGTCCTCGAACTCAGTGGTCGGGTAAGACTATTTTAATACTACCGGTACTACTACTATGAAAGCTTGAATGCTTGAACAATTGATAAAAAGAAAATTCTATAGTTAAGATGTAAAAGAGAATAGAAAGGAATTTACAGTTAAAGCATTAAAGCTTTGGCATAACTGAGAACAAATATGGGAGGGAACTGTGACTTGACTATATTTGGTGTAAACACAAATATTCCCAGATAAAACTGAAGGTAAAACTGGTACCACACCACCGCTTTTTCCCTCAAAATGTATCGTCAAATCTGGTCTGGCAACTTATGAAGAAAGCTTTTATATTTTTGTTATCTATATTCAGTCAAGTTTCCATTGCCATTGCTAAAGATCGCAGCAGTATTACCAGAAATTTTTTGATCACTAAAAATTGAAGGGAAAAGGTATTTGTGATACCCCTTAACATAGGTAGTAAAACAGTTATGTTTGACAAAGCTGCACTCGACTATTTTGCTGTCAGTTAGACATGTTTATCCATTATAATTTAACATATAAGTTTCAGACCCGTCTGAGCAAGGTGACTTACGAAAGCCCAAAATGTCAAGAAAAAAAATAGAAAATAATTTAAAATAATAAGGAAACTTAAGAGTACTGTACTGTACTCACTTTGTTGACATTTGGAATTGCAGTAATCCAGCTGAAGCTATAACAGCTTCCACAATCAGGCCCTATAATAATGTAATTTACTCCAACCACTTCAAGATTAATAGTGCCAGGTATGTCGTTCTTGCATATATTTATACTTTCTCAAAATACTGTACTGTATATATGTTAGATATATATTTGATTACAATTAATTATATATTTGTGAAGTAAACCGGTAACATAGTTGAGTGCAGAGTTCTATTACACTTAATTGTTCTATTTTCTGTGGAAATCACTAGCGCTGCCTGGGTGCTTATGTAATTACATCTACATTCATTACTTCAGTGCTCTGACAACCTTGAGAATAAATCCTGTTGAGAGAGAAACACAATAATCTTGAATTTTATCACTTAAAATAAGGAACAATTACTTGAATGGAATGTACAAACAAGTGCAAGTTGAAAACAATATTAGTTACATAGCTTCCTTGAACTAATGAATGTGGATGTGTTGTTGCTAACAGATGAATCTAATACACATGCTGTGAAAGGGCAATGGGAAATGTGGTCAAATTTTAAAACTTGGTCCTAATAAAAATCTTTTTCTCATAATAAACAAAACAATTTGAAGTGAGTGCTGCATACTGACAGGCTGCCGTGAATCAACAATGGACAAAAAATAACTGGGTGAAGTCTGTTGAAAGTATGGAAGTGGAGGAAAGGACAACAGTCATTATATACTAGAAGACCAGGGACTAGTTCCTGATGAGTTTATGATTAGGGAACTTGAACAGGTTTCTTTAATTTTTGGAGAAGTTATTACTTTATACTTTGGAAATAAACGTTATATGTGGATGAGGCTATTTATCTTTTTACATTAACACCGTGGATTACCACATTATGGTGGTCTATTGCAGCATTTGTACCAGGTTCATCTATAGGCAACTGTACCTAATAAACACTAGCCACAGCAAGCTAGGCCGTAGCAGAAGTATAGTAAATATCATATTGCTATTTACTCATACTTTGGGATATTCACACATTCAGTAATTCATATTCCTACATTTCCCCGATACTTTTCCACTCATAAAATAATACAGTTGTGAGCCATAATATATGTACACCCATTTGAGTCTTGGAAACTTAATGGCGGCATCACACAACCAGTTTTCTGGCATATTTTCCAGCCAATATTGGTTTATGGCTTGTGATTCTTGAAAACAATATTGGTTTATGGCTTGTGATTCTTGAAAACACCAAAGTTAGTCACACAAGTCTATTAAGGGGAGGTTTGTTTTTCTGCACTCCCTTCTCCCTCATGTTTAGCCTCATTAGTTTGGCGATTTTAAGACCTTTTGTGCCATATAGGCACTTTTGTCTACCAAAAAATGTACAAATTTATCTTGGAAGGGGGTCTAGGGGGTGTTTTGCTAAGTTTGATGGAGGTCTTGGAAAGAAACTAAGAATAATGAATGCATAAATAAATAAATAAATATATGAACGATTAAATCCAAATAAATCCAAATCTCCCCTTAACTCGCATTTAAGTTAGTACCTGGACTTGGTAACAGGTATACATTAAATAGGTACAGGTACTTGAAGACGAAATTAGCAAAAACGATATGAACAATGTTAGCCAGAGTCGGTTATAGGCTAGAAAGAATGCTGTACAGTAATAGCTACCTGTGCCATCTTTAAAACCAAATATTGAAGCATCTGGAACATTGTACTGTATAATTAAGTTAGGTATCTCATTTGGGTTAAAAAAGGATCCTATAGTCGGTTTTATTTCAGCTGATGGTAAATTTGAATCCTTTAGTCTTTGATTTCTTTATTTGTACTGGAAAAAAATTATACTGCTATGTCTGTGCACCATATTATTGCCAAGTTTTCATATTTGACAACTTATTCTGCTACAAAATCTACATAATAGCTGAGTAAACAAGCTAGTAACATGGCAATTTACCCTCAGCTGGAAAAAATAGACTATAGTAAGTTCATAGCTATCATGGCTTGTGACTAATCCCAATTGGTGCGTAACTATTATGGCTTACGACTGTACAGTACTATATCAATATGTATCATCCTCAAATGTGTGTCTGCTCTTAACAGTATTTCATTTTGGTTAGCCAGTGAAGAATCTTTACAAATATCATACTATTTATTCTCTTTTTATCTATCTAATTATGGGTCTTGGTTTGCCAGTCAAAAATTCATTGACTCGTATAAAATTCATTCTCTTCATCTATTTATTTATGGGTCTTTGATTAGCCCGTCAGAAATTCAGTTTATCATATATTATTCATTCTCTTCATCTGTTCCATATATTTATCCATTAACTCATGCTCTCATCCATTTCTCCCATGAATCAATAGTGAACTCGAGGTATTATATTAACTGAAGTGCATTTTCCACCAAAATTAAAAGACTGCAATGTTGAGTTTGGGTCCAACAACTTGCTGTTGACATCATCATTGTAAATAAATTTTTGTTCTGTGAAGAATGTCATGGGGGTCAGGTCCCTATAAACCCTACGACAAAAGTAAAGATTTTTGTTTTATTTTTAAGTCTGGGAATTGCAGCATGCTGGAAGCCTTCCTGTACTACCAATTAATTCAGGAAGCCTCTACCAGCTACCATTGATGAAATTAGCATGGGGAGACTTCCATTTACGTTATAATGCCTGATTACGAAGGATTCTTGCTATTCCATTCGTGGTGGGTTTTATAGCTCTTGGGTCCTTTAATCCTCGACACAACCTTGTTACTCGCATTCAACGTTCCCTTCATGACCTCCATGTTACTGGCCACTGGATTCAAATCTGTTAGATACCTGCCCATGTAGGAGTTGAAGGTAACGAAGAGGCTGACCGCTCTGCAAAAGCTGCTGTTGCTGTGCCAATATCTCGGACTCGTCTTCCGGTGGAGGACTGGCTGGCATCCTTACATTGTGTTATTCGGCATAGATTGAGTGCGTGTGATAATGAGAATGTATGAGGGGGTCACGGGCAGCAGTTATAGTGAATGGGGGCCTGAGCGAAGAGTTTACAGTGAAAGTTGGAGTTCACCAATGTTTAGTGCTGAACCCATTACTGTTTGTTTTGGTCCTGGAGACTCTGTCAAGGGACTTTAGGACAGGACTCCCATGGGAGCTGTTATATGCAGATCTAGTTCTTATCGCAGACAGTGCGCAAGAAGCAGAGGCAAAGTTCAAAAGATAGAGGGAGGGTATGGCAAATAAGGGTCTAATAGTTAACATAGAAAAAACAAAGGTCATGATTAGTGAAGTAGGGCGTGGAACTATGGAAAGAAGTGGCGACTGTCCATGCGCATTATGTGGGAAAGGGGTGGAAAGTAACTATTCAATGTTGCGTCTGTAGTGACTGGGTTGATTTCGCTGGAGTGTGTGAATAAGTTCTGCTACCTGGTCGATACGGTTTCCGCCGGAGGTGGCGCTGAAGCTGGCTCCATTGCTAGAGTCAGAAGTGGCTGGGGAATGTTTAGAGAGCTGTTGCCACTCCTGACCATGAGAGGGCTCCCACCCCACCTTAAAGGGAAGGTGTATACCTCGTGTGTTAGGTGCGCGATGACCTATGCCTCGGAGACGTGGCCGGTTAAAGCGGAGGATATCAATAGAATAGACCGGAATGAGAAGAGAATGGCGAGATGGATATGTGGGGTTAATCTCGGGGATGGGGTATTGAGCGAGGAATTAAGGTGTCTGGGCATTAGGAGTGTCACTGAAGTGATGCGCACGAGCCGACTTGGTTGGTTTGGACACGTGGAGAGAATGGATGATCAAAATTGGGTGAAGAAATGCCGGACTGTGAACGTGAGGGGAGCTCACGTAGGGGTAGACCTAGAATGACTTGGGATCAGGTACTCCGGTCCGATCTCAAAATAAAGAATTATATAACAGAGGCGGCCCTTGACAGGGCTGCTATTTAGGACAAGAGACTGTAACCACATTCTCTGTGGACAAAACGGTCTTTAAACTTGTATGTATGTATGGAGATCACTGTGGGCAGCTCAATCTCTTGATAACAAATTATGTTTTTTAAAGACACCTTATTTATGGCACTCTCCCCTACAACCCTCCCGTGCTCTATAAGTTTTGCTGGCTCGACTACGCATTGGTCATACTAAATTAACAATTTAACACATGATTAATTAATGTCGTTGCCCCATGACCCTCATCTGGACTGTCATTCTTGTAGTGTCCCTCTAACAGTTCGCCATATTCTTGTTGAATGCCCACTTTACGCTCAGTCATGTACTTTATATTTTGGCAGGAAGACTTACTCTGACATTTTGATACTCACCATCCTTCTCCATCTATCCTATTGTTCGTTGCCTTGCATCCTGTTCACTCCTTGGTAAGATCTGATTATTATGTCTCATCCTGTACAGTTTCTAACGTTCCCTAAGAGACCGTGATTTCTCCCTAATATTGTCAAATCCTTAGCTTTGGCTCAGGCCAGCCCTATAAGAGTTACGTTTTGTAACTCAGTGGTCTGGTTAAACTACGATTTAAAAAAATAAATATATATAGGGTAACGACCACCATGATGTTATTCACAGGTTAAAATCTTGTCGACTAATCAAGTCAACCTACAACAGCACATTGTTGGACCCAAACTCAACAATGAAGACATAATTTGGATAGAAAATGTGCCTCAGATATTCTTAGTTTAAAGTATCACTCATCCATGTTTCTCACAAGCACATTATCAGACATTATTATTATTATAATAGTAGTACAGTAGTTTTAGCATAATTTTTTGTACTAATCTGGCAGCTGCTGAATTACAAGTTTGATATTATTCCTACCTCGTAACCCGCTCAGTACGGCTCTCTATAAGATTTAATTTAATTTAGGAAGGATCTGTAGTAAAAAGGGCTAGCTGAGATAGTTTGTATCCTTTTAATTGCAAGAGGTCCTTCCTAAAGTGAATACAATTGTCTAATAGTAGCCAGAATCCAATGAAAAGGAGGTTACCCATATGGAAAGGGTTAAAGTAGTCCACCTTCAGTTTGTACTTTCAAAATCAATAGTTTGCCAAAAATAAAAAATAATAAAATAAAAATTCAACATACAATACAGTAATTTCAAAATTTTACCAGAAAAAAAAAAGATGGTCAAAATATGTTGAAAAATGGTTGCTAGTGTGAGGTAAGGTTTGGTGATAGACGTTATCTTCCAAGAAAGCCACGGTCTTGTAAACGGTGCTGTGACAGAGGATTACAAAGTTTAGTTGATGCCACCTCTGCGTTTTTTAGTTTGTATGTAAATAATTGGCGCTGTACCTGGAATTGCAGTGTTGTAATGTGATCCAAGTGCTAAGTGAATTTCTCCGGAAGACTTGGCACTTTTGAGAAATACAGACCAGATTATTTGTACTGTATTATTATTTTTAATTAAATTCTGATAAAACTCTTAAATTGCTATAAAGGAGTCCATACCTGTAATTAACTTATTTTCACATCATAAATTTTTTTGTACAATTAATTTACTATAAGAAACACAAATTACGAGTTTTGAATATTACAACCTATAATTATACAGTAGTTTAATACTGTGCTATATAAGAATACTTATTTTTATATTTATGTATTATTATTATTTATGTAATTTTTTTAAAAATATAAAATCTCTTCTCCGATGACCGGACAACTAAACCTGTAATCCTTTTCACTCAGTAGCTCTCAACCAGTGCTAACTCCAAAAAATACTGTTATTAACCCGTTGAGCCCCGCTAGTTATAATATTTTGTTCACCCCAGTCCCAAGCCATTTTCACTTCTTATTTTTGTTTGCTAAAATGGAAGACAAGGATGAGAAATGAAAAAAAAAAAAAAATCACCTCGGATTTTTTTTTTTTTGGGGGGGGGGGCCTCAAACAAATTTGTTGAGCCAAAATGGAAGAGAATGGTGAGAAATGAAGAAAAAAAAACTCGCCTTGGTCATTTGGGGGGGGGGGGGTCGAAAGTTCGTCTCCCCCACATGACCACCTGCCCGGGAGCACTAGGATAAAAACTGAGTATGGCATTGTACGGCATACATCCTAAGGAGTGTCTCACATAAATCTCAAGCCTCTAGTTCCCATACGACCGGAGTAATGAAGGTTCAAAGTGGCGGTGAACTAAGGGTGTAAAGTATCCCCACTAAGCCCACCACCACCAGCCGTGCGGCTGTCTTGGCCCGCTCACACCTACCGGCCCGGCTCCCACACACACTACGGTACCCCCCCCCTCCTATTCTCCCGCCATTTCCTACCTTACGAGCCACGTAACTGATTTTAATATGTCGGACACACGTGATGCGTCGCTGGGAGTTGGTGATCAAACACTGCCGACGCATCACGTGCGACGCTGGGTCTCACTGGGTTAAAATGTAAAACTTGCAAACTAAACAAACCAAATTTTGGACAAAGACAATATAAATTATATTAAATTTACCCTTTCACACACGTGTGGACGCAGGGGTTGCCGATTAGCAATGAGAAATAGAGTTCTCTCAATCTTATAATTGCCTCTCCAAATTTAGTTTGCTGCCTACAGCTAACTCAGACAATTGCAGAGGTTTAAGTAAATTAACTGAAGGTTTCTAAACACCCCTGATGGTCACAAAGGCTTTAAAGTATCCCAGAATAGGCTCTAATTATGTCCTGTGCGTGAAAGGGTTAAGTTATTTTAGTATTTTGTTTTGGCTGACCTTGGTTAATTTGGTACTGGTTGAAATAGTCTCTACTGTTTTGAGCTATCCAATAACTTCTAGAGAAGTACCAACTTATCAAATTTACCGATAATATTGCTCGAGACTTAACTTTTTTATACTTTCAGTAGAGTATTACATGCCGGGTGTTCTAGGCGGGGATGTTGAGCCCCACCAATATACATTCTTAAGACAAATCCCGGCCCAATATCAACCCTCGAACAGCAAAATGAACCTCCAAAATTTAAATATTCAGTAAACATCCAATACAAAGATTTGACTCAATTTGGGATATCTTTGAAAACTTATGGTACATGTCCCAGATTGTAGACCAACCTACGGACAAAAGTGGTACCCCAACTTCAGATCTTCAAATTAATAAAAAAAAGACGGAGCTACACTGAACAAACCTTGAATAAAAAGGCTTTATTTACAGTATATCCGTCTGTCGGGAAGTATGGCGGTAGGATACGACTTTTGACTGTGACTATATTATATTTGAAAGACCATCGCAATGGCTGAATATTATAGTATCTCTTAAATGTTGGGTAAAATTTTCTTATTAACAAGGCAGTCTTGGACAGGAATAATTAAAGAACTTTCAGAGGTACAATTACGATATAATACACTGACAAAGTATTATGATAAACTGTTCCCACAAGGTTCAAATTACCGATATTCCCTAGTTTTTATCATTCGGTGTTAGGAATATTTATGACCACAACTGTACATGACCGACAATACTTTGACAAGCTACATAGCACAAATTAAAAGCAAATACACTATAATTTATGTACAATACTGTTGAGATTCAGTTATCCTTGTCTGTATAGTCTCCTACTTAAGTTCTGTTCTTCCACATGGTCTTATTTATGGAAGTTAAAATTGTGTGATTTCATAGGAGTAGTAAACAGATTTATACAAAAATTACATTCTTAATCCAATCACTATATTTTTATTTCCATTCATAAGATCATGTGGAAGAACAACTTATGTAGTAGACTATACTTTATACTAAGCTGTATTATAACCACTTGGCCGCACCTCCTTTATGAGTGTTGTGTATTTGTGGTTAGTACAGCTGGAAGGTCTGAAATAACTTTAACCTGAGATAATCATTAGACTTTAATTTGTCAACTTGTTATTGTATATTTACCAATAAAAGATACATGTGCTTGTAATTTTAGTTTCCTCTCATCCTAATTTTTGGGTTATGACTAGAAAAATTATCACCTATGTAGAACATCAAACCATAACATTGATGTCACCATCATCTATGCCTTGCTAGAAATACCTCCAGGCTACCGTACATGTTCAGTTATGCTGCTTTTGGGCAATATCTATGCCCTGCTGCCTGGAGGTAACGATAGCTTTTATCGTCAAATTTTGATACACGGGGTAAGGCATCTTATGGTGAAGGAAAAACAAAATATATCCCCACGCATCCTACTGCATGTCGTGCAAGGTGACTAATAGGGGGATTGGGGTAGACTTGTGGACCAACAGCCATTACTATAAAATATAGCCTTGTTAGTGGCGCTGTCTTGGTATGGCACTGCCGAGGTTGGTGAGGAACAGATAGGTGCCACAGGGCTCTTTCTATAAAAAAAAATTGGTTTTATTTCAGCGGATGATAAATTGAACCCCTTTGCAACTGATTTATCGACACTTAATGGAAAACTGTGTCTCTGCGTCGTATTAATGCCAAGTTCTCATAATTAACAACACGTTTCACTACAAAATCTACGTAATAGCGGAGTAACCAAGATAGTAACATGGCAGTTTACCATCAACTGGAAAAAAATAGACTATAGTCTCACCTAGGAACTGTTTGGCACTACACCAGTGTTTGTATGGTGGGGCAGGATTTTGTTATTCTTAAGTCCAAGTTGCCTTATGTACAGTAAAGTCTATATGGTGCTAGCTTTTTGCAGCACTGGTGTGGCTTGCACATAATGCAGCTGCAGGTGCTGCAGTGAGACTTTGATAAGTCTTGCTGAGACACGGTTAGCACCACGCCAAGATCAGCCACAGTGATGACATGATGGGGCAGTGTTGTGGCGGGGCTTTATTGTTACACTCCAACTGTGGAAAGGCAACCTTGTCTGAGCTGTTACAATATATGTAATGGAAAATTACGCTAAACCATTGTTGGTATGTATTCTAGCAATATTTTGAGACTTGTACCAGCAACTAGACTAGAGGTAGATTATTAGAGGGGGCCAAGAAGGGCAGTATCTCCCTCTGATTTGCCTTTCAAATCCTAAAAGAAACAAGCTTATTGTAAGTGAGATTTCTTTTAGAAGTGTATTTCAGAAGTTGAGAGAAAGAGCTTGTGTGATTCCAGCTTCAGCCATTGGGATGTATCCCCTATGAGAGATTAGGAAAGGTGAAAAGCTTTGTTACAGAGTCATTTTCTGGAGTTTCAATCGGAGGCTTTCCTCTCGAGCAGTAACATCACAAAGAGGTGCTCCTCATCACTAAACAATCTGTATAAATAGAGTGGATATTTTAGTCTTTGAATGCCTTTTGGTGTTGTACATACATACATACATAAAATTTTAAGACTGAGTGTTCCACACATAAGTGCAGTTTCAGTCTCTTGTCCTAATGGCGGCGTTCCAGGCAACCCTGTTAAGGGCTGCTTCATTTGTCAAGTTCTTGGATTTGAGATCGGCGCGTATAGTCCGATCCCAGGTCTTCCTCGGTCCACCCCTTGGTGCAGCTCCCTCCACAATCACAGACCTGCATTTTTTCACCCAATTTTGTTCATCCATTCTCTCCACATGTCCATACCATCCCAGTCTACTTGTACGCATCACCTCGCTAATACTCTTTATACCTAAACGTCTCCTCAGCTCAACATTTGTTATTCTATCCTGTAGCCTGGCCCCACACATCCATCTCACCATTCTCATCTCATTACGCTCCATTCTGTTGACATCCTCTACTTTAACGGCCCATGTTTCTGAGGCATACGTCATTGCACTTCTAACACATGAGGCATACACCTCATGACCTCAGTGAGTGAGTTGTAATCATCAGACAATGGGGAGATAATATTTTTGATAATGTAAAACTTGGATCCAAAGATCAAACTTTACATTCTGTACCAATATTATATAGGGCTGGTGAAGGCTGGTCCTATCCAGAGTGAGGTTTGACATCCTCTACCCAACCTTAGCCGTTTCTGTCTTGTCAATTTTACTATCCTACTTTTCCTTCTGGGGGTGGGAGGCTAGGAATCCTCCCCCACTTGAAAAATTCACCTACTAGACGAGACAGAGAAAGGGGCGAGGGAAAGCAAAAGTGGTCCTGTACCCTAGAATTAGAACTATAAATGTTGTTTCTGTTCTGCCTCTGTCTCGAGTTGGCCACCCCGAGCTATGGGTTATGTGCCTGGGTATATGCATACATAGATTATAAATGCAGATATCTTTGAATGCTAAGATAGGTTAATGACACCAATGACATCATTATGTCGGAGGTTGACCGAACTCTGTTACTATAGGGTCTCTACTCATCACTACGGGCTTGGACTATATATACAAGAATATACATTATGATGACCATATACATTTCCCAATTTAAAATAAGGAGATAAAGGCAAGACTGCCTGTACCTAGAGTAAATATTAAATGAGTAAGAAACATCCATATTCAAGATACGTGGAGTAAATATTAACGGAAACACAGAGAATGAAGGCATTTAAATTACAGGAATGGAAAAAGATAGACTGGAGAAGAGAGTTCCAGAGTTTACTTGTCGAGTAAAACAAAGACTGTTCTGTATTAATTTAATAATATTATAGTACATTGCTTCAGTTGCCTATCCACCCCGCCTCACTACCACTTCCAAATATACTTAACTCTTTCCCTCCGGCAGTTTACAACATGAGCCAGTTGCCCCACCCAGGCATCTATGGCGTCAATATGCCTGTTTTAGACCTGCTGTATCTCTTCAACCCTTTCAGTGCAGCCCTTCTAAAGGTAAGAATACGCCCAGGCGCATATTTTACCGCTAGTTTCGCTCGATATAAGTCGCCTTACCGCCATAACTGTAGTTCTGATCAAATTGGAAGGAGCTCCAATGAAAAGATTGGGTCAAACACTCCCTATAACAGTCACCGCCCCGTCCCTACCTCTTCCCACCACTCGGGAAAATCCCTGTGCGAACGAACATATACGTTTGTATCGTTCACTACCACTCCGATAACTTTATAACATGTACAGATATTGCATTTTTTTTTTTTTTTTTTTTTTTTTTACAAGACAGGATGGGATGTTGAAATTAAGATTAAATGAACCTGATATTCATACCTGGTACATCGTGGTCACAATTATATGGAGAAGTAGCCGTGATTTTGTCGATGTTCAGCTTCTAAAACATCTCTCCATTGTACATACATCCTCCCTCAACCAATGCTCAGAACACACTGATGTAAATACAGATATGGGTGGTAAGGCTAGAATCCCTTGGTATCGGTTGGTGCAACCTAACTCAACTGGTACAGTGGTACTACCACAATGTACATGTACGCCGGTCGCAGTGTAGGCCATTTTTACATAGGGCGTATATGTACGTCGCCCGCAGTGAAAGGGTTAAATTATAAACATACAATAATCAAAGAAGTATCATGATCGCTTACCTTCATTCAGCTTGAGAATGGTGAAAACCGCAGCTTTGTGGGTAGTCTGGTTGTCATGTGAGCAACGCGAAAGCACTGACAACATTTCCAGTCCAAATTACTGCTTGATTGCGTATGATTATGTGTGTGTGTGAAAGCCAATCGATCAATAATTTCTCTGCATGTGTGTGTTGATGTCGTGGTCGGGGATGAGGCCAGACGTACTCAGTCACACACTAGTTTATGACTAGGACGACAGACCCATAACAAATTTGATTGCATGGCGCAAAATAAGCTGAAGCCATATAGTGTCATGTGGAGAATGTCACAAAACACGTATGACACTATACTGCGTCACCCGGGTTTCAAGTGTCGAGCAAAAAAAAAAAAAAATAATAAAACATATACTGTATATTATACACATTTCCCTTCTCCCTACTCCATATCCATTAGGTCCCTGCGAGATGGAGGTCTATGGGGGCGGGACTGCGAGGTGTGATGCTGTTGTCGTTGGTGGGGGGGACGGCGTTCTCGGGGATAGAAAGAAGCATTTAATCTCTCCCGTTCGTGACTCCTTGAACTCCAATTGTTGTTGTTGTGCTTCTCGTAGTCTTTGATTCGCTCTGTCACCACATCGTCTATTGTCTAGAAGAAAATAATACAGTAAGATAATTTTACTTTTTACTGGAAATCTTTAAAAAATGTAGATATAAAACAATCATACATACTGTACATGGGACATGCTACTGTTTTGCTAGGTACCTACCCGATAGCACTATCATTAGTGAGTGCTATATGCATTTTGTACTACAGTATTGTTAATATCTTGTCAAATTGCAAATGCACTTTAATAGAAAATGTTAATATTAATTGTAGTTTCTTTATTCATAAAGAATTTCGTAAAATTTACCAGAACGTCATGAACTTCCCAAGTTGACTAATTCCTTGAATGTGACGATAGAGCGTTGTTATATGTGCGATTAGTTTGCTTGTTATTATTATTATTAAAAACTATTTGTCAACAGCCTACTGGGCAGAAGCCCTCATAAGGCTGGAGATTAGTTTGCTTGGGAAACACATTATCTTGCTGATATAAGCTAATTATGTAGCCTACACCCTATGTGGTGGTTTTGTGTTCTTGTATTTCATAATTTAATTTAAGCGTTATTTACACATAGCGATTTTGATTGGTTCTTTTTAAAATGTAAAACTTGCAAAATAAACAAACCAAAACAATATAAAGACAATATATACAGTATAAAGACAATATAAAGGCAAAAGAACTAATCAAAATCGCTATGTGGAAAAAACGCTTAAGCAAAAAAAAAAATTTGAAATAAAAGAACACAATCCACCACATAGGGTGTACATTACTACATGAGCAAGTTAATCTGTTTCCCAATCGCACATATAACAACGTTTGCCTTTATATTGTGTCGTCCATGTTTTGGTTTGTCAATTTGCAAGTTTTACATTATAATGATCTCTTTCTGTACAATATATATATACCGGTATATATATACTGTATATACTGTATATATATATATATATACATGTATATATATATATATATATAGAGGACACAGCAGCCTCGCTGCTGTGTCCTCTACTAAGCTCCTTCAGTTTTCTCTCCCGCGCCAAGCCTCTATCTTTACTGCTGAACTTTTAGCTATCCAGTCCGCTTTTGACATTATACGTGATACCCCTCAACAGTCCTTTATAATTTACAGTGCCTCGCGTGCCCTCGAAGCGCTCCATGCTTATTCGTCCTCCCACGTAAAACACGCTCTCCACGAGATGAGCCTACGTGGATTCCAGGTCCAGTTATGTTGGATTCCTGCTCACATCGGTGTCCGTGGCAATGAAGACGCAGATGCTGCGGCTAAGGATGCTATTTTAATGACCCCTCGCCAGCCCCACCTTCCGTTAGGTGATTGGCTGTCCTTACTCAAGCCTTCTATTCTTTGCACGTGGCAATCTCATTGGGATGCTCTACCCTGCAATAATAAACTCTGTGCGATCAAACCTTCTGTCCGTCCTTGGCCCTCATCTTCCAGGTCTCACAGGTGTGAGGAAGTTTTAATAACTAGACTTAGGATAGGCCATTCCCGGCTGACTCACGGTTATTTAATGTCCACTCCTCTCACTCCGCCCCCTACCTGCTCCTCCTGTCATTCCTCTCTCACTGTTCGCCACGTCTTTGACTGCCCAGATACGGCCCGTCTGCGTACGGCTTGTTTTGGTACTAAATCATTCGCTGACCTTTTATCTGATTCTCCGTCCTTTTCCTTCCCCCCCATCGTCCGTTTTTTTGCGTCATCTTAAGCTCCTTTCAGCAATCTGATCTAATCCTTCGGGCCAGACCTATGAGAGTTCCGTATGGAGCTCAGTGGTCTGGTTAATCTGCTCTACATAACTAACTAACTAACTATCCCTGTTCCTGTTTTTCTTTTAGTTATCTCTCTCTCTCTTCCACCCGACCTCCCTTTCATAATAAATCGTAGGCAGTGTCCACCAACCTTTAACTGTCTTCGTGGTGCGATGTATAAGGTGTTGATTTTCGGTGTGAGCATCCTGGGTTCGAGTCCACGGACTGCCACATGTGTTTGTAATTTTCATTAATCGATTTTAGGAGTATGGTTGGTTGTTGGAAGGAACATAATAATTGATATTGGTTCAGGAGTAATTTATCGAGAGGACTTCCCTAAGTGGTTAAGGCCCCATTAATTGCTCTTTCCATTCACATATGCATAGCCTACGTGAGTTGCAGTTGGGATGTGTGTACATGCTTAGATTGATATGCAGGATTCGAAGTTGCATAATAAATCGTAGGCAGTGTCCACCAACCTTTAACTGTCTTCGTGGTGCGATGTATAAGGTGTTGATTTTCGGTGTGAGCATCCTGGGTTCGAGTCCACGGACTGCCACATGTGTTTGTAAATTTCATTAATCGATTTTAGGAGTATGGTTGGTTGTTGGAAGGAACATAATAATATCATAAAACTCCCAAGTTAGGTTTACCTTTGGAGAAATCATGTTGTGTTCGTGTAGACTCCTCACGATGCGGGTAAACTCCACGCTGACTTCCTTGTTTTCGTATTTTGCCACTGCCTCCTCTGCTCTGGAAATCTGAAAGTCAAGATGCATTACTGTAATTAATCATCAATATACTGTACTGTAGGTTTAAGCTTATATTACCTATACTCTGCCTATGGTCATAACCTCTTACATCCCTGTAATAGATCTTGAATTGAAAAAACCTGACAAGTGAGGCAGCTCTGAACAGGGCACTGGAATGCCGCCATTAGGACGTGAGACTGGAACCACACTTCGTGTGGAGCACTCAGTCTTTAAATTTGTTTATGTATGTATAGATACTGCTGTATTATCATAATATTGGTATCTGATGAAATGGCTGTTCCATGTTTAGCATGGGTGGCCACTCTAAATACATCAAGGACCCCTGCAGTGTCCCAATCAATTCCCTGAACCATAAAATCCCTTGTCAGGATCTCATCCCAGGTCTTCCTCAGTCTACATGTGTGTTGTCCTGCCAACTTCTTACAAACAACACTTCTAACACGCTTCACCACATCATTCTCATCCATTCTCTTCACATGGCTAAACCATCGCAGTCTGCCAGTATGCATCACCTCACTGATAGACCCTACCATGTCACCCTCTCAACTCTGCTCTCATTGGTTCCTCTCTCACTGTGGCATTATGTATCCATCTCACTCTCAATGTGCTCAACTCTTTGAGGGGGTAAATCTCTTTGACTGCCCAACTCTCACTACCATAAAGGATCAGTAACACATTTCCCACACATGCAACATACAGCTGAATATCAAATACTGTAGCTATAAGTATTAGGCTTCCTAGGTGAACAACCTTCCATATTCATTCTAATAAGTAATTCAAAAATATAATTAATCCCTATTACATAACTTAGAACCTACCGCCTCCTGAAGAATGAAAAAGTTGGTGCGTGTGGGGTTGACTGGAGTGTCGATCTGCGTTAAGGAGCGGAGGGTATGGACAATGTCATCCACTCTGCCAAGGTCCGATAGTGCTGCCACCTGTCAAACATTAAAAAGTTAAAATTTAGATGAGGTAAGTGGCATGCACACACATATTTTCCTGGCATATTATTTACTAATTCTGGACTAGTAACTTCTTATTTAAATTTTGTCAGGAATTAACCACCTAAAATACTAACTTATAAACCTACTTGCTGATACCAGTACAAAAGTCCAAAAATTTAACCAGAGTAACTACGTACCGTGCTACTAGTGTGATTTGCTGCATAGATCTAGGTATACTGTACTTTAAAACTTAATGTATCTAGTAGGCCTAGCCTAGGCATAGAGCTTTAAAAATCAAGGCTATAAATAGTAGGAAAGAATGATAGAGATTGGGAGTTGAATCAGTTGCTGTTCGCTGATGACACAGCATTGGTAGCGGATTCTGATGAGAAACTGCAGCGGGTAGTCAAAGAGTTTGGTGTGATTTGTGGAAGGAGGAAACTGAAGGTGAACGTCAATAAAAGTAAAGTAATGTTGTGTTGTTGTTGTTGTTGTTTTTCCCCAAGCTGCCTGGCCGAACAGCCCCAAGGCCCCGAGCAAGGCCAAGGCTATAACCGAGCGCCCCCACAGAACCCTCCCTGCCGACCACAATAAAGCCTGGGTGACCGAAGCCACTCCATGGCGGGGAGCTGAGGAGGGCGCGGAAACGCCCGGGAAACCAAAGCCCCACCCAGGGCCCTGTGCCCCTCAGCAATTATGAAGAGAAAGTTGAAGGGCAAAGGAAAGATGTGACGCTTTGGCTTCCAATCTTGGTAGATTAGGAGGTCAATCCACGCAAGAGACGCCGTCACTTGAGATCTAGAAAATAAATAAGTAAAAGGAACAGTCAGAGTAAGCTATGGGTATGGCAGAGATCGCTCAGTTCTCACTCTGATAGACCAGCCCATCACCACATGACTAGAACCCAATCCTCTCAGCATCAGCTAGGAGAGGCCCTAGAAAGCTGCCTTTTGTTGTGTAATAGGGGAGAGCATAGGGTGAATCTAGATGTGAGGCTGGATGGGGAAATATTGGAACAAGTAGAGTGTTTTAATTATCTAGGAGGAACAATAAGCAGGAGTGGAGGTATGGAAGTGGAGGTAAAACAGAGAGTGTGTGAAGGAAGGAAGGTTTTCGGAGCAATGGGAAGTATGTGGAAGACGAGAAATCTCGGAGTGAAAGTAAAAAGTGCACTGTATCAAGGAATTGTTGTGCCAACAGTGATGTATGGGGCTGAGACATGGGCTCTGAAGAAAAAGGAGAAAAGAGGGCTGGATGTGATGGAGATGAGCTGCTTGAGGAGTATGTGTGGAGTTACTCGTAGAGACAGATTGAGGAATGAAGAGATACGTAGGAGAGTGGGGCAGCAGGAACATTTGTCAGCCAGAGTGGACAG
The DNA here is from genome assembly GCA_032716605.1 of Paralithodes platypus. Classification (NCBI taxonomy): domain Eukaryota; kingdom Metazoa; phylum Arthropoda; class Malacostraca; order Decapoda; family Lithodidae; genus Paralithodes; species Paralithodes platypus. Next base: position 54,656,301 of record CM064568.1, on the reverse strand, counting down.
AAGGGTGCTGAGCTGGTATGGTCATGTTGAACGAATGGGAGATGAAAGGCTTACAAAGAGAATATGTGAGTCAGGTACAAGGGGAGATAGAAGGGCAGGAAGACCCCCATTGAGATGGAGAGACTGTGTAAGAAAGGCTTTGGATGATAGAGGAATGACTATAGATCAGGCAGGGGAAGTGGTGGTGGACAGGAGTGAATGGAGAATGCTTGTGAATAGTTGAGTGAACACGTGGTCATTTGGAGTAAGGGGTCGGGCGCAAGTTGGACTAGATAATAGTCCATCAGGCGCCTGGCCCGGGGAGACGATTAATATGAAGGGTGTGCCTGGAAGTGTGGTGGGAGGGCTTGTGGCTTTGGCTCCGCTGCATGTCTGCCTGCCGAGATCGGAACCTCTCCGGGTGGTCAGGGGCCGGGGGAGTGCTGGAGCGACCTTGGTAACCCTGGTCTCTGGGTCTTCTCCTGGGTGACCTGGATGTGTGAGAGTTTGTGTTTTTTATGTGTTTATTTTTTGTTTTATGTTGTTTTTGTGTTTTCCCTGTTCTTGCTCTGTCTTGAGTCGGCTACCCCCAAAATGGGGATTGGGCCTGAGCATATAGATAGATAGAATAAATAGGATTTTAGATATCTAACAGACTTAACTAGGCACTGTAAGTACTACAGTAAGCACTGGCAAGCTGGCTACATAGCCAGGCTTGTCTTGATATATTCAGCAAGAATAGTAGTAACATAGGTCAACTAATATGCTTAATTATTAACAACTTATGTACATAAATTATCTATAAAACTTTGGCATGAGATTATGGCCAACTGTAGAGTCAACACCAGTTAATCCTTAAAGGGCAGGCATAATTTGCGTGTTTCATAAATTTAAACTAAATCTATTCCTCTAAAGTAAAGGGATATGGACAACTTTAAGTAACTTATGATGAAGTATGGTATCCTTTCTGTAAAAACAAGTGACAATTAGATACGGCAACAAACGTCACTAGGACTGTCTCCCACCTTTATAGAGATAACAGAGATGTGTGTGGCAGTGGTGGATTCTGCGAGGGTGGTGAGTGCTGCTTGGGGGCGGCCCTGAAGTAAACAAAGAGCTGCAACACTACAAAACTGACGCCGATTTACCACAAATCCGTATTCTTTCGCAGACTCCAGGAGATTCAGGGCTGCATCAACACTCTCGGGTGTGTTCTATAATGAAAAATTGTCACATGATTCCCTCAAGTACAATGATATAATTTTAATTAAATTCTGACTAATATTAGAAGATTATACTGCACTTGGTTTAGGAAGGTACTGTAAGATTCAATTACCTGGTAGTCCTCTAGCTACCAATAGTTCTTCCTAAACTGTCTAAAATTATTTAATGGTAGCCAAAATAAAATTATAAATGGTATCATATTAAAAAGGACAAATTTAGACCTATTTAGGGCTGCCTCACTTGCAGAGTCAAAATTTGAGAGATCCCACATCTGTCTAGGTCTACTCAGTCTACTCCATGTCTACTGAAGCCTACAACAAGATCAACGTCCTCACCATGAAGCTGGAATCACTCCAAGAGTTTGTAACACTCAACGTTGGAGTGCCACAAACTTCAATTGTCACCGCAACTCCAGCAGCCACCAACGCCCCAACGTCAACTGCCAACAATTCAACGCCTACAGTAGCCATTTCAGCTGATGTTTCCGATACTCAAGATACAAATAGCGACTCTCTTCCCCCTCAAGACAACTTCCGTGTCGTGAGGAACAACGTTTGCCCCAAGACCAGGAAACACATACCGATTACCGAGTGTCAAAACCGTTTCCAGATACTCGCAGACTCAGATGACGAAGAGGAAATAGAAGAAGTCCGGCTCGTGGGAGACTCGATGATACGTGGTCAGCTCACAGAGTTTTGCGCCAGGGCACCTAAGACCAGGAAGCGTTTTTGTATCCCTGGTGGTGGTGTGGATGACGTAGTTGCAGCAGTTGACGAAGTATCAAAGCTGGCCCCAGCTAATACAATGTACGTCATCCACGTTGGATCCAACGATGTACAGCGAACCCGGTCGGAAGATTTGCTTTTAAAGTACCAGCAGCTGATCAAGTCGTTTAAGGAGAAGTCATCAAGGATCATCGTCTCAGGAATCGTCCCCCGGCTCGGTGTAGAGAGCCGATTTTACAACATAGCCACCAGCACAAATCGTTGTCTAGCAAACCTCTGCAGGAAGGAGAACGTGGGATTCGTCGACACCTGGGACAATTTCTACTACGATGACTATTTGTTTTCGGACGATGGAGTTCATCTGAACCAGGTGGGAGCAGCGCGTTTTGGGCGTCTTCTCAACGATGCGGTGAAGGATTTTCGGAGAAGAAATCGACTCAGCACAGGAAAACCAGGAAGGAGGACCGAAGACAGCGAGGACGGCAATCTACAAAGGAATTAAATACTAATCCGTCAAGAACCGCGAATTTGGATAAAGCTCCACCAACACGACCCAAATTCAAAACCGTCAGGGATAACGACCGAGGACCGAGGACAGCCATGAATGTAAATGTAGATCCGACCAGAACCAATAATTTGAATAAAGACCGTTCCTTGAATCCCAAATCCAAAACTTTGAATGTTTTCTATGCAAACGCTCGTAGCATACGCAATAAATTTTCAGATTTAGAGGAACTAGTGTTTACAGAAAATTATGATGTGATTGGCATAACAGAATCTTGGCTCAATACAAAAGATAGAGACTTTTTAGCAGAGTATTCACTTCCCGGTTATGTAATGTTTGAGAACAGCCGAATAAATAAAAATGGAGGTGGCGTTTTATTTTATATCAAAGAAAGTCTTAACCCGACCCTCGTGTCAAAACCTCAAATTGTGAACGTCGACACATCTTTTGTGCTAATAAAGAATAATAAAGGTACAAAAATAATACTTGCGTTAATATACAGACCTCCAGCTCAATCAGTGCAAACTGACCGAGAAATTTACGAACAAATTGCAGATGTAAGTAACTCACAAGATACCGTAATTTTTGGCGACTTTAATTTACCTGTGACCAAGTGGGGCGATACTCTTACTTCACACTCCGGACATGACTTGTATACGAACTTGCAAGAGAGTTCGCTTTATCAATTTGTTCGAATGCCGACCCGTGGTAATAACGTTCTTGACATTGTACTTGCAACAAAAGAAGAATTGATAGAGAATTTGAATGTTGGTGATGAATTCAGTAACAGCGACCATCGTACGATAACTTTCACTTTAAAGTTTACTAGTAACGAACCAAATAGTAGCATCGAAAAAGTCCCTAATTTCAAGAAAGCAAACTTCCATAAACTTAGAGCTATGTTTAAAGAAACTGACTGGAGCTTTTTAATTAACAATAACGACATAAATACATCTTGGAAGTTATTCGAAACCACTTACCTAAAAGCAGTGCAAGACTGCATACCATCGAAAATACGGCGTCCAGGCCATAATAATAAGCCCAAATGGTGGAATAAAGATATTTCAAACTGCCTGCTTGCTAAAAAATTTGCTAATGATAGATTAAAATCCTCACAAAATGACGAAGAACGGGTGAAATTTGTAGAGCTACGACGCAAAGCCAAAAAGTTAATTAAGCAAAGTAAAAAGACCTTAGAGTTACATATTGCGAATCAAAGTAAAACAAACCCGAAAGAATTCTATAGTTATATCAGAAAGAAAAAAGTAGTTACTTCAACTGTTGGACCGTTAGTCGATGAAAATGGAGAATACACCAAAGACGAAGTACAAATGAGTAATGCCCTCAATACCTTCTTTGCATCAGATTTTACAACAGAAGACCTCAGTGATATCCCTACACCATCGCCGATTCAGATTGATAATTCAGATGTTCTAAGCAATATCACCGTTACAGAGAGAGAAGTATTGAATTGTTTAGATAAACTCAAGGTAAATAAAACGCCAGGACCTGATACAATCTCGCCTAGAGTTCTAAAGGAAGCTAAGAATGAGCTCTCCAAACCACTGACATTACTATTCAATAAATCCTTGCAGTCTGGAACTATGCCTGATCAGTGGAAGCTAGCCAACGTAACACCGATATTCAAAAAAGGCAGCAAATCCCTACCCAGTAACTATCGTCCAATTAGCTTAACCTCAGTTGTATGTAAAATGCTAGAAACGGTCATACGAGACAGACTCGTAAATCACTTAGAGGAAAATAACATACTTAAAGATACTCAACACGGCTTTCGTAAAAAACGTTCCTGTTTAACAAACCTCTTAGACTTCTTCCACGATATCCTCAACCTCTACGATGAGAGTAAAGCTGTAGATATTATATACCTTGATTTTCAAAAGGCCTTTGACAAAGTTCCCCACAAACGTTTACTGCTAAAACTAAAAGCGCATGGAATACAAGACGGTGTGTTGAAATGGATAGAAAATTGGCTCAGCAACAGAAAGCAAAGGTTAGTCATAAACGGTAAGGCATCTAAATGGACCAATGTAAGTAGCGGGGTACCCCAGGGATCGGTACTAGGACCAATTCTCTTTCTAATTTACATCAACGACATAGATGAGGGTCTCACCTGCACAATCTCAAAATTTGCTGACGATACAAAAATTGCAAATAGCGTACTCTCAAAAGAACAAGTTGACGATATGCAACACAATCTAGATAAATTGTCATGTTGGGCCCAAATTTGGCAAATGAGTTTCAATGCGGATAAATGTAAAGTACTACATGTCGGATACCTAAATGAGAAAGCAAACTATTCGATGAATGGCACTCAGCTTAAGAATGTAAACAGAGAAACTGATCTGGGAGTAACAATATCGAGTAACCTAAAACCGAGTCAACAATGTTCAGAAGTTGTTAAGAAGGCAAACAAAATAATTGGCTTTATAGGCAGGTCATTTGAGCATAAATCCAAAGAAGTTATCCTAACCCTTTACAATTCCTTAGTCCGCCCTCTTCTGGAATACTGCGTTCAATCCTGGTGCCCTTATTACCAAAAAGATATAAACAAGCTAGAACGAGTTCAACGTAGAGTTACCAAAATGATACCTAGCCTAAAGAACAAACCATACGAAGAGCGTCTTAGAGAATTAAATCTATTTCCTTTAACCCAGCGCAGATTAACCCGGCAAGCGCGATAGGCCTCACGGAAGGCTTCCTATAGGGAACGCGATAGGCCTCACGGAAGCAGGATTTTTAAAGGCGTACCAAAACGGCGCCAAGCTGTCTGGGGAGTCACAAATTGCGCCACGTTTAGTGCGACATGGTACCTCTCGATGGCACCCACAACCACCCGCCGCACGCACCCCACACAGTCTACACACGCAGTACGCTCTCAGTCACCATGGAGCCTACACGCTCCCCTGACTCGCTCCCTGTTGACTCGCCCAACCCTGTTGCTGGCGGTGTTAGTGCTCGTGGCAGGACACGAATACGTGCCAGGGACCCCTCCTACGTATATACTTCTGAGGATGATGAGCCAGTGCAGCCAAGAAGACCTACACGTGCTGGGAGAGGCACGACACGTGGTGGGAGAGGCACGACACGTGCACCAAGCACGACGAGTGCGAAGAGGTCATTGTCCTCAGCATTTGCTCTGACAACTGCTACCACAACAACTACTGCCTCTACTGTTGTGGCAACGACGCCCACGGCGCCCACCACCACAGGAAGTACAAGTGGCCGTCCTGGGGATGCAGGAGCATCGGGGGTAGTTGGCAAGAAGGGTAAGGGTAAAGGACACCCTTATCAGTTCAAGAGGAGTAAGGTGACACCTCCCGCCTCTACCACCCCCGCGTTGCCACCACCACCCCCCCCCACCACGGCCGCCCCTGTCTCACTACCCACCACGGCCGCCCCTGCACCACTGCCCACCACGGCCGCCCCTGCACCACCGCCCACGCACGCCCCTGCTCCACCACCCACGCCCACCCATGCCCCTGCTGCTGTTGGAGGGCCTCGTAGAGTTTTGGCAGCCGGTCTAACGCCATCCAAGTTTGACGCCCTCCTCTTCCCTCCTGACTCCTCTGACGACGACGCTGCAGAAGGGGAAGCCTTCGATCCCAGGAACTATGGCTGGGGTGGTGATAGTGGGAGCGAGTCTGAGGAGGATCAAGACCAATATGAGGGAGGTGCAGAGGATTCGGAAGACGACGATGTACTTCTGCACCGTGACCATGACCAAGACCTGTCTGACGACGAAGGCGCAGACGACGTGGCTGACGGAGGGGCTGATCCTGATCCCCCACGGGCGTATAATTTTGCCTGGTCTGAAGGGTCCCATTTCCAACCAGATTTGCACCAGTTCAATGCCAATCTGGCTGGTTCAACAGCAGACTGGCCCTGCAATGACCAGTCCACGGAATCTGATTTCTTCTGTGCATTTTTTGACCAGGAGGTATTATCTCATCTCGTTTCCCAAACCAATGGCTATTTTACCTGGGTGAGGGAAAGAATTGATATGATATCTCCTAGAGCAAGAATTCGTGCATGGGTTGATACGACTGTCCCTGAGCTCCTTGTGTTCTTTGCGTTGTTGCTAATCATGCCTCTCTGCAGGAAGCATGTAATGGAGCATTATTGGAAGCACGACCCAATCATCAACACCCCAATTTTCCGGAAATATATGGCTCGTGATAGATTTTTCTTGCTTCTGCGATTTTTGCACTTCGCAGACAATAATAATCCAAACCGAGCTGATAGAATATGGAAAGTTCGGGATGTGTTGACCATGTTGTTGCAAAGGTACAGGAAATTCTTCTACCCCTTTGCCAACCTGGTGATTGATGAGTCGCTCGTGCTTTTCAAAGGACGCCTGGTGTTCAAGCAGTACATCCCCTTGAAGAGACACAGGTTCGGGATCAAGATCTTTGTGTTGTGCGATTGTGAAAGTGGAATAGTGCTCGACATGATCGTATACACCGGCACTGATGTAGACATTCCAAAAGTCGGTGGCAACGACCCATTGGGCATGTCGGGGCACATTGTGAAAAAGATGCTGGAGCCCTACCTGAACAAGGGGCACACGTTGTACACCGACAATTGGTATACAAGTCCTGCACTCTGCCAGTTCCTCCATGACCACAAAACGGGGGCATGTGGGACTGTCAGAACTAACAGGAAGTTCATGCCTAAGTTCCAAGGCAATCGCATAGAACTGGACAACCCCTCCCACAGTGACACCGCTTCTGATGACGACTTGGCAGAGGAACAAAGGCGCCGCAGACTGGACAGACCAAGAAGAAAGAAGAAAGAGCACTACAAGCAGCTGGAGAAGTCTGGGAAAGTTCTGGCGGTAAAGTGGCTCGATAAGCGACCAGTTCACCTGCTTTCGACTGTCCATACAGGTGCCCAAGTGGACTCTGGTAAATTCCACTACCGTACCAAGAAGTCTATCCAGAAACCTGATATGGTGGTGGATTACACCAAGTACATGCGCCTTGTGGACAAGTCTGATTGCCAGCTTGCAGGCGTTGAGTGCCTACGAAAAACAGTGAAGTGGTATCACAAGCTTTTCCTTCACTTTGTTGACATCACGATGCTCAACGCTTACAACATGTGGCTTGTAAAAAAAGACATGGCCCCGAACAAAAAACTCAAGTTCAGGGAGTTCATATACAACGTCGCCTACCAACTCCTACAAAAACACCAACCAGTCTCCGGTCACAGGGGTCGCCGTGCAGTCAACCTCCCAGACAGAGTCATTGATGGATATGACAAACACTACCCTATCCACACCGAGCTATCTGGCACCCGGAGGCTGCAAGTACAGTGCCAGGTCTGTGCCCACTCCACCAGAAAGCCACAAAGAAGAAGCCGAGTCACATCAATGTGCAAGGAATGCAACGTTGGGTTGTGTTTGGGCGAGTGCTTCAGGGACTACCACTCACTCAAGTACTACTAGGAGTGGTACCTGTGTCGCCCTATCTCAGCCAAACTCCTGCCCCGCCCACCTACCTCACTACCTACCTCACTACCTACCTGCCCGTACCTGACCTGCCCGTACCTGACCAACGTGATCTCAAAACACCTGCCTGCCTACCTACTTGCCCGTACCTGACCAACGTGATAATATTATCATAACATGTACAAATTATAGTTGTAGGATAAGTTCATATGTTTTGGTATATACTGTATATATATATTATATATATATATATTTATATATATATATATATATATATATATATATATATATACACAGTATATTATTGTATACAGTATACTGTATATATAAGCAATATTTTCATTTATTATTTCAGTTTAATTCATTAGCCAGGCAATATTTTGTTTTATTTATATATATACCTATGTAATATTATACTTATGTACTAACCTTTTGTAATAATAATAAAACAAACAAAAAAACAAACAAAAAACAAATAAATAAACACAAAAAAACATACTTACGCTCTGCTATTCATCAAAGTTTTCGACTTTATGAATAGCAGGGCGTAAGTATGTAAAAAAAAAAAATTTTCAAGTGATATAAACACTCCAAAAACATCCCCATAACCTCTCTGGTTTCGAACCCACGTCTCTAGGCCTACGTCTCTAGGCCTACATCTCACTCAGTCCATCACTCTAACCACTAGACCATGACTGTTCACACTATACTGACAGCGATTAGTGAGTACGTATTTTCGGGCAGACGAATGCTTGACAAAAAAAATATATATATACCCTCGATACACTTGTGTATATCGAAGTATTTAGTATGTATAATACTTTTACATAACCTAACATATTCTATCATTACGAACAAACAGTAAAGAAATTTACAAGTAAATAAATAACCTTTCATCCATGAGTTGCAAGCAAATAGTGCGTAAAAATTGTGTAATGAGATATCGGGTTACTCTAACATACTGCGCCATCCAAGAAGTCTTATCGTTGTTTACAATATAGCAACGACAACACAAAGTGTCTATAAGGTCTAAATTTGTGCATACACCCACGCTAATCTCATCTACTTACTGTAATCTGACCCCTTTTCTCTCCCGCGCCACCCACCTTTCTCAATACACCACTCTTATTTCGCCTATTATTCGTCCGTATGCCTCTCTGCGCTTCATTTATCAGTGTATATTATTCACATGGGCTGCCTTACTCATGAATATGAACAGGTGAAACCATAAAGGTGCTTTTTAGGCGAGATATAGAGCGTTGCTTCTCATCAATCGCACGTTCTTGCCTCCACCCTCTCTCTCTCTCTCCTCCCGCCTGACTCACTCACACACACTCGCTCGCTCGGGGATGTCGTGCCTATCAGCCCATTTTTTTCAACTTGCAGCCACCGTAACTCCACACCCACATTTTTTTAGGGTGGATATATATATTGGCGGATGTGGCTGCTTATTTCCAAGACATTGAGGTACTTTTTTTTAAATTCTGTGAGATCGAATATTTTGGCAGAAATGCACAAATAACTACCCTAGCTCCTACTGCTATTTAGCGCTTATCAGGTTAAGAGGCGACTTAATTCAAGTGTTCAAAATCATCAAAGGCATCGACAATATGAACTGTAGTAAGTACTTCACTATCGACCAATCTAATTACACGCGGGGAAACGGTTGCAAAATTATTGGTAAATCTTTTAACTCGCACGAATCTAAGAATTTCTTCTTCAATCGAGTTGTCAACTTGTGGAATGGGCTTCCCCGAGACGTTATAGACTGCAGCACCGTTGATTCATTTAAATTCCGCCTAGACAAATATCTCGCATCAAACCCGCGACTGACTGCGTTTGTAAATGAATAACTTTATCCTCCCCTCAGTTACTAACCCATATGTCCCCTACTAACTTCCTAGTCCTGCCACGTTAGTGGCAGGGCAGTATTTCCCTTTCCAATGTTCCCTTACCCACTCTAAACCACTGTTTGGACACTTGATCCTCAGTGTTTTGGAGGACAAGCAACCTAGAAGGGTCACTAGACCTGTTGTTGCTTGATTTCCTTTGTACTCCTTTGTACTCCATGAAAATCCTTAAAGGTTCATGACCATGGCTCTAAAGGATTGAGTTGGTGTACTGGTGGCTTCTACTTGATATGAGGTGAGGAAAAGGAGAATTGTTCAATTGTACACAAATATGCCGTACCTAGTCTGCATATAGAAAACTGATATCAAGGAATGATGGACTGTTAAACTAGCTTGATGGTTAACCTAAAGTGAAGTGGAGGAGATGAGCAAGGTGTTTAAGGATGAGATCTGTGCAGCATGTGAGGAGGTGTGTGGAGTGAGGAGAAGAGGGAGGGGAGTGAAAGGTACAGCATGGTGGACAGAAGAGGTAAGAATAGCTGTGGAAGAAAAGAAGAAAGCATATAGAGAGTGGTTGGGTAGTAGAGGGAATGAAGATTCCAGGAGACAGAAACGAGCGAGGTACGTGGAGAGTAAGAGGGTGGTGAAGAGAGTAGTGAAGGAAAGTAAGAGAAGAGTAGATGAGGAATTTGGAAGGAATCTGAGTGTAAAATGGAGGGAGAGTAAGAAACTGTTCTGGAAAGAAGTCAAGAAAGTTAGGGAAGGTAGCAAGGGAAACAGTAAGGGTGTGAAAGATAAGAATGGGAGAATGCTAGCCGAGAAGCAAGAGAGAGTCGAAAGATGGAGGGAGTACTTCAGTGAGTTGCTAAATGAAAGGAATGAAGAGCCAGCAAACATAGCTGGATATGGTATGGGAGGGAGAAGAAGAGAAGTAGTGGAGGAGGAGGTGGGGATCAGGAGGTCAGAAGTGTGGGAAGCCATGAAAAGAGTGAAGTTGGGGAAAGCACCAGGAACAGATGGAGTGTGTGGGGAAATGTTGAGGTATGGCGGTGAGATAGTGATAGAATGGGTATGGAAAATGTGCAAACTAGCATGGGAGAAGGGGAGTGCACCCGATGACTGGAAGACTGGCATAATAGTCCCCCTATATAAGGGCAAAGGGGAAAGAGGAGTGTGTGGTAACCACCGAGGAATATGTCTTCTAAGCGTAGTAGGGAAGGTATACAGTAGGGTAGTGATTGAGAGAGTGAGAGTGAGAACGGAGAAATGGATAGGCGACGAGCAGGGAGGTTTTAGGAAGGGAAGAGGATGTGTAGATCAGATTTTTTACCCTGAATTGTGTTGTGGAGAAGTATCTGGAGAAGAAACAAAAGGTATATGTTGCCTTTATGGACTTGGAGAAGGCCTATGACAGAGTGGATAGAGAAGGTTTGTGGAAAGTACTTAGAATATACGGAGTAGAGGGCAAGTTGCTGAAAGCAGTGAAGAGTATGTATGAGGGTGCAAAGGCGGCAGTACGTGTGGAGAGTGAGCAGAGCGAGTTCTTTGACCTGAATGTTGGTTTGAAACAGGGGTGTGTGATGTCCCCGTGGTTGTTTACTGTATATATGGATGGAGTTATGAAAGAAATACTATCAAGAGCAGTGGATGTTGGTGTATCGCTGAAAAGGGAGGGAATTGAGTGGAAGCTACCTCATCATCATCATCATCATCTCCGACGCCTTGCTTCCCCCTGGGAAACTCCCACTAGAGGATGGCCATGACAGAAACGTCTCCAAGCTACTTTGTCAAGACATGCCTCCCTTGCCCGTGCCACAATGCCCCTTCCACTACGTGGAAGTTTTTCTTCAATATATTTTTCCACTTTCTTTTCCCATACCATAGGTGGTCTTCCACTACTAGCGGTTCCACTCACCTGACTCCCATATATCTTTCTTGGCATTCTGTCTTCATCCATTCTCTGAACATGACCATACCACCTCAAAGTACTTCTCTTTATCCACTCAACCACACCACAATCAATGCCCAAAGCCTGCTCTTCCATTCCAAAGGACTCGTACACTTCCCTATTACTTGGCCCATCTAGCCTATTCATGCCAGCTGCCATTCTGAAAAAGCTCATCTCCACAGCTCTTAGTTTGAAGAGGTCCTCGTCACTTGCTGTCCATGTCTCGCTTCCATACGAGAGTGTTGGGAGCAGCACACTGTTTCTCAGTGACTTTTTGACTTCCTGGCTAACCATTCTTCCTTTGAGAATACTATCAAGTTCTCCAATCACTTTTCTCCCTTGCATTTTTCTCTCTTTTATCTCACTCTCCATTTTACCATATTTGCATAGTACAGCTCCCAAATACTTGAAACTTTCAACCTCTTCTAGTACTTCATTTTTCAATTTTATTTTACAACTTTTCTTGTGTTCTTTCTTGATTCTATATTTTTCCTTAAAATCTATAGTTTCATGCATTCTTCTCTCAAACACCATTACCTTACATTTCCCTACATTGACCTTTAACTTTCTCTTTTCACATACCCTGTCAAAGTCAGTGACCACTCTCTGAAGTTCTTCAGCATTTTCCGCCAACAGGACTGCATCGTCCGCATATAGGCATGTTAAAATCTTCCATGTTCTTCCCTCTGACTCCAGTCTAGCTCCCACACCCATTGATACAGCCCTACATTCCCTAATCACTCCATCCATGTATATATTGAACAACCAAGCTGACATGACACATCCCTGTCTTACACCTACATTGACCTCAAAACTTTCACTTAACTTATCCCCTACCTTCACATTTGCCATTGCATTCCTATAAAAAGATTTTACTGCCATTAGCAACTTTCCTCCCACACCATATACTGTTAACACATCCCACAGGCCCTCCCAGTCTACTTTGTCGTAGGCTTTTTTCCAAATCCATGAATGCTGCATAGAGTTTTCTGTTTTTGGCCAGATACTTCTCTACCAACAATCGCATTGAGGCTATCTGGTCAACGCAGCCCCTGCCCTTTCTGAAACCTCCCTGTTCCTCGCCTATTTTGTCATCCGTTATCTTCTGTAGCCTCTGTGTTACTACTCTTGCGTGTACCTTTCCAGGTATGCTAAGCAAGCTAATTCCCCTATAATTCTTACACTCTTCTTTACTACCCTTCCCTTTGTACAAGGGTACTATCACTGCTTTCCTCCAGTCCTCTGGTACACTTTCCTTTTCCCATGCTAATTTACATAACCTATGCATTATGTCAACAGCTTCTTCTCCTCCATATCTCAGCATTTCACCTGGGATGTTATCTACTCCAGCAGCTTTGCCCATTTTAAGTCTATTGATTGCTTCTTTTACTTCTTCTCTGCTTATCTGGCTTTCAACTACCCTGTTTATTCTACCTCTCTCCATTCCTATGGATGAGATCTTTGCCTTCCCCCTACTCTTTACAGCTAAGCTACTAAAATGATCTTTCCATACTTTCACCACACCATCACCCTCTACCACTTCCCCATTCATGTCCCTCATCCTACCACCTGAGACACTCTCAGTCTTCTTCCCTCTGGCTTCTTTCACAGCTCTGTAGTATGCTTTCCTGTCATTCAGAAACTGTTCACTAATCTTTCTCCCATATGCCTCATCTGTCTTCCTTTTAGCGTCTTGTATCGCCCTCTTCACTCTTTGTTTCAAGTTTTTATATTCTTCTTTCCTCGCATCTCTAGTTTCTCTAGGTATATTCTTTTGCAGCATACTCTTTCTGAACTCTTTCTTCTTTTTCACTATTTCTTCTATCTCTTTACTAAACCATGCGTTACCTTTCTTCTTCCACATTTTAAAGGTTTTCTTCCCACATACTTTCTCAGCTGCTTTAATCATGGAGTCTCTTGTACCTTTCCATACTTCGTCTACAGTATTTCCCAGATCTATCATAACATCCATGTCCTTTATAGTCTCTTTCAGGATGTCCTTGTATTTTGTTGCATTACATTCTTCATTTAATTTTCTCACATTTATTCTCTCTACTGTCAGTTTTCTCTCTTTCCTCTCATATTTCCACTCTTTCCTTATCCTAACTTTTGTCAGCACTGTATAGTGGTCTGATCCCGTCAGCATACCTCTTACAGCTTTTGAATCTAAAATTCTTCCTTTTAGTCCGGAGTCCATCATGGCGTAGTCAATTAGAGATTTCTGTTCCTGCTCACCTTCACCTCTGTGCCATGTATATCTATGAATGTGACGATGTTCAAAAAATGTGTTAGCCAGAAACATCTCTCTCTCCGCACACACTTCTAAAAGGAAGTCACCATTCATATTCCTACCCTCCACACCCCATTTACCCACTATACCTTCTATCTCCTCGTTTCCAACTCTACCATTCATGTCGCCTACTAATATTACTTGTGTACACTCTTGCCTTTCTCTTATACATTTATTGACTTTATTCCAAAATTTTCTATTTTCTTCCGCACCTTTCCCAGTTTCTTGGTTGACTGGTGCATAGACACACATAAAAGTATACCTATCTATCCCAATCTTGCACTCACACCATACAATTCTTGAGTCCACGCATCCATAGTTTTTCACACACTTCCTCAACCTTTCTGACAAAATTACTGCTACCCCTTCCTTTTTCTTACGTTTATATCCTGCATCCAATCCAGACCAGACAACCCATCCTTCCCCACCCCACAAATCATGCTCACTCTCACCATCCCACACTCCAGAACCCAACAGGTGCGTCTCACCTACCCCACACACATCCACACATCCATCTTTAAGCTCTCGCATCAGACACTCTCTCTTGCTAAAATCATTTATGCCATTGGCATTGAAGGCACAGACACGGAGCACGCTTTCCTTCACCCGAACGACGTTTCCACCACTTTTCTGCTTTGTTCCTCCACCCCCGAGGGGGTCCTGGCCGGCAGCATACCGAGCACAGTTGTTTCCCAGGAGGACTTGGGGCCTGGACATAATGCCTCCAAACAGGGCGCCGGATTGTCAAAAGTATACTAAAAGAAAAACTAAAAACTGATACCAACATCAGTAAAAAAAACATACAACACAGTAAAAATGAAAATATTAAGAAGATAGGGAGAACAAAAATATACAGGGGACAACAGAAATATAGTTACAAGGGGGATAATTTTTATAGTGGAAATTAAGAGAGGATTTAAAATTAAAAACAAAGTGTGCTGCTGAAGAAAATAGCACACCCGCCCTCCCCTTTAGTTCCACCGTCAAGCAAAAATTAAAATTTTAGAAATTTAAAAGGGAGGATTAAAATAAGGACGGTGTAATAACGAGGCTACCTCGAGAAGGCGGGGTAGGACTTACTTACCGTAACTAGTCACGGTAAGCTACAGAGGTGCGTTTTAGCAAGACTTTAACCAATACCGTACTTATACGCAGATGACAGGACCTCTAAACCTCATTGGTTACGATACTGCCACTGCGCAAAGCTACCTATACTGCTGTTTGCGGATGATACAGTTCTTATGAGTGATAATGAATGGGAGTTGCAGGGTCTGGTAAATGAGTTTGGAACAGTGTGCGAAAAACGGAATTTGAAGGTAAATACGGGGAAGAGCAAGGTTATGGTCTTCGAAAGGGGTGAAGTCACAGAGTGTGAGGTGAAGCTGAACGGTCAGGCTATGGAGATCGTCAACTCTTTTAAGTATCTGGGCAGTGTGTTGAGTAAAGATGGGACTATGGATGAAGAGGTGCGGGAGAGGGTACAACAGGGGAAGAGGGTTGTAGGAACGCTAAAAGCAGTAACAAGAAATAGGGTGGTCAGTATGGAAGTGAAGAAGTCCTTGCATGACAGTGTGGTAATCCCGACACTGACTTACGGAAGCGAAGCATGGACGTTGGTTGAGAGACTCAGACCAAGAGTGAGAGCAGTGGAAATGAATTACTTAAGGAGTGCGTGCGGAGTTACATGGAGGGATAGACAGACTAATGAGGAAGTAAGAAGGAGGTGTGGTGTGGAGGTAGATGTGCTGGAAAGTGTGAAAAGGAACAACTTGAGATGGTTAGGCCATATGGAACGTATGGAAAGCGAGAGAATGACTAAGAGGGTGTACGAGAGCGAGGTGGAGGGACAGAGGGGGAGAGGTAGACCGAATATGAGGTGGAAGGATGGAGTGAGGAACTACATGAACGAAGGCGGTGCTGGTTGGGGGGAGGGGCGTCGACTGACTGGGGACAGAGGTGCATGGGGGCGGTTCGTTCGTGGCCACCCCTTCGGGGATCACGGCGTCAGGCAATAGATAGATAGATAGATAGATGGTTAACCTAAGCAGATATAAACAATTTTAAGGGGTACACTAGAAATCTATCTATAATACTGTTTACTAATAACTGTATCATCTATGATGCAGTAATTACCACCATGCACTCCCTGCTCAAGAGCTAGGCTATGGTGAGTGCCCGGATGATCAGGGACTTCAGTGAATAGTTGCCACAGATTGCTAGACCGCGCCGTCCACGAACAGCACTGGCGTCTGCCAAAAACACACACTGGCTGGCCCCAGGCTTGAACCGTCGACCTCACGGTTTGCAGGCGAGCATAATATTTCTTTGTAGCAAATATTCTGTGGTACCATTTCTGAAATATAACTACATAAGATGGTCAAGCAATAGTCATCCCACTCCCTTCACCCTCATCACATACATACAGTATACTTACTATTTTGTAGTAGCAGGCAACGGCAATAACGAAGCAAGGCTTAGGGTAGCGTACACCGCCGATCCTCCGGTCCTGTACACCCTGGAACACTGTTAACGCTTCCTCATACAGCCCATTATCATACAGCAGATTCATGGCTATCTTGTATGTCACCATTTGATCAAAGAAACCCTCAAGGTCTTCAGTTTCCAGTGCCTGTGTGGTCATAAATTTGTTTAAAGAATTCTTCCTTCATAAGTTCAATGGTACGAAAAGCAGTACAATAAAATTAGGACGTAAATAAATTAAATTTAGATAAATAGCTAATGAATACTCTAATTAGAGTATGTTATTGTACAATACTATCAGACAACCCTTCTTAGGGAAACTAAACTTTGAAAAAAATACATATCGTAAATAAAAAAATAAAAATAAATAATAAAGTTAAAAAAATATATATACTGTATATATACAGTATATATATATATATATATATATATATATATATATATATATATATATATATATATATATATCAGTATATATATATATATATATATATAATATATATATTATATATATATATATATATACAGTAAAAGTCCTTTAATCCGACGACCGATGATTCGAATCTCCCAATAGTCCGAATTTTTCAATTTGAGGCCAAATCCGAATTCACCCGATGGTCCGAATTTCAAGAAGTCCCAAAGTCCCCTTTTTGAGGCATTAGTCCACTCAAATGACACATAATGGAGCACACACATATCATATGTTCATGAATTCACTTTAAAAGTTTACCATTGTCATTGTAGCCTATTACCTACTTCAAAACATTCAGATTAATGGTCAAAGGAAGCTACTGATATAAACGTAAACACCACATCGTCTGCTAGAGAGTTTGTTTTGCTCTTGAACGCATCCTTGGGACGCTCCGATGCGCTACTGGCTTGCACCGCATTTTCTGCAAGCGCATTCAATCTTGAGCTTGAAAACGCACCTTTGGACGTTCTGATACGCTACTATTTATAGTTCAGTGATCGGAGCGTCCCAAGGGTGCTTTCAAGACAACAAGACAAGGGTGCTTTCAATACAATATAATATAACAGAGCATGTCACAAAAAGAAAATCACAAAAGGAAAGTTACAAGAACCTCTCAGGGAAGTGCCGTTGTTAAGGCATTACTTCCCGAACCACATCTGATCTGACCTTCAAGAGCAAGACAAACTCGCTAGTAGACGATGCGGACATATGGTGTTTACGTTTATATCAGCAGATTCCTTTGACCATTAATCTGAATGTTTTGAAGTAGGTAATAGGCTACAATGGTAAACTTTTGAAGTGATTTCATGAACATATGATATGTGTGTGTGTCATTTGGGTGGCCTAATGCCTCAATGTTTTCGTCAGGCCATTAATACACAGGTTCATAGGGGTAAAGTCCGATAATCCGAAAAATCCACTAATCCGAACGAGGGCCGGTCCGCTGCCCTTCGGATTAACGGAAGTTTACTGTATACGGTAATATATATATATACTGTATATATATATATACTGTATATATATATATACCTGTATAAATAAATTGATCTGCTATTTATTTTGTTGCAAATGACACTAAGGTTTTAAGGAGGATCTGGGTCTTGGAGGATTGATCTCGGCTACAAATTGACCTGGGTTGCTTGGCCAGGCAGCCTAGGGAACTACAACTACGACTACGACTACGACTACTACTACTACGACTACGCCTACGCCTACGCCTATGCCTACTACTACTACTACTACTACTACTACATATTGGAATAGTCTGAGAAGTGGCTACTGAAGTTCCACCCAGACAAATGTAAGGAAATTACTATTTCAACAAGAGAGAAAACTTCTCCAGATTACAAACTAGTAGTTGTTGTTGTTGTTGTTGTTCCCTAAGCTGCCTGGCCGAACAGCCCCGAGTCCCTGAGAAAGGCCATGGCCACGATCGGGTTTTCCCACAGAGCTCTCATTGAGTGTAGATTGTGTTGTTGGCGTAAGTGGTTGTGTGAAATGCAGTCTTCTATGATGTGTTTAATGGTATGGGGTGCTGTGTTACATCCCGGGCAGGCGTCGACAACGGAGTCATCCAGTCTCTTCTGATAGCTCAGGAGAGCTGGATGGTGTCCGCATCTCAGCCTGGCCAGGTGGACTCTGTCCTCGCGAGGAAGGGAGGATTCGGAAGGATGGATTTCGGGAGGTCGTGCATGCAGCTGCGTGTTGTCTGTGAGTGAGTGGATGGATCGGTGAGAGATATGAGTATGGATGTGCTTCAGGAAGTTGGTTCGGGGTGGGCAGGGAGGGAGAGAGGACAATAATTGTGTGTGATACCGTGTGCTGGGTGTTGTTTTGATATTTCTTGGTGTCTGTGGGTGTGTTGCCATGTAGTTTAGTGGGTGGTCTTGGTTCGTGGAGGCTGCTGCCAGGAATTGAGTGCCTCTCATGTCCAGATGGTCTTTGACTTTGAGGATTTTGGTTTCTTGATGTAGGTGATCTGTGGGTGCAAACTAGTTGGAGGAGACAAATGATTTGCCACCTCAGAGAAGGATTTTGGAATCATAATTAGCCTTATTCCAACAACCACTCAGACACAAAAGAAGAAGGGCAAGCTGATTTTGGCAGTCTTAACATTTCGCATTTAAAGTTCCACAAGCATGAAAATTTCCAGGAATTATTACACTACTACACATACAGTAAACCCACGACATTTCGGAATCTTTTTAGTCGGAAACACGAACTTCTCGGAATGGCATCGGCATCTCGGAGATGTCCCTGTATATCTTGGCAATTTCCGAGCTGGACGGGATTTGTATTTACCTAATTGTATTTACCTAATTGTAGTTTACAGGAGTTGAGCTAAGCTCGTGTTGTCCCGTCTCTCAGTCTACTTTTTATCCAATTTTTTCTTGAAAATATGGATGTTCCTTGCCCCTACCACCTCCTCCTCCAGCCCATTCCATTTGTCAATACATCTATAGGGGAAGCTAAACTTCCTGATATCGTTCTTGCAGGTAGGTCTTTTTACTTTGTAGCTGTGGCCTCTAGTTATTCCTGTATCCATAATTAATATATCCTCCCTATCCAGCCTCTCCAGCCCCCGGGTACATTTGTACATCATTATCATGTCTCCCCTCTCTCTCCTCCCTTTTAGACTCGGTAGATTTAATTTGTCTAGCCTCCCTTCATATGGCAGTTCTCTGAGACTTGGAACCAATCTAGTGACTGCTCTCTGGATTCTTTCTAACTTGTGAATATGCTTCTTTAGATGCGGGGACCACACCACTGCTGCATACTCCAATCTTGGTCTAATCATACTCTTCATAATTTTTGCTACCATGGGCTCATCCAAGTAGTTCAGAGCAACTTTCATATTCCCGGCCATTGCATACATTCCGCTAAAGAGCTTGTTAATATGTTTCTCTGGCGACAAATTATCTTGTATAATCAACCCTAAATCTTTTTCTTTTTCGGCCTTGCTAATTATATTATCTCCCATCCTGTACTCCCAATTTGGTCTATTCACACTTCTTCCCATATTTAACACATGGCATTTACTTATATTAAATTTCATTTTCCACTTGGTGCTCCATTCGTATATTTTATCTAAATCCCCTTGCAGCTCCTCACAACTACTTTTATTTGTTATTTGTCTCATAATTTTTACGTCATCTGCAAACATTGACATGTAAGAGTTTATGCCTATCGGCAGGTCATTCACGTACATAAGGAACATGAGAGGTGCCAACACAGATCCCTGCGGCACACCACTCTCAACTTTCCGCCACGATGAGTAAGTTCCTCTAATGTTGGTCCTCATTTCCCTATCTGTTAAATAGCTCTCCATCCATTTCAGCAAACTCCCCCTGACACATCCTAGCGTCTCAAGCTTAGATAACAATCTCTTATGTGGTACCTTATCGAATGCTTTGGAAAGGTCTAAGTAGACGCAGTCCACCCATCCGCCTCTTTCTTGGAGTACATCTATCACCCTACTGTAATAACATAGCAAACTGGTAACACAAGATGTCCCTTCTCTGAATCCAAATTGCTTTGGGGTTATTATCTTCTTTCTCTCCAACATTTTCATCCATCTCTTCCTAATTAGCTTTTCATAAATCTTGCATACAATACTAGTAAGTGAAACTGGTCTATAGTTTAGAGGGTCCTCAGGGTTTCCATTCTTGTATATCGGAATGATATTAGCTCTTTTCCATTCAACAGGAACCTGTCCTTTATCTAAGGAAGCTTGAATTATGTCCCTCACTGGCTCCACTAATTGCTCTGCACACTCCTGTCCGGTTTACAGTGTTCTCTCACTCAATTTTAAGTGGTTTTAGGACAAAATAAAGCATGTGCCTTATAAATATTGTGTTAATATAAATTACTATGTACTTTACTGTCCCTGATAACATAATAATGTTTGTATTTGTCATATATATTGATGAATTTCACATGCAATGATGTAATTCGGACATCTCGGAAAATCAGACATTTTGGAAGTGGTCTCCCCCCAATTAGTCCGAGATAACGAGGGTTTACTGTAGTACGAATCTATTATTGCAATTCATCAAAATATTTTAAGAATAATATACAGTATTAGAGATAACATGAGCCGAACCTTTGCTCATGAGAATTGGGCTAAATTTTTTCGATACCGAGCAGTTCACAAACAATTTTGAGGTTATTATGGGTTTACTATACTAAAAATCTATATACAGAAGTAAACAAAATCTATATACAGAAGTAAACAAAATCTATATACAGAAGTAAACAAAATCTCCATAGATCCATTGATTGCTGTAGGACCACGATAACGCTGTCAAACATTTGATTAAGGCAGTTTTGTTAAAGTTATAAACAAAATTTACAGTTCATAGCTCTTTTGAAATTGCTGAAAGCAGTGAAGAGCATGTGTGAGGGTGCAAAGCCGAGTACGTGTTGAGAATGAGCAGAGCGAGTTCTTTGATCTGAATGTTGGGTTAAAGCAAGGGTGTGTGATGTCCCCATGGTTGTTCAATATATATATGGATGGAGTCATGAAAGAAATACAAGGAAGAGCAGTGGATGTTGGCGTACCGCTGATAAGGGAGGGAAACGAGTTGAAGTTGCCTGTACTGCTGATGATACAGTTCTGATGAGCAATAGTGAATGGGAGTTGCAGGGTTTGGTAAATATGTTTGGAACAGTGTATGAAAAACGGAATCTGAAGGTAAATGCGGAGAAGAGCAAGGTTATGGTCTTTGAAAGGGGTGCAGCCAGAGTGTGAGGTGTGAGGTGAGGTTGAACGGTCAGGCTATGGAGAATGTCAGCTCATTTAAGTATTTGGGCAGGGTGTTAAGTAAAGATGGGAGTATGGATGAAGAAGTGTGGGAGAGGGTGCAACAGGGGATGAGGGTTGTAGATACGCTGAAAGCAGTAACAAGAAATAGGGTGGTCAGCATGAAAGTAAAGAAGTCCTTGCATGACAGTGTGGTAATCCCGACATCACGATCACGGCGTCCGGCAATAGATAGATAGATAGATAGCTCTTTTCGGCATTGCCACAGTCGTATGTAAAGAAACTAGAGGTTGAAAATATTTTGTTTTTGTTATTTACTTTGAGCATATTTATTGATTGTGAGAATTGTTATAGAATGAGTTACTAAAGATACTTGAATTATCATATTCCTAAGTAAATTTGCCAAGTACCTAAAAGGTAAGGTATAAACTTTCCAGATCATATGCTATAAATTAGAAACAATATTATGTTCCTTCCAACAACCAACTATACTCCTAAAATCGATTAATGAAATTTACAAACACATGTGGCAGTCCGTGGATTCGAACCCAGGATGCTCACACCGAAAATCAACACCTTATGCATCGCACCACGAAGACAGTTAAAGAATGGTGGACACTGCCTACGATTTATTATGCAACTTCGAATCCTGCATATCAATCTAAGCATGTACACACATCCCAACTGCAACTCACGTAGGCTATGCATATGTGAATGGAAAGAGCAATTAATGGGGCCTTAACCACTAGGGAAGTCCTCTCGATAAATTACCCCTGAACCAATATAAATTATTATGTTCCTTCCAACAACCAACTATACTCCTAAAATCGATTAATGAAATTTACAAACACATGTGGCAGTCCGTGGATTCGAACCCAGGATGCTCACACCGAAAATCAACACCTTATGCATCGCACCACGAAGACATATATAAGAATCCATTTATAGACTAACTTTTCACTAATTCCTTACCTTTATAGCGGCTTCGGATTGGTTGAGGTGGAAGAAAAGTCTCATTACTTGAGGACCAAAGGCAAAGTCACCAAAACGTAGACCTCCATGTTGCTTGTTAAATCTGAAAATATGAAGAAATTAGAATTGCAAATAATAAGAGATTAAAGTAAAGAAAAAAAAAATTAAGTACAAACCATATAGATTTTGTATATTGCCAAGTGTAGAAAACAAAATCTTGAATATTGAGCCGACAACGATTATGGTAAATACTACAACAGACTAAATTTACCATAATCCATTATCTAGAATACTGTATCTGGCAGGCAAACAAATGCCAAAAAGGGAAAAAATTCTATATAGGATAGATTAATTGATCATGTATGTAATTTTGATAATCCCAATAGGATCTTCAACCTAGCTAAGCAAGTTAAGGATGACAGAATGGATTAAGAATGGCAATCGTGCAATTGTTTATGCAAAGGATGAAATTTCTGTTAATATCATCCACTTTAACTAGCCACATTTCAGAAGAATAGGCCATTACATTCATACATACATACATTAAAGACTGATCTACCCGGTACATGCGTGTAGGTCAGTCTTTTTGTTCACCTTATAGCATAGCAGTGTTCCAGGCAGCTCAGTCTTTGGAATCCCTCTTAGTCAGTCCTTTAGTTGCAAAATTAGTTTGTACTACCTGATCCCACGTTTTTCTTGATCTACCTCTCCTTGTGACTCCCTCCACGTTCGTAGTCTTCCTTTTATTAATCCAATTATACTCATCCATCCTTTCCACATATCCATACCATCTAAGCCTACTCCTACGCATCTCCTCACAAATACTGTCAATGCCTCTTGAGTTCCACACTGAGGGTTCTGTCTCTCACAGCAGATTCACATATCCATCTCACCATCCTCATTTTATTTTGTTCCATCCTATTTATATCTTCTATCTTGAAAGGCCAGGTTTCGCTAGCATATGTCCATCACACTTCTAACACAAGTACCATACTATATAATCTACCTTTCAGACGTAGGGAGAGCCCTTTCATGGTCAGGAATGGCAGCATCTCTCTGAACTTCTTCCATCCACTTCTGACTCTCACGAGGAGGAAGCAGGCCTCAGCCCCACTGCAATTGTGTCGCCCGAGTAACAAAACTTATGGACACATTACAGGTAATCTTTTTCACTCTTCTATTGCTATTACAACGATCAGTGTTCTTCAGAGCTCTCTCAGTAAATACTTATGGCGATTGGGAGGCACCCGCCTTTCAACACAACCCCACTCCTATTCTGTCCAGCTCTCTGAACCAAGAATTAGCAAATTTTCTGTCTTTCTTCTACTCACCAAGTGAACTCTGGAACTCTCTCCCTCAATCAATATTTCCTTCATCTTATGACTTAAGACTGCTTTAAACTTTGTGTGTCCAGGCATTTTGACCCCAATGTCCCTTGAATCTGGTTCTCTGTCACTCTTTTGTCTTTGGAGGAGACACTCATTACAGGCAGCCTGCCTTTTGTCTCCTTCATACACATACAGTAGAAAGGAAAAACAAAAAACAACATCCCCGAACTCTATGCTAAAAGGTGGATCCGGTACTGTCAAGACACCCCTACATATGGCAGGCACATTCAAAGTTAACAGCCTGCGACAAGGGACCCCCAAACCACTACACCTCCAATGCACCAATCCCTGGCATTACAGATAGGACAATGGAAACTACCGCTCTGTACAGCAGTTCAACGTTCATTGCTGCTGATCATGACTTTTGCCTTGCCTATGTTCACTCTTAATCCCTTATCTGCTATTGGGAACAGCTTGGGAAACAGATTAACTTGCTCATGTAGTGATGTACACCCTATGTGGTGGATTGTGTTCTTTTATTTAATAATTTTCATTTTAGTAAGCGTTGTTTCCACATAGCGATTTTGATAATTTAATTTGACTTTATATTGTCCTTGTCCCAATTTTGGTTTGTTTAGTTTGCAAGTTTTACATTTTAATTCCCTGCCACCACCTAAGAACATTGTCTCCGCTTCAGCCGCACTGTTAGCGATCAGCAGCAGGTAATCTGCCCTTTTAAAATCTGAAGCATAGCCTACACCTCTCCCTTTAAGTGGAGTGGAAGTCACCCTAATCTTCATCCAAACCAAATCTAAATCTGGCAATAATGGCTTAGCCACTATTTTCAATACCATAGCAATGTCCTCCTCTCCAGCCTTCACCAAATATATAACATTTATCAGGTCCACAGTAAATGCTACAGCATTCTCCTTGGTCTCTCTTTTCAATCGCTCTCACCGATTCTCTCTCTCTCTCTCTCTCCCCCCACTCTCAACATCCACTTCTTTAGCCTCCAGCAATTATATCTCATTGTTTAGGTAATAGGTCATAACCAGACCGTTCTCCTTCTCATGTTTTTTCTCTTTCTCCTTAACCTTTCTTGTCTCTCTCTCTCTTACCTAGCTGTCACACTCACCACCATATATAACATCCTCCTCACCAGCATCCGCCAAATATATCACACTCTCAGGCCCTCAGACTCCGTTATAACTAAATCGTTCTCCTTGGTCTTTCTCTTTTTCACTTTATTTTTCTGTTACTTCCCTCTCTCTCTCTCTTAGCCTACCATGCCAACTTTCACAATAGTATAACATTAGCATTGCCCTCTCCCACCTTACATTGCACTCTTCAGGTCCTTGAAAACCAGTGCACTCTCTCTCTCTTACCTAGTAGCCATTTTAAGCACCATATCAACATCCTCCTCTCCGGCCTCTGCCAAATATATCGCATTCTTCAGGTCCTCGGTAAAGACCAGAGAATTCTCCCTGGTCTCCAATACATCCTTCATTTTCTCCTTGAAGTTCTCGGCTCCCTCGGCAATTTGTATGGAGGCTCTTTTACGTAAGTCCTGGAAGCCGGTCATTCCGAGGTTAGCTGGGGTGTAGAGGAAACGCTGGCCTGGGTCTGTGGAGCAAGACAGAATGATACAGTATTATTTTGGATATGAAAAGCGCGGTTTATCGGAATAATCGGGTCACCAAAGGGTCCTGTACCACTGCACTAGCCTACAGTATAGCCTACAAGACTACTTTCATAACCTAATTTTACAATTTCAATTTGTTATTTTCTACTTTATAATGATAAAAAAAACTCACATAACTAGGCCTAGGCTATTCCTTAATATACTGCAATACTAAAAAATCTTTAGGAAAGGTGAGGTTAGGTTTGGTAAGAATGTAGTTACCGGGTGTACTGCCCGTCTTGTTTACACTACGTGGACGCTCACCATCATGTTCCCGTCTATTTTGACTGCCTTTGGATACAAAAATACATTACCCTAACCAAACAACCTAACCTAACCTAACCTAGTATTATAGATTTATAAGTATTGATTTTATTATAAGTATTATAGATGATTTAAGGTGTATGTCGGTAGTGGTACACCCGGTAACTACATCCATCCCTTAGGTTTGTACGTTAGCCTATTCTAAATAAAGTACGGTAGCATTCAAGGAGACTACAGCAGGACTCTTCTTCTTCTTCTTACCTCTGACCGGGTATAAGCTATCCTAGTGTTTACTAGCCTATACCCCTTTGAAAGGACATTAGCCTAACCTAACAACCTTACCTAACCTATCCTAGTATTATGGGTGGGGGCTGCCGCCCCCACACCCCCGCTATTTGACATCTTTGACATATTTTTGGTGTATTTTTCTGTGAAAAGGGTAGTTTTTCCTCCATGCGGACTATATGGAGAACAATATGGCGAATCTGTTGGTGCCTATTTTCCCTAATAAATTGTTTCTAATAAGGCGGATGTAGTGTCCTTGAAGATTATCCTGAATTGAACCTACATAATCTAACCGTCCTAACGTAACTGTCTTGATGATGTAATAGTTAGTGTTTGAGATCTGTGTGTGGTAACCCAGGTTTGAATCCCGGTGGACAACATGCTTTCATTAATTTCATTGGGAGGTGTTTGGTATGAGGAGTGATATTAATAAATTAGATTATTTACTGTAGATGTATGTGTGTGAATTTGTTTTTGTGAGTTCACCGGGGTTTTTTCCTTCCCCCTATTCGGGCTCTGTCTCGAGTCGGCCACCCCAAGTAAAAAAAAAAAAAAAAAAAAAAAAAAAAAAAAAAACACATAAATATAAATAAATAGAAATAATGAGGAATGGGCCGGAGCAAATAGAATAATAGATAGATACAAGATAGGCTAAATACTGTAGATTTAATAAAATTCAAAGTGTACTGGTAATTATCGATACTAGGCTAAGACTAAACCGTCCTAGCCTAGTCTATACCTATAGCCTACGGTATATCACAAATTGTGGCCTAGGTCTAATGTTATTGGCCTAGTAAGTAGTAGGCTACTTGTAACAGCAGACCGACATATAAAAATCAATACTCTCAGGTTATCCTAGGATAGGCCCTAATCCACGTACTCACATAGAATTGCCTTACCTAAAATATTAAGAAAAATGATGATAAATGTTTACCTATGGTCCCGTTAAAATATCCTCAAGTAACCTATTAAAAACTGTTCAGGGGACTGGTTAGAACTTGTAGGATGTTTAATTGAATGTCGGAAATCAGTATTTACTGAGAAATAACAGTCTTAAAATACGCTATGGGTCACCCAGGCCCAGGGTCCCTGCCCTCTCTTTCCCAGGTAATGTTATGTTGTTGTTGTTGTCGTTGTTCCCCAAGCTGCCTGGCCGAACAGCCCCAAGGCCCCGAGCAAGGCCAAGGCCATAACCGAGCGCCCCAACAGAAAGCCTCCCTGCCGACCACAATAAAGCCTGGGTGACTGAAGCCACTCCATGGCGGGGAGCTGAGGAGGGTGCGGAAACGCCCGGGAAACCAAAGACCCACCCAGGGCCCTGTGCCCCTCAGCAATTATGAAGAGAAAGTTGAGGGGCAAAGGAAAAATGTGACGCTTTGGCTTCCAATCTTGGTAGATTGGGAGGTCAATCCACGGAAGAGACGCCGTCACTTGAGATCTAGAAAATATATAAGTAAAAGGAACAGTCAGAGTAAGCTATGGGTATGGCAGAGATCGCTCAGTTCTCACTCTGATAGACCAGCCCATCACCACAGGTAATGTTATGTTATGTTATGTTATGTTATATTATATTATATTATATTAGGGTTAGGTTAATCTAATCTAATATAATATTTGGTAAAAATTGAAGACAACCCGGACAGGTGGGATCTCATTTCTAATGGTAGTTTTGGGTTCCTATCATGTTATGCTTCATTGCTATATACTTTTTATCCACTGGAATTTTTTTTCTTTCTTGGCTTTAGGCCTAGGCTATTTTTTTTTTTTAGCATTAACCTAACCAAAAAACCTAACCTAACCTAATAGGCTAACCCCCAAATACATTTAGGTTAGGTTAGGTTACGTTTTTTGGTTAGGTTAGGTCCTAATGCTAAAAAAAAAAAAAAAAAAAAAAAAACAAGAACAAAAAAATTCCGGTGGATAAAAAGTAGGCCTAGGCTATATAGGCTAGCAATGAAGTATAGCATGATAGGAACCCAAAACTACCATTAGAAATGAAATCCCAGCTGTCCGGGTTGTCTTCAATTTTTACCTAATATTTGTACATTTTGGGCAGTGGGCGGGGCCGCGCGTATGTGGCGGCGTACAGACCCTCCCGTAAAACATAGCGCATTTTAAGACTTTTATTTTTCAGTAAATACTGATTTCCGACCTTCAATTAAACATCCTACAAGTTCTAACCAGTCCCCTGAACAGTTTTTGATAGGTTACTTGAGGATATTTTAACGGGACCATAGGCCTAGGTAAATTTTTACCAAAATTATCAAAACTAGCCTAAGCGTTAACTAACAGACCATGTGCACCGTGCACGGTCGACAATCGACAAACAAATGGGTCATACTTGGTCATACTTGGTAGAATTCCGTCCTCTGTGGACGCAGCTAAAGTGGACTTCCGCTGCAGCCAGGCAGCTCCGCAACCCCCTCGTTCCGTCTATTTACTAACGAGTTGGATGCGGTGCTGGGATATCCTGGTATTGGGGGCTCGTCTGGTACTGTAGCCAGCCATCGGTCCAGCTGACGCTTGAAGGAGTCTGTCGTGACTCCCGTCAGTTCCCGGACGGCCTTTGGTACAGTATTGAAGAGGCGAGCCCCATTTTTGCTGAAGTTGTTGTGGGCGACTGTTGCTATTTTCTGAGAGGTAGCCTCAGTCCTCTTGATGTAGCACAGTCGCCCTTTTCTAACGTGATTGTTGATGACTAGTCCCACGTCAGGTACCAGCCCTTCTAGGGTCTCCCACACATAAATCACTAGGTACCGTTCTCGTCGTCTCTGAAGGGAGTAGAGCCGCAACTCCTTCAGGCATTCCCAGTAGTTCATGTGTTGGAGACCCCAGATCCTGCTGGTGAAGGTCCTCTGTAGAGACTCCAGTTTGCCGATGTCACCTATCTTGTGGGGAGTCCATAGCTGGCAGCAGTATTCCACCTTTGGGAGGACCAGAGCCTTCCAGAGTGTCAGCATACAGGCCCTCTCTCTAGTTTGGAAGGTCCTGAGTATCCATCCTGCGAGTATCCTAGCTGTCTCGGTGGTTTGATTGATGTGGCGAGAAAAAGTTCCATCTGTACTCATTGTTACTCCCAGAGTTACTCCCGGGTAAATAGCAAAGCGTACGTGTCAATCTCCTTAAACGATACTTTACTAGCCTAGGCTAGCCTAATAAATTAACAATGCTGCAAATATTTTAGCAATTTCTTTACATCTAGGCCTACAATCAAATGAATGCCAAAAAGGAAGGTAACTTATGATCAGACAGCAACATGATTGATCAGAACAAGAATAGGTATTTAGCCTAGGTATTAGCCTAGGTATCAAGGAAACCGGCCACGAATTTTCCTGGAAATTTGGAAGTCACCCATTAAATGAACATAACCTATATATACATCATATTAATATATGTTTCACCTTTCGGAAAAAACTTTTTCAATTAGCCTAGGCTACTTTGAAAAAGTTAATATTTAGGCCTACCTCGTGTTATCCACAGCCAAAACTGAAGATTGCGGAGTAAATACCGTAGACTTAATTCAATTTTTTTTTAGCGACCGTTAACCTTTTATTAATTACATACCAAACCAGCGGGGGTGTGGGGGCGGCAGCCCCCACCTAATATACTAGGTTAGGTTAGGTACGGTAAGGTTGTTAGGTTAGGCTAATGGCCTATTACCCCTTATTTTCATCTTTTACCCCTCAATTTCCCTGTACTTCATAGCCGTCCCCACTATCGGGCCCCTATTTAACCTAACATTCCTGTTACCTGTATTTTTTTCTTTTAAAGACTAGGCTACATAGCCTAGGCCTAAGAACATAAGAAAATGGGAGTCTGCAAAAAGCCGATCGGCCCATACAAGGCAGATCCCTGTCACACCCAACCCCAATTACAAGGCCCAATTATAGACCCATCTCACTAATACCTTGAGTACTGACCCCACCAAAACGGTCAGCTTAGGCTAACCTAGGTCCTAGCCTAAGCCTACTCTTAAGTTTTGGAATAGGCTTAGCCTAGTGCTGCCTAGGCCAAGCCTAATTAAACAAAAAAGAAAGTAGGCTAGATTGTCACAATTTTGGTCTCCATAGGCCTATTTTCCATCTTGATTGCTTTTAGATTGCAGGAAATGCTGTTTTAGACACCTCAATTCTCAAAAAAAATCCTGGGGGGCATGCCCCCTGACCTCTTTAAAGCTCGCCGCTCCATTGCGCTATATATATATATATATATATATATATATATATACAGTAGCCTATGGCCTAGCTAGGCTAGGCTAATTAAAAAAAAAAAAAAAAAAAGGAAAATTTACACAATTTTGGTCTCCATATTTTCCATCTTGATTGCTTTTAGATTGCAGGAAATGCTGTTTTAGACACCTAAATTCTCAAAATTTTAAGGGGCATTGCCCCCGGACCCCCCTAGAGCTCGCCGCTCCGTCGCGCTATAGGCCTAATGATAACAAAATAATAAACCATAATGATAACACAATTCACATTTTGTGGATTGACACCCTGTATAATAATCGGGGGCCGTATCTTAAGATTGTTGGATATTGGGGAAAACGTTTTTTCCGAAAGTTGAAACAGGCCTAGGCCTATATTAATATGATGTAGGCTATAGGTTATGTTCATTCGATGGGTGACTTCCAAATTTCCAGGAAAATTCATGGCCGGTTTCCTTGATATTTTCCCAAGAATAGGCCTAGCCTAGGCTCTAGGCTAATATGAGACCGAGTCGACGAGACCGTGACAAGTTTACAGCCTGAGCCTAGCCAAACTTTAATAAGCTCTAGGCCTAGTAATCCAACTTACAGAGTCCTTGTAGTGATTGTGTTAGTTTGAAACAGCATGGTCTTCTCGATGTCCTTAAAAATAGTAAAAAAGATTTTTGGGAGAATGCAGAAAGGGCCATGATTCCATAAAAGACAATCTCAAGTTTATAAAGTTTGCATTATTATTTCTCTCCCATTCTTTAAAAGATGTAAATTGCAAAAAGCTTCATAGTTTTATTATCATATAGACAATTTAACCCCAAAGAGATCTTCATCGTGAATGTATGGTGAAATACTAAGATAATCCAATATTCAAGATGTAGTAGATTAAACCATTTGCGTCTTGGTCTTGGTGCGAGAGTCTTCGTTTGTTTTTGTAATTTTATCTGTACTTGCATTTACGACAAATATTATTATTAAGTTTTTAAACACATCACCATAATTTAATAATTACCTTTATGTAATAAATGTAACATTAAATTAATTATGAAGTAATTAGAATGGTTATTTAGATATATTTGTATATATAATTATTGATTGAAATAAGAAGACGGTACCAAAGACAGTGACGCCAATCATTGGCTGGCAGACCGCGGCGCCTAATTTGATAATGTGAGGGGTGGGTAAAACAAAAAAAACAAAAACTGTCCCTTATACTATCCTTCTACTCTAAACTTTCCCTCCTACTAACGTTTCTGAGCCAGTACCGATTTAAAGGTCAGCCCTGTGGATCTACACGGTCTGCGGGCGGGTTCTAAAGAAGAAGAAGAGCTTCGCGCAATATTAGTGACGTAAGTTATGTGCATTATTCTTATTACGCACAAATTTGTTATCGATTATATAAGGTGATAATATCAGTGATAACTTCCAAACACGGGGCTTGATAGTAAAATTGAACCAATGCTCCGAGTAACAGATTTGTCTGAACTGGCCCGGAGAACTTACAAATTAAAATTAGCCTATAACTGTCTATCTATTGTCAGACGCCCTAATCCCAAAAACTGTGGTATAATGGTAAAAAGAAATATACTGTACAGTATATATATAATTGAAAAGAAATATCTTTGATTATTGTTGAAATCCATGAAGAGCATCCTGAAAAGAAGAAATGGTAATAATCAGTAGATCACCTCTAGCTGTGAATCTGGAACTGCCTGGGAAGATGAAGGAATGAAGGTAAAGTAATATGTTATATTTGGTGACCAGCCATCTCAACAAGTAGATCATTTCAACCAGTAGCTCTCAACCAGTACCAACTCAAGTTACTCAACCAATACTGTTAGGTTAGGTTAGGTAGGGTTAGGGCTTCAGTTTGACATACCTACCTTGTAGAGATTTCAGTCGACGACCTCAGCTACATTGGAGCCGTGGTGGTCCTTACCTGGTATTCTTACCTGGTGGGCTTCCCAGACCCCAGAGCTAAGTGGTAGGTCAGGGTCCACGGAAGCCACACACTGCTGATGCGCCAGCCCAAAGATAATTTAAAATTTGTAGTAAAAACAGGGAGTATAGAAATCTATGGACTGGAAAGTGCATCATAAGCAGCTACGTTAACAAACAAGGTACAAGTATAAGTGGTTGAGGAGGCCAGAAGGTGTGACATCGAGAACAAAATCATGAATATTCATATAAAACTCCTGCAAGATAGTCGGAAAGGGCAGCCTTGAAAGATAATACGTTAGTCAGGGATACCAATTCTGTGGGCAAAGAGTTCCACAGAGACACATATCTAAGATTAAAAAATCTTTTTCTTATTTCAAGCTGGCATCTCGAGTGAGCAATTTTATATGGGTGACCCCTGGTTGCAAAATATTGGGGACGATCAAAAACATCTTCAGGAGTAATTGAGCAGAGACCGTGAAATATTTGCCAGTACTTAATTATGTCACGCCTAAGAAGTCTACCCTTAATGGAAAATAGGTTTAATATCCTCAATCTCTCACCATAATCAAGATTCTCGAGACCCCCAATAGATTTAGTCCAGCGTCTCTGAACAGACTCCAGTAGTCTTAGGTCCCCCAAATACCCAAGGTTCCACAGAGAGGAAGAATATTCTAATATGGGACGAATATGGGAAATAAATAGTGGCATCATAAAGGAGGCATCCCGGTTGACAGTTGACCTTAGGATACTATGGGCGAGTCCTCCAGCCTTGTGGACAATATTAGAGATGTGTGTATGAAACTTAAGGGAGGAATCGATTAAAATTCCTAGATCGGATGCAGAGTCTCTAGTGGTCCAGTGGTGAGCACGCTCACGTGTGAATCTGCAAGACCCCGGGATCGAACCCCTGCCACGACGGACATTTAGTGGGTGTGGTAGTACGTCCTAGCATGTTTCACATGCTCGCACCCAGTCAGGGGAACATCCTGACGACGTATACAGACTAAACACACATAACAAAGCCACTCCAACAGCTGCCTCTCTCTCCAACACCCCTTCTCCCCTCTCAACACTCTTCTCTGAGCTAGTGCCGATACAAATGGACAGTCCTGTATAGAATCGTAAGATTCAGAGTCGTAAAGATTCCAGGACGAGCTCAATAGAAAATGAAAATTAAATGAATGGGGAACTGCCGCTGCTTCCTCCCTGGCCCTGCTGCCTCCAATGAAGTGGTACTCGGTAAACCAACTTGTAATGTGGCCACGTATAGTAGGATGGCGTCAGAGGTGTGTCTTCTATCTTCTGTAGGAAGGTATCTAGATGTTTCTTGAAAACCTCTACCGTAAAAGATGACATATTCTTTAGGTAGATGGGGAGACAGTTGAAGAGCTTAGGTGCTGATCTGCTGAAGGAGTTTGCCCGCAGTGTCATGGTGCTTCTGCTGCTGGTATTCAGGCCTTCTACATAGCACAATCTCCCCCTTGTCCTCTCTTGGCTGAGCGTGATTCCTATATTGGGTATGTGGCCTTCAAGAATTTTCCAGACGTAGATTATCTGGTATCGCTCTCTACGCCTTTGGAGCGAGTATAGTTTGAGATGTTTAAGGCGATCCCAGTAGTTCATATCTTTCACGGTCTCAATTCTATTAGTAAAAAATCTTTGGATACCCTCTAGCTCTTGAATTTCACCGATACTCTCAGGACTCCATGATTGACAGCAATACTCAAGCTTTGGTATTATCATGGATTTCCAAAGAGTGAGCATGCATTCTTCATTTCTTGAAGAGAACGTTCTAAGGACTCAGCCTGATAACTTTCTAGCACTATCGACTATGTTGCTAATATGTGTGCTGAACTTTCCGTTGTGGCTCAGTCAGGAGTGTAGCACGTCATTGTTGTCAATGTCGCCAATATTTAGTTGGTCCTGGTGGATTTAGCACTGGTTGAGATCTACTGGTTGACTTGTCCGGAATCTGTGATCTTTAACATATATGCATTGTAAGATGGTAGGGACACATTGAGAGAATGGAGGATGATAATCAGGAGAGTAGTGTACCTAGGGGTAGACCGTAGAATACCGGTAGTTGGAGAGGGAGGGAGGAAGGGAGATGGGAACAAAGAGAGATGAGAAGCAAGGGTGGGAGGAAGAAAAAATAAAAGAAGGATATAGGAAACATGAAAGTAAGAAAAGGAGGAAATATGGAAAACAAAAGAATGAAAATTGTAAATTATATGGAAAGCAATAAGAGAAGTGTATGAATTATATATAGTAGGCTATTGTACTGTATGTTACAGTATGCATGTAGCCTATATAGCCAAGCAAGCTGAGGTCTGGTCCTATCCAGAGTGAGGTTTGGCATCCTCTAAGGCTCTACCCAACCTTAGCCGTTTCTGTTTGTCTCTTTTACTGTTCTACTTTTCCTTCTGGGGGCAGGGGGCTAGGAATTCTCCCCTTTTAAAATTCACCTACTAGATGAGACAGAAAGGGGCGGGGGAATGCGGAAGTGGTCCCGACGGACCCTAAGAATTGGAACTTTGTTGTTTCTGTTTGGGCTCTGTCTCGAGTTGGCCACCCCCAGCTGTGTGGTGTGTGCTTGGGTGTATACAGTATTGAACTGTAGTTTTATTAAATGGAATGATCCCCAGGCCAGTGAGATGGCTCAAGATTGTAATACATGGGGAGCTGCTATCACATGAAATAGACACATTCTAACATATACATACCGGTACATAAATTCAAAGACCGAGTGTTCCACACAAGATGCAGTTTCATTATCATGGTCTAATGATGGTGTTCCAGGCACCCCTGTTCAGATCTGCCTCACTTGTCAGGTTTTTATATTTAAGATCAGAGGTTATAGTCTGATCCCATGTCTCTATAGGTATACTCCTTGGTGCAGCTCCCTCCATGTTCACAGACTTGCATAGTTTCACCCAGTTTAGTTTATCTATCTTCTCTACATGCTCAAACCATCCAAGGCTGCTTGTATGCATCTCGTCGCCGATATTCTTGATACCTAACTATCTCAGCTCTTCACTAGATATCATATCTTGCAGTTTAGCCCCACATATTTATCTCACAATTCTCAACTCGCTATATTATATTTTGTTGACATAATCTGCTTTGACAGGTCATGTTTCTGAAGCATAGGTCATTGCGCTTCTAACACATGAAGCGTAAACCTTTTCCCTCAAGGGGAGTGTGAGTCTTCTCATGGCAGCAATCTCTGAACTTTCCCCAGCCACAACTAACGTGGATATGATCTTTATAAATGTAATATTGTTATTCACTTATGTGTATAGTCACAGCCAATGTGTTTGGGTACAATAATAGTAACTACTGTACAAGCATTGTGGTGATGGGCTGGTCCAGAGTGAGAGCTGAGCAATCTCTGCCATACCCATAGCTTACTCTGACTGTTCCTTTAACTTATATATTTTCTAGATCTCAAGTGACGGCGTCTCTTCCGTGGATTGACCTCCAAATCTACCAAGATTGGAAGCCAAAGCGTCACATTTTTCCCTTGCCCCTCAACTTTCTCTTCATAATTGCTGAGGGGCACAGGGCCCTGGGTGGGGCTTTGGTTTCCCGGGCGTTTCCGCACCCTCCTCAGCTCCCCGCCATGGAGTGGCTTCGGTCACCCAGGCTTTATTGTGGTCGGCGGGGAGGGTTCTGTGGGGGCACTCGGTTATGGCCTTGGAATTGGGGCTGTTCGGCCAGGCAGCTTGGGGAACAACAACAACAACAACAACAACTGTACAAGCATTGATGTGTGGTTGGCAAAGATTAAGAAGTTCTTGCATACTTTCTGCCAACAAGATATTATCATCCTTATATAGGCATGTTACTATCTTCCCATCTATTTCCTCCCATTCAAATGTAGCCCTTAATCCCTTAGCCCGTCATTCATTCTTGGATCACTATCCATTCATACGGTACCGTACACAGGTACATATTGTTTACTAAAATCAGTCATTCCAGTAACTCTTAGTCAGTTTTAGTACAATCTCAGCCATAAATACTGACACCCAGACTTAACACCCTCCGGCGTTCTGTGCCTTCTGTGTATGGCCACCCTCATTAAGGGGAGTAAGGCATCCAACAATAGATAGATAGATAGGTCACATGCCCACACAAAATTTGGACACAACAAAGTAACTACCACCACAGTATACAAACAATACACAAGATCAGTGATGAAATATGCAAGCCCTGCCTGGGCTGAAACACATCACACGACCTTGCAGACCATTCAAAACAAAGCTCTAAAAATCATCACAGGCTGCACAGCTACTACACCTACAGATCACTTACATCAAGAAACCAAAATCCTCAAAGTCAAATACCACCTGGACACGAGAGGCACTCAATTCCTGGCTGCAGCCTCCACAAACCAATATCATCCACTTCACTACATGGCAGCACACCCACAGACACCAAGGAATATTAAAACAATACCCAGCACACAATATCACACACAAGTACTGTCATCTCTCCCTCCCTGTCCAACCCAAACCAGCTTCCAGAAGCACATCCATACTCATATATCTCGACGTTCCATCCAATCACTCAAAGACAACACGCAGCTGCAGGCACGACCTCCCAAAATCCATCCTTCTGAATCCTCCTTTCCTCACGAGGACAGAGTCCACCTGGCCAGGCTGAGATGTGGGCACCATCCAGCTCTTCTGAGCTATCAGAAGAGACTGGATAACTCGGTCGTCGACACCTGCCCAGGATGCAACACAGCACCCCATACTATTAGACACATCATAGAAGACTGCATTCCACACAATCACTTACGCCTTGAGAGCCCTGTGGGAAAGCCCGATCGTGGCCATGGCCTTCCTTTGGGACTTCGGGCTATTCGGTCAGGCAGCCTAGGGAACGACGACATCACCTTTCTGAGCATGCGAAGTACACTTTTGGCTAGAATTCTAAATTGTAATTGTTCTTGCACCTAAAAACAGCAGTCCATTAAATACAAAGTATTTAA
Source organism: Paralithodes platypus (assembly GCA_032716605.1). Lineage (NCBI taxonomy): Eukaryota > Metazoa > Arthropoda > Malacostraca > Decapoda > Lithodidae > Paralithodes > Paralithodes platypus. The sequence goes on along the minus strand of CM064568.1, from coordinate 54,618,936 downwards.
CCCAGCGGCTGAGACAATCCTCTGTTGAGATTTAACTGGTGGGCTGCGACACTCCTCTCGGAAGAAGAAATGTCAAACACGTACCAAAACACTCCCAATAACAAAAATATGTTTGACTGTAAGGGCTATAGGGGTGAAAATCCAATGACATTTACTGCCCCCTATCTACTCCCTCCACCCGACCAATAATGTACTCCCATGCACACAGCCGCTCGTTGCCACATTTTCAACTACGGACCACCATAACACCTCAACCACGCATCTTTTGGGTATTCATATATATATATATATAATTATATATACTGTATATATGGTTGGATGCACGCTTGCATTTCCTACACGATGATGTGGTTTTCTTTGCGTTTTGGAAGTGTCGCCAAATCGGCCTAGGTCTAGCAAAGGGCAATGGTAAGTCCTAGGGGTATCTAGCATTTCCAGGGTTAATGAGGTTCACATGCTGGTCCGCTAGATATAAAGCGCCTATCAAACAGGACCTGTCGGCACCAAATTTGGTTTGTGGTTACCAGAAATACACCCCAACGTGACAGGAATCCACAATCACCACCTCAGGGATGCACGATCTTCCTGTTTGTTTTCACATAGCGATTTTGATTAGTTATTTTGTCTTTTTACTGTGTTCGTATAAGTTTTGGTTTGTTTATTTTGCAAGTTTTACATTACTGTATAATGAGTAATAATGAATGATAATGAATGGGAGTGGCAGGGTCTGGTAAATGAGTTTGGAACAGTGTGCGAAAAACGGAATTTGAAGGTACCGGTAAATGCGGGGAAGAGCAAGGTTATGGTCTTCGAAAGGGGTGAAGTCACAGAGTGCGAGGTGAAGCTGAACGGTCAGGCTATGGAGATTGTCAGCTCTTTTAAGTATCTGGGCAGTGTGTTGAGTAAAGATGGGACTATGGATGAAGAAGTGTGAGAGAGGGTACAACAGGGGAAGAGGGTTGTAGGAATGCTGAAAGCAGTAACAAGAAATAGGGTGGTCAGTATGGAAATGAAGAAGTCCTTGCATGACAGTGTGGTAATCCCGACACTGACTTACGGAAGTGAAGCATGGACGTTGGTTGAGACTCAAACCAAGAGTGAGAGCAGTGGAAATGAATTACTTAAGAAGTGCGTGCGGAGTTACATGGAGGAATAGACAGGCTAATGAAGAAGTAAGAAGGAGGTGTGGTGTGGAGGTAGATGTGCTGGAAAGTGTGAAAAGGAACAACTTGAGATGGTTCGGCCTTATGGAACGTATGGAAAGCGAGAGAATGACTAAGAGGGTGTACGAGATCGAGGTGGAAGGACAGAGAGGGAGAGGTAGACCGAAGGAGAGGTGGAAGGATGGAGTGAGGAAGTATATAAACGAAGGCGGTGCTGGTTGGGGGGAGGGGCGTCGACTGACTGGGGACAGAGGTGCATGGAGGCGGTTCGTTCGTGGCCACCCCTTCGGGGATCACGGCGTCGGGCAATAAATAGATAGATAGATAGACATTATAATCTATTATATCTTATATAAACTGTGTACCAGTATCTAAAAGTAAATTTTATGTATATAGCTTAACCCTTCCCGCCCGGACAGCATTTTAACACCTAACGAGTGGCCTAGGCGGTAATTTCTATGTACCGCCCAGCGGGTGGTTTTACCCTAAATGGCCTAGATTCCGTGCTCTTTTTCATGCATAAACAAGAGCCAGAACGTAATACAATTATGTATCCCTGAAAGGGCGTAAATTGAGCTTTCCAATGACACCCAAACCATCCTTCTACGATGGCTGGTTGTCTTGCAACGATCGTGCAACCGAAGGGCAAAATCGCTAAAATACGGTCTATTTCCTTACAAAATTACGTGTGTTAGCGAGGGAGTGGTGGTGGAGGTGTGTGGTGACAGTGGTGTAGATGTCAGTATGTCCACGCTGGCCGTGGCGAGCAGTCATGAGGCAACCTACGCTCCTGCCACCGCTCGGCTCTCTCTCAGAGCACATTACGTGCTCAAAATTGCATGCGACTATAGCCGGGCCCCGCCACATAGTCCTTGGTTCTCTAGTCAGACTATAGCCGGGCGCCGCCAAAGAAGGGTTAAAATGACACCGCGGCAGATGGCCAGGAGCCCGGGTATCATTTTAAAATCCGTAAGCTTGAAAGCATATTAAGCTTGGTTTGAAAGCCGTGCGTCCGACGCATGTAAACAAAGCCTGTCTTTGCGACACTGCACCTCCGAAACCAAGGAGACGTCGGATCAATGTTGTTTTTGTATGCTATGATGAAATTAGTGTCTGCAAAGGTCCGATATTGCAAACATCGTATCGAATCTCTCTCCACGGAAATCATCATCACAACTGAACCAGTTGACCTAGAGAGCTCTACAAAGATACAAAGATACGGGTAGCCTATTTAAGACGTTTTTCAGCGTGATCACCCGGATCTCAATAATGTCCTTAGGATAGCGAGCCCGGGCGGGAAGGGTTAAAGATAACTAAATAAATTTTGTAGTTTATTATATAAAAATATACATTAAGCAATAAATACATACAACTTACTGTATTTGAACCTGCAATGCCTTACAGTACGGTAACATACAATATTCTATTTTACTGTACCGGTATATTGTATTATATTGTACAGTATGCTACAGTACAGTATTTAATTATTTCTCAACATATACTGTATGAGAAAGCAATTACCGTATTTTTCATTAATCAAATAGATTACATTCAACAAAATAACACTTATTGATATTATAGAATATCCGATCCTATAGCTAGCTAGAACCTAGACTATCAAGCATTCTATTAAATACATGATATTATAGCTTAAGTCAAGGTTCCAGCTAAGCTTCAAAATTGTGTAAAGTATTAGGGGAAGGGAGACTGGCAGGAGTGTTCAAGTTATAGAGGCATTAGTTTATTATCAGTGGTTGGAAAGTTGTATGGCAGGTTTTAGGAAAGGAAGAGGGTGTGTGGATCAGATTTTTGCAGTCAGAGAGCTATGCGAGAAGTATTTAGAGAAGCATGAGGAGATATTTTGGGCTTTTATGGATTTGGAAAAAGCGTATAATCGTGTGGATCGAGAAGCAATGTGGAAGGTGCTAAGGATTTATAAAATTGGAGGAAATTTGGTAAGAGCAGTTAAGAGTTTTTATGAAGAGAGTTTTTGGAGCAATGGGAAGTATGTGGAAGGTGAGAAATCTTGGAATGAAAGTTAAAAGTGCAATGTAATCAAGGAATTATTGTGCCAACAGTGATGTATGGGAATGAGACATGGGCTCTGAAGGCAAAGGAGAGAAGAAAGCTGGATGTGATGGAGAGGAGCTGCTTGAGGAGTATGTGTGGAGTGACTCTTAGACAGATTGAGGAATGAAGAGATACATAGGAGAGTGGGGCAGCAGGAATATTTGTCGGCCAGAATGGACAGAAGGGTGCCGAGCTGGTATGGACATGTGGGCATGGGTTTCTGGGTATTTCTGCTGAACGACCTAGATGTGTGTAATTTTGCGTGTTTTGGGGGTTTTTTTCCTGTTCGGGATCTATCTCGAGCCCCCCCCCCCTCGATTTGTTCCCCTACTGCCCTTCCCGATCTATCTTGACTCGTTTAGTTATATATCTTGATCGAATCCTTCGGGCCAGCCCTATGAGAGTTTTTTATAGAGCTCAGTGGTCTGGTTAAACTAATATTAAAAAAAAGGGTAGGCCTATACTAGTTGATATGTAGAGGAATAATTTATTGCGAGTTGGCGACTGTACATTATGTTCAAAGTAAAGTTTTACTTGAGAGGATAAACTAGCTATCAAATATACGGCTCAGGTACAATATTGGTTTAGCTGATACCGAAACTTTCAGTCCAATGTCTGTTCCTATAATAATCTGGGTCATGCTAAATAGCTTATTCAGATAAGGAGGGATCTTATGGTTTTAGGCTTAAAACAAAAAATACAATGCTACTTGAGATATCAAAACATTATTAATTTGCAAAAATTAGGCTGGTACCGGTACTGTATTGTCCGACCATTTTCATTTCTAGAAATCCTTGGTCTTTAGTGATTGTCAATTTTCATGCTATTCTGGTAAAAACTGGACAATTATAGTCAAATTAGGAATAACCTTTATAAATTTAAGTGGTATAAACTCTCAATTAGCTTTACCATACCCTCAGAATCTTCATAAATTGTTTGATTATACAGTAGCTACTGTACAATAAAATTAAGAGATCACCCGTACTGAAAGGGTTAACAACAGACACTAATCAAGAAATAAAAAACATCATGCTGGTATTGCTAAACCATTTCCATTACTAGAATCTCCTTTTCTGCGTTTTATTGGTCTTATTTTGTGACTGAACCCTTTCCTGAAATTGCTGTTGCATGAGCTGCATCATAGTGAGTTGCTGTTGCTGAAGCTGCACCATCATCTGTTGTTGTTGTCGCTGTAGTTCCTGCTGTGATTGTTGGAATTGCTGTTGCTGTATCAAGATCTCCGTCATCAGCTTCTGGAGGGTGGTGTTGCGTTGGCTGGCCACCTTCACAACTTCATCCATCCGCTTTGACTGTTGTTTGATGAAGTCCAGAATGTTGCTTTCATCTTCCTCTTCTCCATGTTTGTTCTGTGTGTGGTGCATTGAAATTTGGTCTTAACTCTAAAGGTGACTAAAAGGGGAAGCTGTATGTCACTATTACAAAAATAAATCTATGAAACTGTAGGCCATCTTTATAAACAATTATTTTAAAATTTTCTTCTATAAAACAAATTCTGGTATAATATATAGGCCTAATTATCTTAAGTTATATAATATTCTACAATATATATTATTCAATACAGTACTTTGGTTAGGTTAGGTACAAAGGAGTCCAAAGGAAGTCAAGAAACAACAGGTCTAGTGATTTCTCAAGGCTACTTGCCCTCCATATCACTGCTGTTCAAAGTGTCCAACAGTGGTTCAGAGTGGGTAAGGGACAATTGAAAAGGGAAGCACTGCCTTAAGACCAATATCCTTGGCAGGGTTAGGAGATGTTAGTAGGAAACAATTTGGGTAAATAACACAACACAGCTACAAGTGATCCCCGATATATCTGAGAAAAAAGTAATTCATTTATGATTTCATTAACCCCCTATTGGCGGCGCTCGACTTAAGTCATGCACCAATTTGCAGCAAGTTAGGAGCATTATTAAGGCTTTTAAAGGGTTAAAATCGAGTGCAAATGGCCGGGAGCGCAGCGGGCCAGACAGCCGACTCCCAGGGCTTACCGCCGCCCATTGTTCCCTGTGTACTCGAGAGGCCGGCAGTGCAGCCAGTAGTGAGCATAGCTGGGAAAAATATACTGCTATACGCTAAACTCCCATGTTCGTGGCACCACTGCAAGAGAACCACGAGTGCTACGTAGCTCGTTCTAGTCTCATTTCGAAGCTTTTAGCGCCTAGTTTTTTGCTTAATAAATTTCTTTTCATGCAGATACTTGATTGATCATTCAGGAGGGCCTGAATATGCCCAAATGAGCCCAAAACACCCCGCTAGACAAGGGTTAATTAAGTTTAGAGGTGAAGTTGGTTGGTGGAAAAAACCCTAATAATAAATGCAATGATTTGCAATCAGTCGCGGGTTTAAGGCGAGGTGCTTGTCTAGGCGATGATTAACCCGTACAGCCCCAGCGACGCGTCTGACGCGTCGGCGATGTATGTAACGCACAGCCCCAGAGACGCGTCTGACGCGTCACCCTAATTGCACCGACCGTAACCTCAGGTGTAGCCACTCAAGAGGGCTCAGATTTGTATGGGAACTGTGTACGTATCCCACGCAACCGTGCCGATGGTTGAAAACTCTCAAAGTCCACGTGCGTGCGCGTGAGCGTGCAATAACCTGTTTTTTTTGGGTAATTGCCTTCAATTTTTTACTCTTGTAAAATACGTTTTCGGGGGCTCTGTAGGACCATTCTTTAAGCTTTTTGAGCGGTTTTTCGTGGTTTTTCCTTCATTCCTAACCCATTCGCTATTGTTTCTGGAATAAAACAATTTTTTGAAAACCGACCGGGTTCTGGTGAACAAACATTACAAAACTAGCCGGGGCTCCACGGGTTAAAGGAATCAACGGTGCTGCAGTCTATAACATCTCGAGGAAGCCTAGGTTAGGTTAGTGAAATAAAAATAATCTAATCTAATCATAGAAGAAAACATCCAAGCATGCGCAGATCAGTGGAAGAGAGCTCGATACATGACCTGCCGTCTTGAAGGATGTCTCAGGGGTAGGACTGGAGGGTGAGGATGGGTATGTATCTCCTCATTCACTGCTAAAACTAGTACTACTACTAATATAATAATAACCCAACTAACCTTCTCTTTGGCACCAGTAGTTTTGGAAAGTGGCTCAGGGGTAAGGATGCGGTGAGGGTGGGTACATCTCTGTCTTGTTCACTGCTAAAACTATTATTGTACTACCGGTAAAAATATTACTACTATAGCAATAATACCCAAACTAACCTTCTCTTTGGCACCATTAGTTTTGGAAGGTGACTCATGAGTAGGGTTGGAGGGTGAGGGTGGGTATGTCTCTCCCTCTCGTTCACCACTAAAACTGGATGATGCTACCGGCTTCTGCTGCGGAAACTCTCTTGGTTGGGCCTCGGGGCATGGGTTTAGGTAAGGATAGTCGCACTGGTAATCACTCAGGATGCCTAAAAAAATATGGAGATGGGTAGTTGGCAAGGTGGCACATGAGCAGGGTGTCAAACCGGAGAAACTTTTGTATGAAGACTAGAATGAATATGAAATGAAATACTAGAATAACATGAAATACCGGTAGCATTGTTTTGGCCTTTTTATAATTTCCAAATACAAAATGTGCACTATAAACCACAATTTTAGCTTTGCATATACGATAATAAACACTTACAAAGATTGGACTTGGCTGTCGTTTGACACCCTGCACGAGACACTATGAAAACCCAAAGTTAGAATAGCGTCTACTTTCTAATCATTATTTTTATTATAAGAAATTCTAAGGTAAAATTATGCTTCACTGTTCATATTACATCTTTGGAAGTGATATAATGGCCAAAACAATGCAATTTCAGGTTAAATTTCTTGTATGCCTTCTTATACAGTACTGTATTTATTCCATTCCTAAAACCAAATTATCTCGGTTTGACACCGTGGTTGTTGGGTTATAACTGGTTCTGTTTGGGTGATAGTGGCTGGTTTGGATATTATTGGATTAGAGTAGGGGAGGATAGTCATAATGTAAATCATACCAATTATCTATAAGAAACAGAGATAGGTGGTTTGGTTACTACTGGTTTGTCAAGAGAGGTTTTGTTTAGATAATATTGGTTCGTTATTATAGTAGGAGGGGAGGTAGTCACAACCATACAAGTTTTCCGAGGAAAATGGACATGGCTCGTTTGTCATGAGAGGGTTTGTTTACTCCAGTCAAATTTGTATATTGTACTATTGTTAATGTCTTGTCATGTTGCAAATTTGATTTTAAATAATATTTTGACATTTAACATGTAG
>CM064568.1:54605587-54611336 GCA_032716605.1 Paralithodes platypus | reverse complement strand
ATTTCATTAATCGAGTTTAGAAGTAAAGTTAGTTAGTGGAGAGAACATAATAATTACCTGCAAAGAATAAATACAGTTGTGGTCATGAATACCTGAACACCAAATGATGGAAATAAGACTGAGCGTTAAGGGCTTTCACCTGTCTTTTTCGGGACCTCCTTCTCAAATAAAAAATATACAACAAACATTACATAATTTGTGTATATTTTGATTTGATAGTGACATATAACATGAATGTAAAGGCGATGGTAGGGTTGGGTGGTGGCTGATAACGACCGTGTTTGATGGAAGAGCAATCATTTTTTGGTGGTTTACACAGGTAAGTCACGGTAGTCTTGTCCGTTTCCTAGTCATTCAGGTGTGACTTTAACCTCATGACTAAGGGACAAGTGGCTCAATTCTATACGTTTGGTAATGCACTATAATGACGAAAATTAGGGGACGGTGTGAAACAAGCTCTGTCAAAATATCATACTGATCAAACTGTTTGTTAATAAGTTATTCCAGAAAAAAGGAAAAAAAAAAAAAAAAAAAAAAAAAAAAAAAAAACGATGCCACACGGCCTCTGAAACCCATAGTAGAAGGGACCACAAGGGCTCTGTGGTCTGAGTATATATGTAACTCTGTGTAACACACTCTCTCTCTCTCTCTCTCTCTCCTGCTCGATGTCCCCCCCCCCGCCCTGCTCTCCAAAAATGGGGAGGAGGGGGGTGGGGGGGGGGGGGGGGGGGGGGGGTGATGTTGGGAGGGGGGGGGGGGGGGTACCCCTCGGAGGCTATGCACCGCTGATTGTGACCTCTCGCCTCGCCTTTTGACCCAAAATGTAATTTAAATTTTTAACAGGTCGTGTGTATCTTTTCAAGGTCAAGGTCACATGCAAATACTTAACCCCTTCTGTACCGGAGACGTACTTTTTTTTTTTTTTTTTTTTTTTTTGCTTGCTATATTTAGACGATTTTGAGCAGTTTAAGGAGGATCTGTGGTAGTAAAACGGGTTAAGCGAGATAGTTCGAAGCCTTTACCACATAATCTAGCTCAATTTGGGGGTACCTTTGTTTTGCCCTCCTTGACTGCACCCACCAGCACGTGCCCGGCAGACTTCCATTTTCTAACATGGGCCAGCACAGGGGTCATTGCAATATACATTGAAATTGGTTTCCTTTCCGACTAGGTAGACCCCCCCCCCACCCCCCCGGCACCCGGTCTATACTCTTCCCTTCCCATCTTGCCGTCTTTCTGTGCTGCTGGTTTTTACTCGGGTCTTTTCTGGAGTGTGTTTTCCTTAGATTGTCTTGCGTTTCTCTTAAGCTGCGTGTGTTATTGTCCAACTTATTTTTTCTTCGTATTGTATATATATATATATATATATATATATATATATATATATATATATATATATAATAGACAGAAATTATGTTTTTTAAATAATTTCCAATTATTTGCGCCGCGAGTCCAAAGGCATGTAAGTGCCATTTGAAAATCTTGATAAATTCTTTAGTAAATCGCGATTTACTCAATAAATTAAAAATGGAACTTACGTCCCTTTGGACGGGGCGAGCCTCGTATATATATATATACATACATAGTCCAAAGGGATGTAACTGCCATTTGTTAATGTATTGAGTAAATCGCGATTTACTAAAGAATTTATAAAGATTTTCAAATGGCACTTGCATGCCTTTGGACTCGCAGCGTCTATTATATATATATATATATATATATATATATATATATATATATATATATATATATATATACCGTAATTATTATTATTTTTTTTTTTACCGCTTTCTGGCTCACATTCTATTATGTTTTATCTATCTATCTATCTATCTATCTATCTATCTATCTATATCTATATATATATATATATATATATATATACACACACGTCTCTTTCTCTTTCTCTGCTTTCTCCATTTCCCTTTCCATAAAAACTTGCGCTCACCCAAACTGTTACATTCTTTTCTTCCACCTTTTCTCCATTTTTACACCGTTTGACTTCGCTCCACTTTTCTCTTTCTCTCTCGCTCTCTCTGTCTGTCTCTCTCTCTCTCTCTCTCTATTTAGAATTAAGTCCTGACCATCTCGCTTGGATCGTAAGGTCCGTGTAGTCAGTATCTATTTAAATGTAGATCAATGTTTCTATATATACTCAAACTATATGAGTATATTATACTATATAATACTATAACATTATTGTGTTCACCTTTTGAGATTAGTAAGCGTTGTTTCCACATAACGATTTTGATCATTTTGCCTTTATATTGTCTTTGTCCCAGTTTTGGTTTGTTTAGTTTGCAAGTTTTACATTTAAATTGATATATTTTCCTCATTAGTAGTATTTTGATCACCTTTTGACTTCTATATATATTTCCATGTGTAGTGTGTTTAACCCTTAGAAGATCCGATTACGCAGTTCCGTTCTGATTTCTGGAAATTATAAGGCGATTGTGTTCACATTAATAAAGGTATGAAGCCTCGAACGGAATAAACGAAACTCGGGTACAAAATTAATAGGGAGATTCAATATGGCCCGAGACAGCTTCGAAGATGTATGTACAATCGCGGTAATAAGCGATGTGTTGGCACCATGTTTTGATCAATAATTAGTATCAACAATATATAAGCTTCATTTCTTCATATCGAGTGAAATATACAAACATGTTCCTACACTTACCCACCCTATTCAACATCTGACAGACATTAATACAGCACAGAGCAAGCCAAACGTAATGGCAGCTGTGACATGACTTATTAGCGCGACCGTACACTCGGATACCATAGCCTCTAGCCCATCCATAACTAGTCGCGGAACCCCTATATTTTCCTTGATGCAATTATAACTGCATTATTGTGTTTTCCCTGTTCTTGCTCTGTCTTGAGTCGGCTACCCCCAAAATGGGGATTGGGCCTGAGCATATAGATAGATAGATAGAATTATAACTATCTGGATTGATTTTTCGATAAAAATTGCTTTTCAAAAGTAGTATTATAAAATGTCTCTGGCGAAGCCGGATTTCTCCACACAATGCTGGCTTGCTATCGCTCGCCAGGAAGAAACTGACACCTGGGTGGGGATGAACGTCTTAAAACAGTTGGCTGAATGGGGCCGAATGGATACAAGCCAGAGAAAGAGAGAAAGGGAGAGAAAAATAAAAACAGCAGGTGACCCCACTTAATATTGGCTATACAAATATATAGAAAGGCAACGTGATCAATTGCTGCCAGGCTAGCTTCAATACACCAGTGACTTTATTTTTTTATTTTTTTTTTCCCCGTTGGCCCTGTGCAATATGTAGGGCGTACGTGAAATATGTGATTTTTCCATCGCTTCCCTGCTGCACCTCATTGAGTCTGATACTGGTTTTTCGCTTAGTATGCAAATTATTTCGGTGTCACACGAGCGGGTATATTTTTCGCACCCAACATATATCGGCGAGTCTGGTCTGGCAGCCTAGGAGTTTAAGTTTTATTAGAATTTGGCCACCTAAAATAATCTACCGTCAGTCTAGTTTCCGATACCAGCGAAAAATACACCAGGAAAGTTGCCGGGATCATTTTGGCCATGGACAATTGACTATAAAGGGGCTCGTGTGATACCCCTCTTAAACGTGTGAGCATGCATATGTATTAACCCATAATGTCTCCCCCTGAGAGTCATTTTGTTCAAGATGTAAGCTCGCTTTTACTTTTTCACTAGTTTGCCATTTAAGCACATTTTATCCCGGCTCCTCGTTTTCTATGTTTGTGTCTTCCGGTGCACGTGTAAATATATGAATATGTATACACACTCTTAATGCCCACTTTGTAAGCAAGGGATGATATTTCTCTTTCACACACTCTCACTCTCTCTCTCTCTGTAAACACACCTTACAGTATATTATTTAGTGCCTCCATCTTAGCATATTAATTTTGTTCTGGTTCTTCTGTTTTTATACTGGCCAGAAGGACTGTACCGGGGTAGATGTGTGTATTTTGATTATAATCACTTTATCACACACTTGGAAGCTCTGTTTTTTGAGTTCATTATATTTACAGATAATTATGCCTTTGTCATAAATATGTCACGCCTTCTCCACCAATACGTAATGTTCATCTCTCTATGGTTACCCTTGGACGATTGTCTTTAGTTTATAATCTACCGCTACGACTTAAGGGGAGGTTTTTAGTTTGTTTCCTAAACTTCCATCAAGCTTGAAATTACACCCCCTGAGTCCCTTTCAAGAAAATTTGTAAATTTTTCGGTAGAAAAATGTCCCGGCCGAAGGCCGGTTCCTCTTAAATTACAGGCTCGCCAGGATAAAATCGACACCTGAATGGCACGAAAGGTCTTAATATGGGGTGAAAGTTCTTAAAATCGCTAAACTAATGGGGCGAACGTTTTATAATATCAAAAGCAATGGGGCTAAACATGAGGGTGAAAGGGGCCAAGAACAAAATCCCTCAAGTGGAGATCTCCCCTTAAATGGGTAAATACTATCTCACTTTACCCTCTTAATAACACAAGTCCTTCTGAAACTCCCTAAACTTGTCACATTTTAGCCAGAGTCAAAAGTACAGAGGCGTCATGGAGCTGAAAGGGTTAAAGACCAAATATTATAATTCTTACCATCGTTTTCGTTTCGTGTGCATAGAAAATAAGTAAATATGTATTAACCCTTTCGATATCTTGACTCCCTTCTCCCTCATGTTTCACTCCATTAGTTTTGAAATTGTAAGACTTTCGCCCCATTAGCTTGACGATTTTATGACTTTTCATGCCATTTAGGTGTCGATCTTTCCTGGCCAGTGATGGAACCGGCCTACAGCCAGAATAGGTTTCTAAAAACAACATTTGTCACGAAGATTTTTTGTTCAAGCTTAATGGAAGTCTACGGAGGAAACTTAAATAAAACGAAAACATAATTAATAAAAATTATCGTGTAGGTGTTTGTTCATTGTGAGAGTATAAGGGGAGAGAGAGAGAGAGAGAGAGAGAGTGAGAGAGTGAGAGTGAGTGAGTGAGTGAGTGAGTGAGTGAGTGAGTGAGTGAGTGAGTGAGTGAGTGAGTGTGTGTGTGTGCGTGTGCGTGTGAGTGAGTGAGTGAGTGAGTAATTGAGTGAGTGATTGAGTGAGTGATTGAGTGTGTGTGTGTGTGTGTGTGTGTGTGAGAGTGAGTGAGTGAGTGAGTGTGAGAGTGAGTGTGAGTGAGTGAGTGAGTGAGTGTGTGTGTGAGTGTGTGTGTGTGTGTGTGAGTGAGTGAGTGAGTGTGTGTGTGTGTGAGTGTGTGTGTGTGTGTGTGAGTGAGTGTGTGTAAAGAAACCCACCCGTCTTCTGCTATAGGTCGGTATATCCCCCTCAAGAAAAGCCAAGGGGGGAGGGAGGAGGAGGGAGGGGGGAGAGGAAGGAGGGAGGAAGGGGGGAAACAGGAAGCAAAGGAGGAAAGAGAAGCCGGAAGAAACATAAATTCATTCTTTCAGTCTACGAGAACGCAGCCTTCCATTTATATTCTGGCAACCATTGGGCGATTTTACTGACTATAAGAAGTAATTGTGTGAGTCAGAGGCTTAACAACCCTTTGAAGATTGTGACGCATTTTGACAGTTTATTCTGGCTATCGCTAGACAATTGTATGCAGTTTAAGAAGAATCTGTGCGAATTATAAGGGTAAAGATTATCTCAATTTACCCTCTGACTTCCATAGGGGAGGTGTGGTGGAGCTGTCTTGGCGATATGTCAATGGGAAGATATTATTGGGATGGAATTT
>CM064568.1:54585587-54600587 GCA_032716605.1 Paralithodes platypus | reverse complement strand
ATCCTTGTATGTCTTCATCACTCTATCTGCCGTATATCTCTCTGTGGCTCTGTACCTCAATCACTATGTATCACTGTATTCCTGTATGCATCTTTCCCTGTATCCTTGTATGTCTTCATCACTCTATCTGTTGTATATCTCTGTGTCTCTGTACCTAAATCACTATGTATCACTGTATTCCTGTATGCATCTTTCCCTGTATCCTTGTATGTCTTCATCACTCTATTTGCTATATATCTCTGTGTCTCTGTACCTCAATCACTATGTATCACTGTATTCCTGTATGCATCTTTCCCTGTATCCTTGTATGTCTTCATCACTCTATCTGTTGTATATCTCTGTGTCTCTGTACCTAAATCACTATGTATCACTGTATTCCTGTATGCATCTTTCCCTGTATCCTTGTATGTCTTCATCACTCTATCTGCCGTATATCTCTGTGTCTCTGTACCTCAATCACTATGTATCACTGTATTCCTGTATGCATCTTTCCCTGTATCCTTGTATGTCTTCATCACTCTATCTGTTGTATATCTCTGTGTCTCTGTACCTCAATCACTATGATAATCACTGTATTCCTGTATGCATCTTTCCCTGTATCCTTGTATGTCTTCATCACTCTATCTGTTGTATATCTCTGGGTCTCTGTACCTAAATCACTATGTATCACTGTATTCCTGTATGCATCTTTCCCTGTATCCTTGTATGTCTTCATCACTCTATCTGCCGTATATCTCTGTGTCTCTGTACCTCAATCACTATGTATCACTGTATTCCTGTATGCATCTTTCCCTGTATCCTTGTATGTCTTCATCACTCTATCTGTTGTATATCTCTGTGTCTCTGTACCTAAATCACTATGTATCACTGTATTCCTTTATGCATCTTTCCCTGTATCCTTGTATGTCTTCATCACTCTATCTGTTGTATATCTCTGTGTCTCTGTACCTAAATCACTATGTATCACTGTATTCCTGTATGCATCTTTCCCTGTATCCTTGTATGTCTTCATCACTCTATTTGCTGTATATCTCTGTGTCTCTGTACCTAAATCACTATGTATCACTGTATTCCTGTATGCATCTTTCCCTGTATCCTTGTATGTCTTCATCACTCTATCTGCCGTATATCTCTGTGTCTCTGTACCTCAATCACTATGTATCACTGTATTCCTGTATGCATCTGTTCCTGTATCCCGGTATCTCTTGTATATCTATGGCTGTGTCTGTATCACTGTATGCATATGCCCCTGTATTTCTTGTATTCGGTTCTGTACTTTTATTTGTTTATATTTCATGTTCGCTGTATGTGTTCCTGTATCACCGTATGTGTGCGTATCTTAAGTATATCTCTAAGTACACGTATATTCATCAGTGTATGTGTTTATATATGTATTTCTGCTTTTGTCTCAGTCCCCCTTTAAGAAGTAGCCTGTGTTTCTGTGTGAGTTTGGTCTCTCTCTCTCTCTCTCTCTCTCTCTCTCTCTCTCTCTCTCTCTCTTCCCCTCTCCCCCCCCCTCTCTCTCGCTCTCTCTCTCTCTCTCTTTACCTCCCTCTTCCCCTCCTCCCCCCCTCTCTCTCTCTCTCACATCCCTTCGTCTTCCCCGGCTTATGCAGGAGACCCGGAGTTTATTAACCCTTTCACTACCGGGGATGCCTGTTGTTTAAATCTCATCTTATATTAAGTCAATTTTATACAGCTTAGGAATGATGTGTGGTAGCTATAAGGGTTCATCTTGATAAGTCTATAGCCTCTTAATTGCTACATGTCCTTCCGAAGCTGCATCTATTTATCTATCTATTGCCGGACGCCTTACTCTCCTTAATGAGGGTGGCCATACACAGAAGGCCCCCAAGCGGACCTATAAATAAAATCGTCTACTAATTGCCGGAAGATAATGAAAAGGACGTCACCGGTAATGACTGGGTTAACCCCTTCAGTACCGGTGACGCCATATTTACCTTTCCTTCTGGCTAACCTTAGACGATTTTAATCAGTTAAGGGGGTACTACTTGTTTTGTGGTCTATGTGTATTTATGTATTCATATATTTTTGAGTTTCCTCGCCAGACCTCCATCAAGCTTTAAAAAAACACTCCCTAGACCCCCTTTCAAGATAAATTTGTAAATTTTTCGGTAGAAAAATTTCCCAGCCGAAGGCCGGTTCCTTCTAATATTCCAGGCTCGCTATCGCTCGCCAGGACAAAATAGACACCTAATTGGCACAAAAGGTATTAAAATTGACAAAGAAATAAGGCGAAAGGTCTCCAAATCGCCAAACTAACAGAACGAACATTTTAAAATCTCAAAACTATTATGCTAAACATGAGGGAGAAGGGGGTCCAGAAAAAGCGAGTACTACCTCCCCTTAAGATCTCCTAGAAAACGAGCTCCCCAAAACACTAGGCCCTTTCCGGTTACTCCTTCGTTCTAGGTGTTGGGCAGAAATCGCAAACCTCTAACCTCTGTAGCTCAAACAGGGCTAGAGCAAATGAGCTGTCAAATGTACACCCCTAATCCCTAGCCAAGTCTTCCTGTGTGGTAGAAATATTAGCTCGATTACTCTAAGTCCTTTTTGTCAAATGTACACCCCTAATCCCTAGTCAAGTCTTCCTGTATGGTAGAAATGTTAGCTCGATTACTCTAAGTCCTTTTTGAGTTAGGATTTCTGCCCAACCTAGACTGAAGAGACTATAGTATCGGCGAAACTGGATATACTGTATATACGATAGAGTCTTCCGGGAAATTGAATTGGATACGAGACTTACCACATCCGGGACCTCTTTCTCCTTCTCTATGTCTGTTTGTGCCCTCCCTCCCTCCCTCCCTCCCTCCCTCCCTCCCTCCCTCCCTCTCTCTCTCTCTCTCTCCGGGTCAATCATACTAATTAACTCAGCATATATGCAGATCACAGCTCGACTCTAGAAACAGGATGTGCAATTTATTTATGTATAAATATATTTATTATTATTATTTCATCCTGGCTTTAGGTATGGCAAATTTTATTTATGATGGGGAGGATCTGTGGCCAGGGATTAACATTAATAGGAAACCATTGGACTGAGGGAAAAGAGAGAGAGAGAGAGAGAGAGAGAGAGAGAGAGAGAGAGAGAGAGAGAGAGAGAGAGAGAGAGAGAGAGCGAGGGAGAGAGAGAGAGCGCGAGGGAGAGAGAGAGTTACACAGATACTTAGACCACACAGACCTTGCGGTCCCGACTAGGTGGTCCGGCCTCAATACTGCTAGACAGGGACAGTTTATAGTAGAGGAATGGGACAGTAAAGTAGAAGGCTCTCTCCCCACCCTCCGCTCCCTCCGGTTAAAAAGCCGTACCGGAAAATAGGATGACGTGTAACCTCACAAGTCAGGAAATGCGTACAAGGAAAGTTTTTATATGGTATAGAAATAAAGTAGTTTGAAAGGGAAATTACACAAACCTACTGATTAATTTATATTAATCCAATCTTCATCAGATGAATGTCTAGTCTATTCTTAAACGTATCAATTGAATTGCTGTCGACCACCTCCCTTGGTAAACTGTTCCACTCTTTAACCACACTGTATGTGAAGACATTTTGTGTCACATCTAGGCATGCCTTTTGCTAATTAATCTAATTCCATTACCTCGGGTTGCAGCATTGTTAGTAATCGTGAACATGCGCTGCAGTGCACTGATATCTACTCTGTCAAATACTTTAAGGTTAAGTATCGTAAAACACTCGATAAGTTGGCCTCGTAATCTCTCTCTCTCTCTCTCTATATATATATATATATATATATATATATATATATATATATATATATCATACCATTATCCCTTCCATCCTTCACCACCACCACATCTACTCTATTAATGACCCTCCCTCACCACAGTATATCGATCCCAGATAACCTATATCACCTCTTAAGGGGAGATGGGCCGTTATTCTGGACAGATTTCTCCCTCATGCTTGGCCCCTTTATGTGATATTTTTGTATATGTTTATTTGATAGTGACATATAACATGAATATAAAGGCGATGGTAGGGTTGGGTGGTGGCTGATAACGACCGTGTTTGATGGACAAGCAATAATGGTTTGGTGGTTTACACAGGTACGCCACAGTAGCCTTGTCCGTTTCCTTGTCATTCAGGTGTGACTTTAACCTCATGACTAAAGGACAAGTGGCTTAATTCTCCACGTTTGGTAATGCACAATATTGATGAAAATTAGAGGACGGTGTGAAAGAAGCTCTGTCAAAAGAACATACTGATCCAACTGTATGTTAATACGTTATACCCGAAAAACGATATAACACGGCCTCTGAAACCCATACTAGACCGCTATCATTGGACTCTTTCCCCTCGGATTAAGGGGAGATGGGCTGTTATTTTAGACCCCCTTCTTCCTCATTTTTACCCCCATTACTTTTCAGATTTTAAGATGTTTGGTCCAATAGTTTGGCGATTTTAAGACTTTACCCCCCATTTCCTTATCAATATTAAGACCTTTCATGCCATTTAGGTGTCGATGTTTCCCTGGCGAGCGATAGCAAGCCTGTAATTTTAATGGATGTTTTTGAAGTTTGATGGAGGTCTAAGGAGGAAATAAATAACATATTAAGAAGTTACATATATGATCACATAAAGAGGCCCATCTCCCTTTAAGTTCTGGATATCCGGTGAACATTGTGAAGGCAGGCCACCCACAGAACTTTTGCACGCGACTGTACCCTCCCCCCCCCAACCTTCTCAGTCTGACATTGTGAGTTATTTAGCGGGGATAAGGTCATGAAGGCCTGTCCAACCGATCGGGGGAGAGTGTGTACAGGCGCCTTCAAAAGTTCGGTGCCCCTACTTTGACCGCATTAAGGGGAGGTTTTTAGTTGATTCCCTAGACTTCCATCAAACTTAAAATTACTCCCCCTAGACCCCTTTCAAGATAAATTTGTAAATTTCCCGGCCGAAGGCCGGTTCCTCTTAAATTACAGGCTCGCTATCGCTCGCCAGGATAAAATCGATACCTGAATTGCACGAAAGGTCTTAATATGGAGTGAAAGTTCTTAAAATCGCTAAACTAATGGGGCAAACGTTTTATAATATCAAAAGCAATGGGGCTAAACATGAGGGAGAAAGGGGTCAAGAAAACAATCCCTCAAGTGGAGACCTCCCCTTAATTCTAAACCAACGGGGTGATATCCTATTTTGAACCATGCAGCATTTTAGATCCACAAATGTGCCTCCTGTGCGGTAGCTAATAAGTCATGTCTCACCTGTCATTACGTTTGGCTCGCTCTGTGCTGTATTAATGTCTGCCAGATGTTGAGCAGGGTGGGTAAGTGTAGGAACAGTTTTGTATTATCTCACTCGACAGGAAGAACTGATGTTGAGATATTGCAGACACCAATAATTGATCAAAATATACACGGTGCCGAGACATGACTTATTCGGCCGACTGTACCTGTATTGCCTATAATGATCACTATATATAGCGGAGGTTTCCCGATCTTTAAGGGGTTAATGTGTGTTTTTTGGTCTATGTATGTATCTATGTATGTATGTATGTATGTATTAATCTATTTTTAGGTTTCCTCGTTAGACCTCCATCAAGCTTAAGGGGAGATATCCACATGAGGGATTTTTTTCTGGACCCCTTTCTCCCTCATGTTTAGCCCCATTGCTTTTGAGAGTTTAAGACAGTCGCCCAATTATTTTGGCGATTTTAAGAACTTTCGACCCATTTCTGTCAATTTTAAGACCTTTCGTGCCATTTAGGTGTCGATTTTATCCTGGCGAGCGATAGCGAGCCTGTTATTTAAGAGGAACCGGCTATCAGCCGGGACATTTTTCTACCGAAAAATGTACAAATTTATCTTGAAAGGGGGTCTAGGGTGAGTAATTTTAAGTTTGATGGAAGTCTAGGGAATCAACTAAAAACCTCCCCTTAATAAAACACCCCCTAGACATCCCCCCAATGATAATTAATGAAAGCATGTGCTCCACCCGGGATTCGAACCTGGGACACCACATACAGATCTTACACACTGAAACCACTACACCATCAAGACAGTTAAATACAAACATACACACACACACATATATATATATTGAAAAAACAAAAACCGCTCGAAATTAAAAGTAGCGAGAATCTTTGAAAGGAGAAGATTATCCATTGACGGGACAAAGCGCGCGCTTATTGAAAAGACGCGACAGCTTCTTTACTTGTGGAATCCTCTTCATGAGGAGTTACAAGGGGAGATGGACCGTTTTTCTGGTCCCGCTTCTTCCTCATGTTTAACCCCATTAGTTTTCAGATTTGATCGTGTTCTATCTATTAGTTTGGCGATTTTAAGACCTTTCACCCCATTTCTCTGTCAATATTATGACTTTTCGCGTCATTTAGGTGTCGATTTGTTTATGGCGAACGATAGCGAGCCTGTTTTCAAGAGGAACCGGCCTTCGGCCGGAATATTTTTCTATCGAAAAATTTACAAATTTATCTTGAAAGAGGATCTTGGGGGGTGTTTTTTAAAGTTTGATGGAGGTCTAGGGAGGAAACTAAAATAATTGTAAAAAGATAAACAAATGCGCAAATAAATACGCCCATGCCCCCTTAAAAGAAGCCGAGACTGTCGGGTGTGTGGGTGTGCTTTTATGTATGTTTGTGTGTGTTCATCTGTGTCTGTGGGAGCTTACATACAGAGAGAGAGAGACTGTGTGTGTGTGTGTGTGTGTGTGTGTGTGTGTGTGTGTGTGTGTGTGTGTGTGTGTGTGTGTGTGTGTGTGGATGGGTGTGGGCGTGCTTTTATGTTTGTTTGTGTGTGTTTATCTGTGCCTGTGAGTATCAGTGGGAGCTTACATACAGAGAGAGAGAGACTGTGTGTGTGCGTGTGGTTTTTGTTGTAGGTGTGTGTGTGTGTGTGTGTGTGTGTGTGTGTGTGTGTGTGTGTGTGTGTGTGTGTGTGTGTGTGTGTGTGTGTGTGTGTGTGTGTGTGTGTGTGTTATCTGCATGACAATCAGTTGTCTGGAACAGGGAGCAGTAGGCAGTGAGAGGGAGCATTTTTGACTTGCCATTGTTGTATTGACCTGTATATACATGGATATTTACACTTTGGCAATTATGTATGTATGTATGTATGTATGCATGTATGTATGTATGTAGTTAAGGTATATACTCAGGCACATACCCCATTACTGAGGGTGGCCGACACAAGACAAAGCCGAACCAGAAACAACATCTAAAATTCCTATTCCCAGAGGCCGGGACCAAAACCGCGTTCCCTCGCTCGTTTCTCTGTCTCGTTGAGTAGGAGCATTATACAAGGGGAGGAGGATTCCTAGCCCCCTGGCAACTATAACTGGATAAATATACTTGGCAGACTACACTTGCTAATTATATTAAGTAATAAATAGGGTGAGGGCTGGTCTTATCCAGAGTTAGGTTTGGCATCCTCTAACCAATCCTAGCCGTTCTGTCGGTCTATTTTACTGTCCTACTTTTCCTTCTGGGTGCAGGGGGCTAGGAATCCTCCTCCCCTTGTAAAAGTCACCTACTAGACGTGACAGAGTAAGGGTCGAGGGAACGCGAAAAAGATCCCGGACCCTAAGAATTGGAACTTTAAATATTGTTTCTGTTCGAGCTCTGTCTCGAGTCGGCCACCCCTAGCTATGGGGTATGTGCCTGAAAATACACAGACATACAAGGTAAATATATAGGAATGAATGGAGAATGATAGTGAATAGATGAGTGAAAACGCGGTAGTTTGGGAGAGGGGGTTAGGCGCCAGTTGGACTAGATAATAGTCCGTCAGGCGCCTGGCCCAGGGAGCCGGTCTACTGTATATGAAGGGTATGCCTGAATGCCTGGTGGGCGAGCTTGTGGTGGGGTGCTCCGCTGCGTGTCTGCCTGCTGAGATCGGAACCTCTCCGGGAGGTCTGGGACCTGGGAATCTTTTGCTGGGGACCCCAAATGGGCCTGGGTCTCTGGGTTTTCTCCTGGGCGACCTAGATACGTGTGAATTTGTGTTTTGTGTTTGTGTTTTGTTATTGTTGTGTTGTATTGTTCCTGTTCGGGCTCTGTCTCAAGTCGGCCACCCCCAGTTTAAAAAAAAAAAAAAAAAAAAAATATATATATATAGTAGCCTGTATATATATGGGGTTTGTTCCCGAGTATATAGCTAGTTAGATAGAAATACTCTCGCATAACTGCACTTGGCTATTTCCCTCGCTATTGTTGCACTGGGCTAATGTTGGGGAGGCGGCTGGATTACGGTGCTGAAATCGGCTTAGATCCTCCTGATAATGTATTTTGTGGAGAGAGAGAGAGAGAGAGAGAGAGAGAGAGAGAGAGAGAGAGAGAGAGAGAGAACGAGAGAGAGAGAGAGAGAGAGAGAGAGAGAGAGGTTATGAAAGACGTTAATTGAGTAAATTATAACACTTAATGATGATACCTCGTGGTATATGAGATCGTTAAATGTAGTATATTAACCTTAAGTAGATCAACAAGCAATACATCAACAAGCAATACATCAACAAGCAATACATCAACAAGCAATACATCAACTACCATAAAAATGACAAGAACAACCACCACCTCCCCCCATATAGGCAACAACCACAACAACTACCACCACTAAAACACTCACAACAACCATCTCTACAACTACCACCACCACAACACCCACACCACCACTACCACCACCACCACAACACCCACACCACCACAACACCCCTCCCTCTACAACCACCACCACTACCATAGCCCCCAACAACCCTCCCACCACCACAACCAACAACACCACAGCCCACCCCTACCACCACCACCACCAATACCACCGACCCCCCCCCCCCCCCCAACAACAACCACAACAACAAGTAAAGTGGTAGGAGACACACACGGAGATTGATAGTGAGTCTCAGCCACTTAACTAGAGGTATTGGCCGCAGGAACTCTTGGGGGGGGGGGGGGGGAGATAATTTGAACGGGGGATGGGCTTATATGTATATTATGTATTTATTATGTATTATGTATTTATTGTATATTATGTATTTATTATATAGTATGTATTTATTATGTATTTATTATGTATTATGTATTTATTATGTATTATGTATTTATTATGTATTATGTATTTATTATGTATATTATGTATTTATTATGTATTATGTATTTATTATGTATATTATGTATTTATTATGTATTATGTATTTATTATGTATATTATGTATTTATGTATACATTATTTATTATGTATATTATGTATTTATGTATACATTATTTATTATGTATATTATGTATTTATTATATATTATGTATTTATTATGTATTTATTATGTATATTATGTATTTATTATATATTATGTATTTATTATGTATTATGTATTTATTATGTGTATTATGTATTTATTATGTATTATGTATTTATTATGTATATTATGTATTTATTATGTATTATGTATATTATGTATTTATTATGTATTATGTATTTATTATATATTATGTATTATGTATTATATGCAGGGTGTCAAATCGGAGAAATTTTGTTTGAAGACTTGAATTCATATGAGAAGGAATACAAGACTACTAATGTAACTGAACATTGTCTTGGCCATTTTCTCACTTCCAAACACGAAATTTGAACTATGAACCACAATATTATCATTACATTTACAATAATAAAGATTATAAATAATTAAATAATAGTTTGACACCCTGATTATAATTATGTACCTTTATTATGTAATATGTATTTTTTTTTCTAGTTTCCTCACTAGACCTCCATTAAAGTTAAAAACATCATCTATTAGATTCCCTTTCTCGATGAATTTGTAAATTTTGTCGGTAGAAAAATTTCCCGGTTCTTCCAAAATTACAGGCTCACTATCGTTCGTCAGGAAAAAATCGACACCTAAATAGCACGAAAAGTCTAAATATTGACAAAGAAATAAGGCGTAAGGTCTTAAAATCGACAAACAAAATGGGGCAAACATCTCCAAATTTAATAATTATAAATATATATATATATATATATATATATATAAATACTGTATATACTGCATATATATATTTTTTTTTCTTTAGTTGCTGTTGTTTCTGCACAATGTTGGGAGGCTAAGGTAGCTTACATAATAATAATAATAATAATAATAATAATAATAATAATAATAATAATAATAATAATAATAATAATAATAATAATAATAATAATAATAATAATACAAAATCTTATCACTCTAAAATAACCTTCTCTTTGTCACCCGAGCGCTCACCCCTTCTGGTTCTTAATTGTTTTCCAAACCTTTTTCTTGCATTACCCGGACAAAAATGGTATGGAAACCTCTCTTGGTCTGTCTGTTGTTCACGGGTTCTTTGTGTTGTCTCTTCTCATTATCGGTGTTCTTTATATTGGGTATACGAAGGTCAATTACCGCGCGCCAAACGATAACATCATGTATATATTTGTACCGGTACATTTACCACTACTACTGCACAAGTACAGAATGGGAGTGGGACTGTGTTGAAAGGCAGGTGCCTCGCACTCGCCCGCAAAGGATGCCGTACCATTATTTATTTTTTAGTAAAAGAAAACATTTAAATTCAACCACAAGACAAACAAAACAATTGTGATAAAGCGAATCCTTGGACCAACAACTAAAACACAACAGATTTCTTTTTGCTGTGGGATTAATGTTAGGGGATTGTTGTGGTGGGGATTAGTGTGGCCGGAATCCTGGACCAAGAAGAATGAGAGAGGATTTGGCCTTACGTAATCCCTTATAATATCAGTCCCTTTTGTATTAGGCGGGGCAATCTCTTCGGAATTCCTATATCGGGCACAGAACACATTATTTACCTCTACCTGTAGTATATATAAATTATATATATATATATATATATATATATATATATATATATATATATATATATATATATATATATATATATGTGTGTGTGTGTGTGTGTAGAGAGAGAGAGAGAGAGAGAGAGAGAGAGAGAGAGAGAGAGAGAGAGAGAGAGAGAGAGAGAGAGAGAGAGAGAGAGAGAGAGAGAGAGAGATAGATAAATATACTGTATATCTTTCTTTTAGACAAACTGCAGCAAAACTACTCGTCAATGATGGTGTGTCTACGGTACCTTATGATTCAATGTTCTGGTCATAGCTTATTAATTTTAGAAATGCCAGTTAAGCTATAGTCTATTCGCTGTAAGTAGGCGAGAAATCATGACCTCTAACCTCTGTAACTCAAAAACGACTGGAGTAATCGGGCAAATGTTTCTAGCATTTGGGAAGAGTCAGTCAAGGAATAGATGTGGGAATTTACAGCCAATTTGATCTAGCCCTTTTTGAGTTACAGAGGATAGAGATCATGATGTCTCGCCTACTTACAGCGAATAGACTATAGTAAGCAGGGTTGGTGGGCTAGGTTAAGGGAAGATTTCCATTTGAGGGATTTTTTTTCTGAAACCCTTTCTCCCTCATGTTTAGCCCCATTGCTTTTAAAGTTTTAAAACGTTTGCCCCATTAGTTTGACGATTTTAAGAACTTTCGTCCCATTTCTGTAAATTTTAAGACCTTTCGTGCCATTTAGGTGTAACAAAAATCCTGGCGAGCGATAGCGAGCCTGAAATTTTAAGAGGAGCCATTTTTCTACCGAATAATGTACAAATTTATCTTGAAGGGGGGTCTAGGGGGTGTTTTTCAAAGCTTGATGGAGGTCTAGCGAGGAAACTAAGAAATAAAGGAATTAATAGACCAAAAAACGGCCCATCTCCAGCAATCAATTGACTTGGAACTATCTCCCTTAACCCTTTTACTACCACACATCCTTCTTAAACTCTACACCATCGTTTATATATAGCTAGAAGAAAACTAAAAAGACGTCGCCGGTACAGAAGGGGTTAAGGTTTCCACGCAGTATTGTTCGCATGTGTGGGGAGGTTCCATCCTCACCGCATTTTTTGAAAGGGTAGAGTCAAAACTAATTCGTCTCATCAACTCACTCTTCCTCTTACCAATTCCCTACAATCTCACTCTACACGCCGCAATGTTGCATCTCTCTCACTCTTCTACCGCTATTACAATAATCAGTGTTCGTCAGAGCTTTCTCAGTGTATACCTCCTCCCCCACGGAGAGTGGGCGGCACCTGCCTTTCAATACACTCCCACCCCTAGTCTCTCCAACTTTCTTACCCAAAAATGAACCGTTTTTTTCCAGGCTTTCTACTCAACAAGTAAGCTTTGGAACTCTCTCCTTCAATCTGTCTTTCCCTCATCCTATGACTTAAAACTGCTTCAAGCTGTGTGTCGATACATTTTGACACTAATGTACCTTAAATTTGTCTCTCTCACTCTTTCAACTTTGCTTTTAATCTCCTTCATTCATATAGAAAAGAAATCTCTCTCTCTCCCTCAATCTCTCTCTCTCTCTCTGCACAACCTACCTATAAACTGTCTAATTACTGCAGATATATATATATATATATATATATATATATATATATATATATATATATATATATATATATATATATATATATATATAATTATAAAACCCATACTTTGCCTTGTTGAGCATACACAAGCCTTTAAATGATGTAATGCAGATTCTTACCCGCCCTATCACTAAACAGCGTATTATGCATGGCTTATTTAAAAAAACATGTGGATGTATGATATACCATAAACTAGATTGGGGAATTTTACATCCAATGTTTGTAAAGCGAGCAGTCGGTAAAACTTATGTAATGCGAAGGCTACACTTTTGTATTTAATATTTTTGCTCGGCGAGAGAAAGATAAGCTTTGTGTAATTAAAATGGGTTATAAATATTAATGATAAAAAGGTTTCAAATCGAATTAAGGGGAGGCAGACCGTTTGTTTGGTCTATTAATTAAGGGGAGGCAGACCGTTTGTTTGGTCTATTAATTAAGGGGAGGCAGACCGTTTGTTTGGTCTATTAATTAAGGGGAGGCAGACCGTTTGTTTGGTCTATTAATTAAGGGGAGGCAGACCGTTTGTTTGGTCTATTAATTAATTTATTCATATTTTTTGTTTAGTTTCCTCCCTAGACCTCCATCAAGCTTAGAAAAACAACTCCTAGACCCCCCTTCAAGATAAATTTGTAATTTTTCGGTAGAAAAATCTCCCGGCCAAAGGCCGTTTCCTCTTTAAATTGCAGGCTCGCTATCGCTCGCCAGGAAATAATCGACACCTAAATGGCACGAAAGGTCTTAAAATTGACAACGAAATGGGGCGAAAGATGCTAAAATCGCCAAACTAACGGGCCGAACGTCTTATAATCTCAAAACTAGTGGGATACATAATTAGCCCCCCCCCCCCCCCGGGACTTATTGAAATTCTTACCAACACGGGGTATAGTGGGTAAGGATCTAATTAGGATTTCTATAAGATTTAGGATTGGTTGAGAGGGAGGGGGCCTCAATCCCCCCCCCCCCCCCCCACCCACACACCCCCACCCGTGACTTATTAAAATCAGCATCTATTCCACCAGTAGTGGGCGTAATTAGAGTTTTACCCACAACAATGTTGGCGCCGCTGCTGTCAATAGGGACAGTTTGCGGCGGTTCTTACAGTGTTTTTTATAGTGTCCATAATGAATATATATTTTATCAAGACATAGTATGACCTTACCGGTAGGATGACCCGATCTTCTCAGCCTCTCTCTGGAAAAGAAAATATATTATTATTATTATTATTATTATTATTATTATTAGGCCCTCTCGTTATTACTCGCAAGTTTCAGTTTATGTGTTTAAAATACATATGTTGATTACATTATGTTTAAGGGGAGGTATTTAGTTTGTTCCCTACTTTTTCATCAAGCTTAAAATTACACCCCCTAAACCCCCTTTCAAGATAAATGTGTACATTTTGCGGTAGAAAAATGTCCGGGCCGGAGGCCGGTTGCTCTTAAATTACAGGCTCGCTATCGCTCGCCAGGAAAAAATCGACACCTTAACGGCACGAAAGGTCTCAAATTTGACAGAAATGGGGCAAACTGTCTTAAAATATCCAAACTACTAGGGCGAAGGAGGGTCTTAACATCTCAAAAGCAATGGGGCTAAACATGAGGGAGAAAGGGGTCCAGAAAAAAAAAAATCCCTCAAGTGGAAATCCTCCCCTCCTTAAGTGATGTATAACGATGTGGATTACACAATACCTGGGTGTAATTATATAGCCTACGACACACTAACCATCCTAGAAACATAGAAACCATACCCCATGCCAATCTACCTACCTGGTACACACACGTCTTTTCGAAGCTTTCAGGGGGGAGGTCTCCACTTGAGGGATTTTTTTCCTTGCCCCCTTTCTCCCTCATGTTTAGCCCCATTGCTTGTGATATAATAAAACGTTTGCCCCATTAGTTTAGCGATTTTAAGAACTTTCACCCCATATTAAGACCTTTCGTGCAATTGAGGTGTCGATTTTATCCTGGCGAGCGATAGCGAGCCTGTAATTTATGAGAAACCGGCCTTCGGCCGGGACATTTTTCTACCGAAAAATGTACAAATTTATCTTGAAAGGGACTCAAGGGGGTGTAATTTTAAGCTTGATGGAGGTCTAGGGAACAAACTAAATACCTCCCCTTAACAAATTGTCTATTAGTTGACAGAATATAATGAAAAAGACATCGCCGGTACGGAAGGAGTAAACATTTTGGTGGTTCGTTTCGCTGTTCGAGGCTTCAAACTGGGCAAGGATTAATGTCTTAATCGTGGACAGGAATTTCTGGACGATTTTAGAAGCACAATTATGATACGCCGCTGACCTAATATAAAAACCTGTTTGAGCCACTAAAATATAATTACTATTGTTCACTATTCATCATGTGTGTGTGTGTGTGTGTGTGTGTGTGTGTGTGTGTGTGTGTGTGTGTGTTCAGTGATTCGTGTAGAGGGATTATAGGCGTGCATTTCGTGAAGATGAAGGTGTGTGTCTGTACGAATATGTGTGTGTGTGTGTGTGTGTGTGTGTGTGTGGAGAGGGAGAGAGGTAGCAGC
>CM064568.1:54530587-54583087 GCA_032716605.1 Paralithodes platypus | reverse complement strand
ATACATACATACACATACAGATGGGTATCGTACTGGTCAACCTAAGCTACTGGTCAACCTAAGCCTTCGGGTGAGACTGGTACCGTAGTGAGAATGGTACCGTACAGATTAACCCTAAGCCTTCGTATCCAGATGTCGCCAATTGGCTAAAATACAGACTACACACACATCCACAGCCATTCCAACGATACATATAACACCTATACATATAGGAGGCGGGAAATAACGAGCATGCTCACTCCCGCAATACAACTAGAGTAAGTACACACACACACACACACACACACACACACACACACACACACACACACACACACACACACACACTATGGGAATGAAAAAGGTAAAGACTATCTCAATTAACTCTGACATTCAAAATTCCGTCCAAAAATGAAGAAATCGTTCAATATTAGCCAAAATATAGAACATAGAAGAGTCATCGTACCCTGATGGCGTTAAGGGGAGACTGACCGTTTGTTTGGTCTATTAATTCATTTATTCATAGATTTTTTTAGTTTCCTCCCTAGACCTCCATCAAACTTAGAAAACACCCCCTAGACCCCCCTTTAAGATAAATTTGTAAATTTTTCGGTAGAAAAATTTCCCGGCCGAAGGCCGGTTCCTCTTAATATTGCAGGCTCGCTATCGCTCGCCAGGAAATAATCGACACCTAAATGGCACGGAAGCTCTTAATATTGACAACGAAATGGGGCGAAAGGTGTTAAAATCGCCAAACTAATGGGCCGAACGTCTTATAATCTCAAAACTAGTGGGGCTAAACCATTAGGGAGAAGGGGGTCCAGAAGAACGGTCTGCCTCCCCTTAACCCCTTCAGTACCGGTAACGTTTCTTTCCATTATATTCCGGCACAGACGAGACCATTTTATTCAGCTTAGGAAGGACGAGTAGCAATTAAGGGGAGGTTCTTAGTTTGGTCCCTAGATATCCATCAAGCTTAAGATTACACCCCCTTGAGCCCCTTTCAAGATAAATTTGTACATTTTTCGGTAGAAAAATTTGCCGGCTGAAAGCCGGTTCCTCTTAAATTACAGGCTCGCTATCGCTCGCCAGGATAAAATCGACACCTAAATGGAACGAAAGGTCTTAAAATTGACAGAAATGGGTCGAAGGTTCATCGTCAAAATAATAGGGCGAACGTCTTAAAATTAGAAAAGCAATGGGGCTAAACATGATTGAGAAAGGAGTCAATACAAAAATCTCTCAAGTGGAAATCTCCCCTTAAGAGGTTATACAAGCAATTATTTATTAGACGATAGTATGCCGTTTAGGATGGACGAGTAGCAATTAAGAGGCTCGCGATTAACCCTTTTCACTACCGCCAATCCTTCCTAAGCTGCATAAACAATGGTGTAATGGTCTATAGTCCTTTTAGCTACCATATATCCTCCTCAAGTTTCATAAAGTCGTCTAAATGCAGTTGCAATAAGACCAAAGACACGTCGGCGGTACAGAAGGGGTTAAGACTCTGCAGCAATCTCCCGGCCGAGCTGCTATAGCGGCCAGGTTGATGGTCTATAAAACCATTACTGCTGCTACGGCTGCCTACTGTTCTCTGATGGTAGGGGAAGAGAGAGAGAGAGTGTGTGTGTGTGTGTGTGTGTGTGTGTGTGTGTGTGTGTGTGTGTGTGTGTGAGTGTGTGTGTGTGTGTGTGTGTGTGTGTTGTGCATTGTGAGTGTGTGTGTGTGTGTGTGTGTGTGTGTGTGTGTGTGTGTGTGTGTGTGTGTGTGTATTGTGAGTGTGTGTTTGTGTGTGTGTGTGTGTGTATTGTGAGTGTGTGTTTGTGAGAAAGAGAGAGAGAGTGTGTGCGTGCGTGTGTGTGTGCGTGTGTGTGCGTGTGTGTGTGTGTGTGTGCGTGTGTGTGTGTGTGTGAGAGAGAGAGTGTGAGAGTGATTTACACAGACACTCAGACCACACAGACCTTGCAGTCCCTACTAGGTGGTCCGGCCTTAATACTGCTAGCCAGGGACAGTTTAGAGTAGAAGATTAGGACAGCAAAGTAGAAGGCTCATTCCTCACCCTCCGCTCCCTCCGGTTAATGAGCCGTACCGGAAACTAGGATGAGGTACAACCTTATCGGTCAGGAAACGCACAAAAGGAAAGTTTTTATAGAGTATGGAAATAAATTAGTTTGAAAGGGAATTTACTCTTACCTACCGGTACTGATTAATATTTATCCATTCACATTAATCCAATCTCCCTCAGATGATCGTCCAGTCTCTTCTTAAGGTATTCAGTTTGTTCCCTAGACCTCCATCAAGCTTAAAATTACACCCCCTTTGACCCCTTTCAAGATAAATTTGTACATTTTTCGGTAGAAAAATGTCCAGGCCGAAGGCCGGTTCCTCATAAATTACAGGCTCGCTATCGCTCGCCAGGAAAAAATCGACACCTAAATGGGACGAAAGGTCTTAAAAGTGACATAAATGGGGTGAAAGTTCTTAAAATCTCCAAACTAATGGGGCGAACGTCTTACAATCTCAAGAGCAATGGGGCTAAACATGAGGGAGAAAGGGGTAAAGCAAAAAATCCCTCAAGTGGAAATCTCTTCTTAAAACGTATCCATTGAATTACTATCGACCACCTCCCTTGGTAAACTGTTCCACTCTTTGACCACACTGTATGTGAAGACATGGGGTGTGTGTGACATCTAGGCATGCTTTCTTTCTATTGAAGGGGGGTGACCTGCTTTTTTGTTATTTCTGTCCTTTTCTCGCTTTCTCTGGCTTGTATCCATTCGGCCCCATTCAGCCAACTATTTTAAGACGTTTATCCCCATCTAGGTGTCGATTTCTTCCTGGCGAGCGATAGCGAGCCAGCATTATATGAAGAAATCCGGCTTCGCCGGAGACATTTTTCTATCGAAAAATTTACAAATTTAGCCTGCTGTCAAACAAAAATAAAAAATATGCTGGCTCGCTACCGCTCACCAGTAAAAAATTGACACCTGGATGGGGATAAACGTCTTAAAACAGTAGGCTGAATGGGGCCAAATGGATACAAGCCAGAGAAAGGTAGAAAAGGACAGAACAAAAACAGGTCACCGCCCTTAATTCCAATCTATTACATCGGGTTGCATTATTGTTATTAATCGTCAACAGTGCACTGATATCTACTCTGTTAAATCCTGTAAGTATCTTAAAACACTCGATAAGTTGGCCTCGTAACCTCCTTTTCTTTAGCGAGAACAAATGAAATGTATTTAACTTTTCATAATATGGCTTGTTTCTCAGAGAGGGGATTAGCTTAGTTGATCTACGCTGCAGGGATTCGAGTTATTCAATGTCTTTCTTAAGGGGAGGTTTTTAGTGGATTCCCTAAACTTCCATCAAGCTTAAAATTACTCCCCCTAGACCCCCTTTCAAGATAAATTTGTACATTTTTCGGTAGACAAATGTCCCGGCCGAAGGCCGATTCCCCTTAAATTACAGGCTCGCTTTCGCTCGCCAGGAAAAAATCGGCACCTAAATGGCACGAATGGTCTTAAAATTGACAGAAATGGGGCGAGGGTTCTTAAAATCGCCAAACTAATGGGGCGAATGTCTTAAAATCTCAAAAGCAATGGGGCTAAACATGGGGGAGAGGGGGGTCTAGAAAAAATCCCTCAAGTGGATATTTCCCCTTAAGATACGGGGACCAGAACTGAACGCCATATTCAAGATGGGGTGTAACAATGGGGTGTAACAAGATGGGATGTAATAAGATGGGGTGTAACAAGATGGGGCGTAACAAGATGGGGTGTAACAAGATGGGGTGTAACAAGATGGGGTGTAACAAGATGGGGTGTAACAAGATGGGGTGTAACAATGGGGTGTAACAAGATGGGGTGTAACAAGATGGGGTGTAACAAGATGAGGTGTAACAAGATGAGGTGTAACAAGATGGGGTGTAACAAGATGGGGCGTAACAAGATGGGATGTAACAAGATGGGGTGTAACAAGATGGGGTGTAACAAGATGGGGTGTAACAAGATGGGATGTAACAATGCTGTCGAATAACGGCAAAATAATGTTCTCGTTTATAAAGGTAAGATCCCAAGGTGTTGTTAGCTTTATTCGCTGCAGCTGCACATTGCTTTAAGGATTTTAGGTGTGCATTATTATGATCCCGAGATCTTTCATCTTAGAGTTTGCTATTATCGGTCGGCCTTTCATTTGATAATCACTTTATTATTTTATTATTTGTTTATTTTTAGCAACGTTCAACATTTGACATTTAGCAACATTAAAAGGCATATGCCACTTTTCTGACAATACACTATTTTACTTAAGTCGGACTGTGGGCTATTTCTGTCTTCCTCACCTAAAACTATGTTCCTTATTTTTGTATCGTCAGCAAATTTGGATATAAAGATATTCAGACCTACATCAATATCATCTAACTAAATATATACAGTATATATATATACAGTATATATATATATATATATATATATATATATATATATATATATATATATATATATATATATATATATATATATATATATTCTATATATATATATATATATATATATATATATATATATATATATATATATATATATATATAGAGAGAGAGAGAGAGAGAGAGAGAGAGAGATATCCCTTGTTGTGGAGAGGCTACATCTCCCTTCTGTTGAATATTGTGGAGTGTTCTGATGTGTGTGTGTGTGTGTGTGTGTGTGTGTGTGTGTGTGTGTGTGTGTATGTATGTATGTATGTATGTATGTGCGTGTGTGTGTGTGTGTGTGTGTGTGTGTGTGTGTGTGTGTGTGTGTGTGTGTGTGTGTGTGTGTGTGTGTGTGTGTGCGATGTACGTGTGCTGCTGTGTGCACACCTTCACTCTGCATTATTCAACAGAACCAAAGTGTTGGTCCCTCTCCACTACAAGCGATACCCCCAACTCTCTCTCTCTCTCTCTGTTTATACAGTAAGTATATATATATATATATATATATATATATATATATATATATATATATATATATATATATATATATATATATATATATATATACAGTAAACTATATACAGTATAATTATATAGTTGTGGAGGTCTAGGTGGCTAGGTAGGCTAAGGAGCCACCCGATATTAGAGTTCAATGTTAATATTATCTGTTGTTCATACTTTCTTCATACATTGTCCTTCGTTTGCTATCAATACTCTAACCTTCAGTATAATATTAATTATTATAGTGTTATTCCTCTCTCTCTCTCTCTCTCTCTCTCTCTCTCTCTCTCTCTCTCTCTCTATCATTCACGCAATCACACACACACACACACACTCCTTCTTGTTTGTTTTGCTTCTTCCATTATTTTCCTATTCCTCTCTACCTATCTTCACCTCCTCGTTCCCTTAACCCCCCTCTCGCTCTCGCTCTCTCTCTCTCTCTCTCTCTCTCTCTCTCTCTCTCTCTCTCTCTCTCTCTCTGACCCTGTTAAGCAACAGTGACGGTGACTGAGGTGCATCCTGATCTTTCGTACCCCCGTTTATCCTTCTCTCTCTCTCTCTCTCTCTCTCTCTCTCTCTCTGGAGGAGCTCATTCCTATGATGAAGTAAGTAAAGGATGGTGGTGTAATGGTTAAAATGTCTAAAAATATGTGTGTGTGATAACCTAGGTTCGAATCCCGGTGGATCACATATATGCTTTCATTAAATTCATTGGAGGTGTTTGGTGTTGTGGTGTGTTAATTAGATGTTGATTTTTTCCTGACGAGCGAAAGCGAGCCTGTAATTTTAATAGGAACCGGCCTTTAGCCTGGACATTTTTCTATCAAAAAATGTACAAATGCATCTTGAAAAGGGGGTCTAGTTTTTTGTTTGTTTTCTAAGTTTGATGGAGGTCTACCGAGGAAACTAAAAATCATATATGAATAAATGAATTTATTAAAAAAAAAAAAAAAAAAAAAAAAAAAAAAAAAAAAAGCCACTTGCCCCTTACGAGTATCCAATCGTTCACGTCTACCGACTCGCGTTTCAATCCTGTTTCGCCGCCCTCTTTAATCGCATATGGACTCCTCTATTTCCACCCATGGTAATCCCTCTCTCCCCTATCCTTTTATTAAAGAGTCAAGCTTCATCAATATATATATATATACCGGTATATATAATATTTATATATAATATATATTTTCCATATTGGCTTATCTATTAACTGTTAAGGGGACAGTGGCTGTTTGTTTGGTCTATTCATTCATTTATTAATACATATTTGTTTAGTTTCCTCCCTAGACCTCCATCAAGCTTAGAAAAACACCCCCTAGACCCCCATTCAAGATAAATTTGTACATTTTTCGGTAGAAAAATGTCCCGGCCGAAGGCCATTTCCTCCTAAAATTGCAGGCTCGCTATCGCTCGCCAGGAAATAATCGACGCCTAAATGGCACGAAAGGTTGACAAGAAAATGGGGCAAAAGGTGTTAAAATCGCCAAACTAATGGGCCGAGCGTCTTATAATCTCAAAACTAGTGGGGCTAAACATTAGGGAGAAGGGAGTCCAGAAAAACGGTCCGCCTCCCCTTAATATGCCTGTACATAAATGTTACTGTCACTACAACTAGTTTATCTTGAAACATTATACAAATTATGTTGTAATACATAACAAGGCAGTGTTCCTCCTTTAATAACAAGTATTCTGCAACCTCAACACACACACACACACACCAACATACACACACCTACACACACACACACACACCTACACCTACACACACACACACACACACCTACACCTACACACCTACACACACACACACACACCTACACACACCTACACACACACACACCTACACACACATAAACTGCTTATAATTATTATTATTATGTGTATTATAATAAAAATTTGAATTATTATTATTAATATTAATATTATTATTATTATTATTATTATTATTATTATTATAATTTGATGGAGGTCTTGGGAGGAAACTAAAGACAATTATGAATAGATATACGGTATAAATGATCAATTACATACTCATCTCCCTATAAACAGTTGAAGGCATCAGAAACGGCGTGAACTATACTCTGTTTCTTTTCACCTGACGAATATTTGGATCGCTAAGCAGCTAATTTTTCTACATTGAATGGACAACTATGAAACTACTGTGTCTTTGCATCGTATTAAGACCAAGTTTATATTTAATGTAATGACAGCGGTGACACGACTTATTTAGCCAACTGTACGTGCTTCTCAGGGTACCGACAGAGGTGTAACGCTGCAGATAGTAAGGCCCCGGGGGATAGATTGGTGCTGCAGGGGGCTGATACGGGTTAGTGTGTGTGTGTGTGTGTGTGTGTGTGTGTGTGTGTGTGTGTGTGTGTGTGTGTGTGTGTGTGTGTGTGTAGGTGTGTGTGTGTGTGTGTGTGTGTGTGTGTGTGTGTGTGTGTGTGTGTGTGTGTGTGTGTGCTTGTTTCAGGACGAAGGTAAAAAGGTTATATGCATTTCTTCAGCACACTTTCTTTTTTATAAGCCTACTATATTGTGTGTAAGGCTGTGTGGTTTATTGTATTACACACGGATATATATATATATATATATATATATATATATATATCCACGCTATTCATTCCGAGGTCAGATATTCCGACGGGGAGGGAAATCAGGTTTGCGAAGGTCAGGGAAATCTGGAGGAAGGACCTGAAGTTGTTAGTCCATGGCCAGAGGCGTTTGTTTGTTTGTATGCCACCATGTTGATGCAAATCGTGGAATCTCGTTTATTTATATTGTTTACATTTAGTATGAACTTTTGTATCGGCAAAATTGTTTATATATATATATATATATATATATATATATATATATATATATATATATATATACCGGTGAGTTATCTGCTCAACAGGTGGCGTTGTGTGTGTGTAAGTGTGAGAGTCCGAGTGTATGGGGTGAGACAGTGAAGCACGGGAACGAGGTGGCTTCAGAGATGGGGTCGTTTCGGGCCATGAGTGAGCACCGTGCCTCATGTGAAGGCAAGATGGCAGGTGCTCGTTGTACTCTACGTGCTTCACATGTCTCACTCCCTAGACTGGAACAAGACCTCACGGGCTTCACTGTTCATTGTAAAGCGGTGAATGTTAAGGCTCTCAGCCTATGCCCGAGAGGAAGTAAGTTGGAATATAGAAAAAAAAAAAAAAAAAAAAAAAAAAAAATATAGAGAGAGAGAGAGATCAAACTGTGTCCATGCCAATAGAATGCTTTACCACACTGCAGATAGCTTAGCCGTTTGAATAACTGATATGTGTAATTCTCTGAGGTCTTCACTATAGTATTGGCTCTATCAAGGGCAGAGAGATACGAGGAAGTGTTAGCACGCTCAAAGTAACTCCACAGTGTGTGTGTGTGGGGGGGGGGGGGGGAGTGGGGGTGAGTGTGGGTGAGTGTGAGTGTGTGGGTGAGAGAGAGTGAGTGTGTGAGAGAGAGTGAGCGAGCGACTGTGAGCGATTGATATATTGGTAGAAAGATTATATAAAAACAAATATATATCCAAGAATACAATGTAAATCAAATATTGACCATCGTATATAGACGATCAAAGTTCTCGTGCGCGATAGCGAGCCTGTATTTCTAGGAGGAACCGGCCAATACCCACATTGTCTGCTGTTGAGATTTGTAAAGTCTGCGAGCGAACAAGTGGAGTGATAATATTTGCTGGAGCTACATCACACCCAGCCATGCATGCATACACTTATATACTGTAGGTATTATAGATAACACGGTGACCGGTCAACTCAACCAGTAGACCATTTCAACCAGTAGCTCTCAACCAGTACAAAATCAACCAATACGGTTAGGTTAGGTTAGGTTAGGTTAGTACTATATTTTGGCACTGGTTTGGTTGGTCTGGGTTAATTTGGCACTGGTTGAGAGCTACTGGTTGAAATGGTCTACTGGTTGAGATGACATTGAACCAGATAATACAATATGCTTTAAGGGGACGTGCTAGAGGGACCTTGGTGACCCTGGTCTCTGGGTCTTCTCCTGGATGGCCTAGATATGTGTGAATTTGTATTTCGTGTTTGTGTGTTCGTTGTTTTCTGTTGTGTTATCCCTATTTTGGCTCTGTCTTGAGTCGGCCACCCCCCAAACAAAGAAAAAAAAAAGGAAAATAGGAAAAAAAAGGAAAAGTGAGGATTGGGCCTGAGTATATACATAGTGGGGATTGGGTCTGAGTATATACATAGTGGGGATTGGGCCTGAGTATATACATAGTGGGGATTGGGTCTGAGTATATACATAGTGGGGATTGGGTCTGAGTATATACATAGTGGGGATTGGGTCTGAGTAATATACATAGTGGGATTGGGTCGAGTATATACATAGTGGGGATTGATAACATAGTGGGGATTGGTCTGAGTATATACATAGTGGGGATTGGGTCTGAGTATATACATAGTGGGGATTGGGTCTGAGTATATACATAGTGGGGATTGGGTCTGAGTATATACATAGTGGGGATTGGGTCTGAGTATATACATAGTGGGGATTGGGCCTGAGTATATACATAGTGGGGATTGGGTCTGAGTATATACATAGTGGGGATTGGGCCTGGGTATATACATAGTGGGGATTGGGTCTGAGTATATACATAGTGGGGATTGGGTCTGAGTATATACATAGTGGGGATTGGGTCTGAGTATATACATAGTGGGGATTGGGCCTGAGTATATACATAGTGGGGATTGGGTCTGAGTATATACATAGTGGGGATTGGGTCTGAGTATATACATAGTGGGGATTGGGTCTGAGTATATACATAGTGGGGATTGGGCCTGAGTATATACATAGTGGGGATTGGGCCTGAGTATATACATAGTGGGGATTGGGTCTGAGTATATACATAGTGGGGATTGGGTCTGAGTATATACATAGTGGGGATTGGGTCTGAGTATATACATAGTGGGGATTGGGTCTGAGTATATACATAGTGGGGATTGGGTCTGAGTATATACATAGTGGGGATTGGGTCTGAGTATATACATAGTGGGGATTGGGCCTGGGTATATACATAGTGGGGGTTGGGTCTGAGTATATACATAGTGGGGATTGGGTCTGAGTATATACATAGTGGGGATTGGGTCTGAGTATATACATAGTGGGGATTGGGTCTGAGTATATACATAGTGGGGATTGGGTCTGAGTATATACATAGTGGGGATTGGGCCTGAGTATATACATAGTGGGGATTGGGTCTGAGTATATACATAGTGGGGATTGGGTCTGAGTATATACATAGTGGGGATTGGTCTGAGTATAATATATAAAGTGGGGATTGGGGCTGAGCATATACAGTGGGGATTGGGGCTGAGCATATACAGTGGGGATTGGGGCTGAGCATATACAGTGGGGATTGGGACTGAGTATATACATAGTGGGGATTGGGCCTGAGTATATACATAGTGGGGATTGGGCCTGAGTATATACATAGTGGGGATTGGGTCTGAGTATATACATAGTGGGGATTGGGTCTGAGTATACACATAGTGGGGATTGGGTCTGAGTATATACATAGTGGGGATGGGTCTGAGTATATACATAGTGGGGATTGGGGCCTGAGTATATACATAGTGGGGATTGGGTCTGAGTATATACATAGTGGGGATTGGGTCCTGAGTTATATACATAGTGGGATTGGGTCTCATTGGGTGAGTATATACATAGTGGGGATTGGGCCTGAGTATATACATAGTGGGGTATACATAGTGGGGATTGGGTCTGAGTATATACATAGTGGGGATTGGGTCTGAGTATATACATAGTGGGGATTGGGTCTGAGTATATACATAGTGGGGATTGGGTCTGAGTATATACATAGTGGGGATTGGGTCTGAGTATATACATAGTGGGGATTGGGTCTGAGTATATACATAGTGGGGATTGGGTCTGAGTATATACATAGTGGGGATTGGGTCTGAGTATATACATAGTGGGGATTGGGTCTGAGTATATACATAGTGGGGATTGGGTCTGAGTATATACATAGTGGGGATTGGGTCTGAGTATATACATAGTGGGGATTGGGTCTGAGTATATACATAGTGGGGATTGGGCCTGAGATATACATAGTGGGGATGGGGTCTGAGTATACATAGTGGGGATTGGGCCTGAGTATATACATAGTGAGGATTGGGTCTGAGTATATACATAGTGGGGATTGGGGGGATTGGGTCTGAGTATATACATAGTGGGGATTGGGTCTGAGTATATACATTAGTGGGGATTGGGTCTGAGTATTATATACATAGTGGGGATTGGGTTATACATAGTGAGGATTGGGCCTGAGTATATACATAGTGGGGATTGGGCCTGAGTATATACATAGTGGGGATTGGGTCTGAGTATATACATAGTGGGGATTGGGCCTGAGTATATACATAGTGGGGATTGGGTCTGAGTATATACATAGTGGGGATTGGGCCTGAGTATATACATAGTGCGGATTGGGCCTGAGTATATACATAGTGGGGATTGGGCCTGAGTATATACATAGTGGGGATTGGGTCTGAGTATATACATAGTGGGGATTGGGCCTGAGTATATACATAGTGGGGATTGGGTCTGAGTATATACATAGTGGGGATTGGGTCTGAGTATATACATAGTGGGGATTGGGCCTGAGTATATAGATAGATAGATAATATAGTATTTGTAGTTCTCCCCCCCCCCCCCGACCTCTATCAAACTATAAAAAAGCTACCCCTAGAGGGATTTGAGATAAATGTGTAATTTTTTGGTAACAAAAAAATAAGGCCGAAGGCCAGTTTCTACTAGGTTACAAGCTCGCTATCGCTCGCCAGGAAAAAATAGACACCTAAATGGCACGAAAGGGCTTAATATTGACAGAAAATGGAGCAAAATTTCTTAAAATCGTCAAACTGACACTTATACACATAGAAAAACACCTCAATTTCTTAAAATCGTCAAACTAACACATAGAAAAACACCTCAATTTGACCGGAATATAGTAGAAATAAGGAATAGGTTTACAAAATGGCGTCGTATTTTCTGAGTTGTCCATTTTCTCCATCTAAAGTTACTACCATCATTTCCCTTCCCGGTTCCCCTCACCTGACCAATTCCGTCCTCCGAGGTAATTACATTGCTCTCCGCGCCGTAAAAAAGGGTGTCGGGGGAGATTTAAAGTCTAGGAGGCGAGGGTAATTGTATTTGACAAAAGGCGTCCCAAAAACTGTGGAATTATTAGTCCGGTGGTCATCAGGTGTTTAGTCTTTCTGTCTGTGTGTCTATTTGTATATTCCGTACACACACAAACACACACACACACACACACAGAGATAAAGAGAGAGAGAGAGAGAGAGAGAGAGAGAGAGAGAGAGAGAGAGAGAGAGAGAGAGAGAGAGAGAGAGAGAGAGAGAGAGAGAGAGAGAGAGAGATACAGCGTGTTATTGAAAGCCACCGACACTTTTGTACAATCAGTTGTACATTACATTATATAATTTTATTCTATACCCTTTTCACTAGAATTGGCAGTTTTAGACAAAGTAGAAAAACAAGTTTTTAGCATCATTAACTAATGTCCACTCACCGATTCGCTGCACTCTCTCTCTCTCTCCTTGTCTCGTCGCAATGTTACATCTCTTCACTATTCTAACGCTATTCCAACAATCACTGTTCCTCAGAGCTCTCTCAGTGCATACCACCTCCTCTACGTAGAGCACGTAGCACCCGTCTTGCAACACAATCCCACCCCTACTCTGTGCAACTCTCCAACTTAAGAATGAACCAATACTCCCAGTTTTTCTTCTATTCAACATCTGAGCTCTGGAACTCTCTCCCTGAACCCATCTTTCCCTCATCCTATGATTTAGATTGCTTCAAGCTCCGTGTGTCCAGGCATTTTGCCTCATGTCTCCCTCATTCACATAAGAAAACAAATTAAAAATCCCTACCGTACCAAAACTGGATGGTCCCCTACAATCACGTAATTCCCCCTACCCTCCCTGTATAATTAGCTGTAATCCTGAATACCCGCCTGTATTATCATTATCATCATCTCAAGAGACAGTCATGGCTCCTGTACCCTGCCAGAACACTCTTAACACTATCTGCTACGACGTCTTGTGGGTTATGATATATATATTTTTTTTTTTTTTTTTTTTATTTTTGCTTGATATGTCATTCTCGCGCAATGTACTTTAGTTTGTCCCCTAGGCTCACAAAAACGCTTCTTAGACTTCCTACAAACTAAAAAAAATCCACGCAGACCTCTTTCTTGCTAAATGTGTACATTTTTCGATAGAGGAATATCCAGACCAAAGGCCGATATATTCTAAGTTACAGAATCACTATCGCTCGCCAACAAAACAATCGACAGTTGAATGGGCTGAAGTGCCTCTGATGACTATAATTATCTATAATCACTATTTAATACAACTACAATCCTACATCCCTCTATAATAACTAAATAATGTTCCTGTAATCCTCCACACTAACTGTAATCCCCTGTAATCCTCCACACTAACTGTAATCCCCTGTAATCCTCCACACTAACTGTAATCCCCTGTAATCCTCCACACTAACTGCATAATTTCCCTGTAATCCCTTATAATCCTCTACTATAACTATAATTTCCGCTATCCCCTATAAACCTCTACTATAACTATAAATTCCCTGTAATCCTCTATAATCCTCCACACTAACTATATAATCTCCCTGTAATCCCCTACTATAACTATAATTTCCATGTAATCCCCTATAATCCTCCACACTAACTATATAATCTCCATGTAATCCCCTACTATAACTATAATTTCCCTGTAATCCCCTACTATAACTATAATTTCCCTGTAATCCTCTAGACTAACTATATAATCTCCCTGTAATCCCCTAATATAACTATAATTTCCCTGTAATCCCCTATAATCCCCTAATATAACTATAATTTCCCTGTAATCCTCTAGACTAACTATATAATCTCCCTGTAATCCCCTACTATAATAATAATTTCCCTGTAATCCCCTATAATCCTGTACAGTAACTATGTAATCCCCTGTAATCCCGTACTCTAACTGTAATCCTGTATATACCCCCTGCCTGTATTATGAGCATCTCAGCAGACAGTGGCGGCGGCTCCTGTATACCCCCCCCCCCTCCCCCACCCCCCCTGGAACCCTTACAACAACCATACTCTTAAATTCCACTTGTCAGCTCAGAATCCAATCAGAGAACTGGCCCCCTTATTGTTGTTGTTGTTGTTGTTGTTGTAGGGGTTGGGTTTGGGGTTGTTTTGGTTTGTGTTTTGTTCTATTATATTTTGTTTGGTTTTGTGTTGCTTTGGGTTGTGTTTTGTGTTCTTTTGGGTTGTTTTGGTTTGTGTTTTGTATCAGCCTTGTGTTCTATTGTGTTTTGTGTTCTTTTAGGGTGTGTTCTGTATCAGTGTTGTGTTGTTTTGGGTTGTGTTTTGTATCAGTGTCGTGTTCTATTGTGTTTTGTGTTCTTTTGGGTTGTTTTGGGTTGTGTTTTGTATCAGTGTTCTGTTGTTTTGGGTTGTTTTGGGTTGTGTTTTGTATCAGTGTCGTGTTCTATTGGGTTGTGTTTTGTATCGGTGTCATGTTATTTTGGGTTGTTTTGTGTTCTTTTGGGTTGTTTTGTGTTATTTTGGGTTGTTTTGTGTTATTTTGGGTTGTTTTGTGTTCTTTTGGGTTGTGTTTTGTATCAGTGTCGTGTTATTTTGGATTGTTTTGTGTTATTTTGGGTTGTTTTGTGTTATTTTGGGTTGTTTTGGGTTGTGTTTTGTATCAGTGTTGTGTTATTTTGGGTTGTTTTGTGTTCTTTTGGGTTGTTTTGTGTTATTTTGGGTTGTTTTGGGTTGTGTTTTGTATCAGTGTCGTGTTATTTTGGGTTGTTTTGTGTTATTTTGGGTTGTTTTGTGTTATTTTGGGGTTGTTTTGTGTTCTTTTGGGTTGTGTTTTGTATCAGTGTCGTGTTCTATTGTGTTTTGTGTTCTTTTGGGTTGTTTTGGGTTGTGTTTTGTATCAGTGTCGTGTTATTTTGGGTTGTTTTGTGTTATTTTGGGTTGTTTTGTGTTCTTTTGGGTTGTTTTGTGTTATTTGGGGTTGTTTTGTGTTATTTGGGGTTGTTTTGGGTTGTGTTTTGTATCAGTGTCGTGTTATTTTGGGTTGTTTTGTGTTATTTTGGGTTGTATTGGGTTGTGTTTTGTACCAGTGTCGCGTTATTTTGGGTTGTTTTGTGTTCTTTTGGGTTGTTTTGTGTTATTTTGGGGTTTTTTGGGTTGTGTTTTGTATCAGTGTCGTGTTATTTTGGGTTGTTTTGGGTTGTGTTTTGTATCAGTGTTGTGTTATTTTGGGTTGTTTTGTGTTATTTTGGGTTGTTTTGTGTTCTTTTGGGTTGTTTTGTGTTATTTGGGGTTGTTTTGTGT
Source organism: Paralithodes platypus (assembly GCA_032716605.1). Lineage (NCBI taxonomy): Eukaryota > Metazoa > Arthropoda > Malacostraca > Decapoda > Lithodidae > Paralithodes > Paralithodes platypus. The sequence goes on along the minus strand of CM064568.1, from coordinate 54,567,689 downwards.
TATTTTGGGTTGTGTTTTGTATCAGTGTCGTGTTCTATTGTGTTTTGTGTTCTTTTGGGTTGTTTTGTGTTCTTTTGGGTTGTTTTGTGTTATTTGGGGTTGTTTTGTGTTATTTTGGGTTGTGTTTTGTATCAGTGTCGTGTTCTATTGTGTTTTGTGTTCTTTTGGGTTGTTTTGTGTTCTTTTGGGTTGTTTTGTGTTATTTGGGGTTGTTTTGGGTTATTTTGGGTTGTTTTGGGTTGTGTTTTGTATCAGTGTCGTGTTCTATTGTGTTTTGTGTTATTTTGGGTTGTTTTGTGTTCTTTTGGGTTGTTTTGTGTTATTTTGGATCAGTGTCGTGTTCTATTGTGTTTTGTGTTCTTTTGGGTTGTTTTGTGTTCTTTTGGGTTGTTTTGTGTTATTTGGGGTTGTTTTGTGTTATTTTGGGTTGTTTTGGGTTGTGTTTTGTATCAGTGTCGTGTTCTATTGTGTTTTGTGTTCTTTTGGGTTGTTTTGGGTTGTGTTTTGTATCAGTGTTGTGTTGTTTTGGTTTGTGTTCTATTGTGGTTTGTTCCGGGTTGTGTTTCGTATCAGTGTTGCTTTGTGTTGCGTCATAATGAGTTGTTGCCGTAGTAGTGTTGTAATCTATTGTGCATTATACAGTGTATTGTAGTCTACTTTGTTGCATCACCATCTACTAATACATTGCGATATACTAATATGCTAATATACTTTGTGTTGAGTTATGTTACTTAGCTATTTGTTTTGTGTTTCGGGTTGTGTTTTGTGTATGTGTTGCTTTATGCTGTGTTAGGCCTATAATATGTTGTCGTAGTAGTAGTGTTGTGTCATGTTATGTTTGTATTGTTCCTATGTGCTATATGAGATTTTATGTTGTGTTGTTAAGTGTTTTTGTTTCGTTCTATTTTCTGGTTTAGTTTGCTCCCTAGATCTCTATAAAACTTAAAATTAAAACAAACAAAAAAGACGCCTCGTTTCTACTAAATTGGAGGCTCGGTATCGCTCACCACCAGGAAAAACGCGACACGTAATGGCACGAAAATTCTTAAAATTGACAAAGAAATGGGGCAAAATATCTTATAATATCTAAACTAATGGGGGCGAACATCTTGAAATCTCACACCTAATGGGGCTAAACATGAATGAGAAGGGAGTCCAGAATAACACCCCCTTATTGGATGGCACGAAGGGTTTAAAAATTGACAAAGAAATGGGGCAAAATATCTCAAAATATTCACAATAATGGGCCGAACGTCTTATTAATCTCAGAGTTAGTGGGGCTAAACATGAAGGAGAAGGGGGTCCAGAAAAAACCCCTTATTGTGTTGCCTTTGCTGGTAACTTTATTATATTAGCCTAGATGGTGTTCGTCAGATTGTATTATTCTGTGGATATTAAGGGGAGACGTCCTGTTTTTTTTTTATTCTTTATTTTTCTCCAGCATTTAACAGACTTCGAACTATCCTACTTAGACAAGGTAGTCTTAATTGTTTTCATTAAGTATCGATAAATTAACTGACAAGGGATTCAATTTACCGCCAGTTGAAAAGAAACCAGAGTATAGTTTGGTGATAATAAGTCGCTTTACCCTTTCAGCAGTCGGATTTTCTCCCAGACAATCGATAACGAGCCTGTATTGTGTTGTTATCCTGTCCCTGTGTAGCGTGGAGGTTTGGTATCTGGCTGTTTTGTGTCTTCCAGGTGCATTGTGTGACTCTCTTGCTTTGTGTTGTTCAGATGTCTGGGCCACCTGTTGTAATGCGCTATGCTATTATATATATATATATATATTCTTTTTTATGTGGATGAGGGAGTCAAAAGGCAAAACTTCCTGTGACGAGTGCCTTCCCCAGAGTTAAAAGAGGGACAGGGCCAAAATCATGGAACGTTCGAGCCAAAATGTCTGGACACACCGAGTTTGAAACAATTTAAGTCATAGGATGAGGGAAAGATGGATTCAGGTTGAGTTCCAGAGCTCAGCTGTTGAATAGAAGAAAGATTGTGAGTAACGTTTCACTCTTGAGTTGGAGAGTTGTACAGAACAGTACAGAGTATATATACATACATACTGTGTGTATATATATATATATATATATATATATATATATATATATATATATATATACTATTTAATCCTGCTCCATGACCAGCACTCACCCTCATATATATACTGTATATATATATATATGCAGTATATGCATGCATGAATGTATGTATGTATGTATGTATGTATGCGTGTTTGTGTGTGTGTATTTATGTATGTATATGTATGTGTGTGCGTGTAGCCTTACTAGCCTATAATGGTGTAACCTATGTGTACGTGTGTATATATATATATCAGTGTATCCTTGTTACCCATCTATCTCCCCCTACTTCCACCAGCGCGCCATATTTACCGATAATATGGTCCTAAGAGCCTACAGTATTACCCTATACGTCACAATTAGGTTCCGCGGCCGCCTAGCCTTCTCCCGGCACCGTCTGTAGGGGGCACTTCAGACAATAGGTTAGCCTTTTGCGTTGCCCGGTTGAAGCGCTTAATGGAAGGGTAATGTATTCACCCCAGTACTTTCTTCTGTCTGTATGTACCGGTATGTAAGATTATAAACGAATTAATTATATATTTGTTCTGTACTTTCTGCTTGCTGTGTGTCTGTAAGATTACAAATGAATGACTGTTATATTTTTCTAAGTGTATGAAGGAGACAAAAGGCAGGTTGCCTGTAACGAGTGTCTCCCCCAAAGCCAAAAGAGTGACAGAGCCAAATTCAAGGGACGTTGGGGTCAAAATGCCTGGACACATGAAGTTTATAAGTCTAAGTCATAGGATGAAGGAAAGCTTAATTGAGGGAGAGAGTTGTACTGCGATGAACCTTAACCTTAGTCGCTTTTTCTGGACCCCTTTCTACCACATGTTTAGCATATTAGTTTTGAGATTTGAAGACGTGCGTTCCATTAGTTTGGCGATTTTGAGACTTTTCGCCCCATTTCTTTGTCAATATTAAGACCTATCGTGCCATTTAGGTGTTGATTTTTTCTGGTGAGCGATAGCGAGCCTGTGATTTTGGAGGGAACCGCCGGAAAAAATGTTCTATTGAAAAATGTACAAATATGTCTTGACAAGGGGTCTAGGGGGTGTTTTTTTCAAGCTTGATGGAGGTTTAGCGAGGAAACTCACAAATAAACAATTAAATGAAAACAGACTAAAAACAAGCACTACCCCCTTAAAAAGCACTACCCCCTTAACAAGCACTACCCCCTTAACAAGCACTACCCCCTTAACAAGCACTACCCCCTTAAAAAGCACTACCCCCTTAACAAGCACTACCCCCTTAACAAGCACTACCCCCTTAAAAAGCACTACCCCCTTAACAAGCACTCCCCCCTTAACAAGCACTCCCCCCTTAACAAGCACTACCCCCTTAACAAGCACTACCCCCTTAAAAAGCACTACCCCCTTAACAAGCACTACCCCCTTAACAAGCACTACCCCCTTAAAAAGCACTACCCCCTTAACAAGCACTACCCCCTTAACAAGCACTACCCCCTTAACAAGCACTACCCCCTTAAAAAGCACTACCCCCTTAACAAGCACTCCCCCCTTAACAAGCACTACCCCCTTAACAAGCACTACCCCCTTAAAAAGCACTACCCCCTTAACAAGCACTACCCCCTTAAAAAGCACTCCCCCCTTAACAAGCACTCCCCCCTCTTAACAAGCACTACCCCCTTAACAAGCACTACCCCCTTAACAAGCACTCCCCCTAACAAGCACTACCCCCTTAACAAGCACTACCCCCTTAACAAGCACTCCCCCCTTAACAAGCACTCCCCCTTAACAAGCACTACCCCTTAACAAGCACTACCACCCTTAACAAGCACTCCCCCCTTAACAAGCACTCCCCCTTAACAAGCACTACCCCCTTAACAAGCACTACCCCCTTAACAAGCACTACCCCCTTAACATGCACTTGAAATATGAAAAAAGAAACAATGGCTAACAATTAATGATGATCCTGCCTCCCATTCCCCTTTGGTGTTCCCTCCTATCAACACGAGTACAGTGGCGCTAATAAGTCATGTCTCAGCTGGTATTACGTTTGGCTCGCTCTGTGCTGAATTAATGTCTATTAGATGTTGAATAGGGTAGGTAAGTGTAGGAACATGTTTGTATATCTCACTCAAAACGAAGAAATGAAGCTTAGACATTGCTGATACCAATTATTGATCAAAACACAATTAAGAAACACACCAGGGATAATATGAACGTGTACGACAGTTACTTATACTCCGACCCCAAGCCTGTATCAACGAGGGAGGGAGAAACTTTGAACACCTATTGTCTATCTATCTATCTATCTATTGCCTGACACGAACCGCCCCCATGCACCTCTGTCCCCAGTCAGTCGACGCCCCTCCCCCCACCCAGCACCGCCTTCGTTCATATACTTCCTCACTCCATCCTTCCACCCCTCTTTCGGTCTACCTCTCCCTCTCTGTCCCTCCACCTCGCTCTCGTACACCCTCTTAGTCATTCTCTCACTTTCCATACGTTCCATATGGCCGAACCATCTCAAGTTGTTCCTTTTCACACTTTCCAGCACATCTACCTCCACACCACACCTCCTTCTTACTTCCTCATTAGTCTGTCTATCCCTCCATGTAACTCCGCACGCACTTCTTAAGTAATTAATTTCCACTGCTCTCACTCTTGGTCTGAGTCTCTCAACCAACGTCCATGCTTCGCTTCCGTAAGTCAGTGTCGGGATTACCACACTGTCATGCAAGGACTTCTTCACTTCCATACTGACCACCCTATTTCTTGTTACTGCTTTCAGCGTTCCTACAACCCTCTTCCCCTGTTGTACCCTCTCCCGCACTTCTTCATCCATATTGTAAATCATGTAAAATACATCGATGCTCAAAAATTTATGACAAAATAAAGTAATGGTGGTGATGGTAACTACTGATCGTGTTCATCCCCTAGACTTTATTATTTAAACTAAAATGTGTAATATACAGGTATATATGATATATTTCCGAAACCATCACATAGTAAAGTAAATGTATTTTTGTTAGGTTCATTAATTCTGCAATACATGAAAAGTATTTTTGAAACACCCTGTATGTATGTATGTATGTATATACAGTATATATATACACAGATAGCAAAGTGAAAAAATAAAGCGAGAGAAAGGGTGAGAGCGCGGGGGGGGGGGGGGAATGTGGTCACTCACTCACTCTTAAAGATGGAGGTTTGTATAGTCCCACCCACCCCTTACCTCGCTGCATTCTCTCTCTCACTCTCTCTCTCTCATATATATATATATATATATATATATATATATATATTTCCGTCTTGCAACACAATTCCACCACTACTCTGTCCAACTCTCCAACTCAAGAGTGAAACGATACCCCAATATTTCTTCTATTCAACAGCTGAGCTCTTGAACTCTCTCTCAGAATCAGTCTCTCCCTCTTCCTATGACTTAAATTGCTTCAAACTCCGTGTGTCAAGGAATTTTGGCTTGAACATCCCTTGATTTTGTCCTTGTCACTCCTTCAACTCTGGGGGAGGCACTCGTCACAGGCAGTCTTGCCTTTTGCCTCCCTCATCCACATAGGAAAAAGAAAGAAAACAAATAAATATATATACAGTATATATATATATATATATATATATATATATATATATATATATATATATATATATATATATATATACAGTATATATACAGATTATGTGTCAGCATTGCACAGTATATCCATATTTTCCGGTTTGTTCGCCTTATATATTTTTTTTTCTATGTGATTGAGGGAGGCAAAAGGCATAACTGCCTATAGCGAGTGCCTCCCCCATAGTTGAAAGAGTGACAGGGCCAAAATCAAGGGACGTTCGAGCCAAAATGTACAGTATTTACTTCATGCCAACGACTCCAATTATCCTTTGTGTGGAAGATTCTTTGCTATCCACGCCTTGCTTCTTGTTTATTATTTGTTTGCCTTGCTTTTTGGTATCTTATTTTGTATTATATCAGTTTGCTTGTTTATATTGCCTTTACTTAAATTATATTTGTCCATTTACTTCCTTCCTTCTTCCTTTCTTTCCATCCTTCCTCCCTTCTTTCTTGCTTCCTATTGCTGTTCTCTTCTCTTCCATACCTCCTCCCTTCTTTCTTGCTTCCTATTTCTATTCTCTCCTTCCATACCTCCTCCCTTCCTTCTTGCTTCATATTTCTCTTCTCTTCCATACCTCCTCCCTTCTTTCTTGCTTCCTATAATTGCTCTTCTCTCCTTCCATACCTTCTGCCTTCTAGTCACCCTTCCTTCTCTCCTTCATTCCTATTTTTTCTTCTGTCCTTCCTTCCTATTTCTCTTCTGTCCCTCCTCCCTTCCTTCCTCCCTTCCCTCCTCCCTTCCTTCCTATTTCTCTTCTGTCCCTCCTCCCTTCCCTCCTTCTTTCTTTTCTTCCTTGAGTCTTCCATGTATTTTCGGAGCAGTGACAATAACTTTCCTTCCCACATTCCTGCTCTCTCTCTCTCTCTCTCTCTATATATATATATATATATATATATATATATATATATATATATATATATATATATATATGATTTATATATATATATATATATATAGAATATATAATATATAATATTATATATATATATATACTGTATCAATATAATATATATATCCCTCTATCTATCTATCTATCTCCTCTGCCCCGAGTCCCATACAGCCCCTCCTGCCTGTGGACACATGAACATAGCAGCATAAGAATGAAGACCATACAAAAACTGGCCCACACACTCAAGCAGGGTAAATTATAGGGGTAGACACGCCACAAAAACACGCCTTAGACTCACCCCTGGACACCTGTTGAGTTAAAGAGCCAATACACATTTATGCACATAGGATAACAATATACCTCCAACACACTAATAACGAATACATAAATATATACCCGAAAAAAAACATACATAAGAAGAAATATGTATACAGTCTAAATACGGTAAAATAGATTAACGTATTAACATGAAATAAAGCGCCCCCCCCCATATAAATTATAAAATGGAAAAAGATTGACAAATACACACACACATTATTTATATCTCTCTCTCTCTCTCTCTCTCTCTCTCTGACGGGGATCTAGAGTATAATATAGGTTAAACCAAAGAAGACAGCGTACAGGATGAAGGGATACGATGTATGAGCAGAGGAAATTGGGTATTGCTTTTTTTGCATACCAACACAGGATAACAATCTTGAAAACACACACACACACACACACACACACACACACACACACACACACACACACACACAGCCACCACTATCATCAATACCACCCTTCTACCACTACACAACCACCACGAATACCCCTACACCACCCTATATCACTGCACCACTACCCCCACCACCACTATCATCACCACTACCACCCCCACCATCACCACCACTACACCACTAACACCAGACCACCACCATCACCATTATACACTACCACTACTACCACCACCAGCACCCCTAGTTTAAGCCAACAACATCATCACTTACAGACTCCGCTGCTCCTGTCGTCAGAACTTGCCAGACAGGACTATTGAAGGAGGGGGGGGGGGGATATTGGTGGAGCGGGGAGGGTTAATTGAAGGCGGTGGTGGAGGGTATATTGAAAGGGGGGAGGGGAGGAGGGAAGGGAGGGTATATTGAAGGAGGGGAGAGGAGGAGGGTATATTGCAGGGGTGGTGGGGGGTGTATTGGAGGGAGGGGAGGAGGGTATATTGGAGGGGTGGAGTGGGGGTGTTTTGGAGGGAGTGGAGGGGGAAGGCAGGGTATATTGAAGGAGGGGAGAGGAGGAGGGTACATTGCAGGGGTGGTGGGGGGTGTATTGGAGGGGGAAGGGAGGGTATATTGCAGGGGTGGTGGGGGGTGTATTGGAGGGAGTGGAGGGGGAAGGGAGGGTATATTGAAGGAGGGAAGGGAGAGAGGGAGGGTACATTGGAGGGGGTGAGAAGGGCATATTGAAGGGGTGGAGGGAAGGAGGGTATATTGGAGAAGAGAGAGGAAGGAAGGACTAAGAGAGGACGAGGAAAAGAGAAACAAGGACGAGAAGAGAGAGAAGAAGAATAAACATAATAATAAAATAAATAATGGAAACACACACACACACACACACACACACACACACACACACACACACACACACACACACATAATACAAATAAAAGGAAAAGAGGCGCAAACAAAGATAATCCAAGATACTATAACAAGATCATGTAAATACGGAAAGGAAGGGGAGAAATATGAAGAACGAACAGGAAACAAAGCAAATGGTCGAATAATGGAGGGAAGAACAGGACAGCAAATAATTGTGTATGCATGGAGGAAGAGATGAACAAACAAGAAACAAAGAGGGACAATGAAACATATGCCAAACAAATACAGTATATATATATTATATATATATATGATAAATATATATATATAAGAAGTGGGAGAGAGGGAGGGAGATAGAGGAGAGAGAGATAGATATAGCGAGAGCGGAGACAAATAGATAAAGGTATAGTGAGGTAGACAGATAGGTAGATATACATAATATGCAAAAATAGATATAGTGAGGCATATATATATATATATATATAGAGAGAGAGAGAGAGAGAGAGAGAGAGAGAGAGAGAGAGAGAGAGAGAGAGAGAGAGAGGGAGAGAGAGAGAGAGCAGATTTGCATATTCGAAGGCATCCGTCCTTCCACCAGACTCTCCATTATAATAGTTGTTATTCTCATCTCTCTCTCTCTCTCTCTCTCTCTCTCTCCAGCTGTTCCCTCCCCGCACCAGCTGCACACTTCACAACAGCTGGTCTGGCCAGGGCGGGGGGGGGGGCGGTCGGGGGGGGGGGGGGGGGGGGGGGAAGAGGTGTATTTGGAGTGGTGGGCGGAAGGGAAGGGTTGAGCAGTGTGGAGGAATGGAAGGGGTAGGCCTAATGGGTTTAATGGTATGTTTTTCCAGCTACGAATCCGACACACACGCACACACACACCCACACCCACCCACACACACACACACTCTCTCAAGTACCATCCAAGCATCACTAAATCCACCCGACACGCCAATGAAATACAAGAAAGGCCATACTACTCTCAACCTTAGTATTATAACCTCTATTAGTATCTCTCTCTCTCTCTCTCTCTCTCTCTCTCTCTCTCTCTCTCTCTCTCTCTCTCTCTCTCTCTCTCGCAGACTACGAGGAGAGCTCATTGAAGTTTTTAAAATGCTTAATGGATTTGAAAATGTGGATTATAGCAAAATTGTTTAGCCTTAATATGAATACAACACGTAATCATGGCTGGAAATTAGAATTGAAAAGGTTCAGCACTAGTATTTGTGGAAAGTTTTTCACATATAAGATCTGTTCTACCTGGAACAAACTTCCCTCAATAGTTGTAAATAGTCCTTCAGTAAAGCAGTTTAAGAAGAAAATAGATAGTATTTTGCATACTCAGTAATGAGTGTAGTGCACTAAACAGTCTCTCTCCGTCCACTTCGAGTATCTCCTCGGATTGAACCGCTAGGTATCTTGATATACTAACTATTCCTTGTAACTCCTTGTAACTCTGGGTAGGTGCATAGGAAGTTAGCGTGTGTCACTTGCAGGACAGTTTAAAGTCCGAGGCTAGGCAGAGATCTACAATTTCGCGTGAGAGAGAGAGCGAGAGAGCGAGAGCGAGAGAGAGAGAGAGAGAGAGCGAGAGCGAGCGAGAGCTAGAGAGCGAGCGAGAGCTAGAGAGCGAGAGAGAGAGAGAGAGAGAGAGAGAGAGAGAGAGAGAGAGAGAGAGAGAGAGAGAGAGAGAGAGAGAGAGAGAGAGAGAAGAGGAGGGGGGGGAGTGTGCTGGGGGAAGTGTGAGGCCGCGTATGTATGCATTTAATTAATTAAGTGTGTGTGTGTGTGTGTGTGTATGTGTGTGCGAGCGAGCGTGCGAGCGTGCGTGCGTGCGTGCGTGCGTGTGTGTGTCCAAACATGCGTATACACAATTACTACAGTTATAAACAGCCTAAGAAATAAACACTATCGTCGCTATTTCTTTATATGTTACATGTCTTCTATCAATACTATCCTCTCTGTTTGATCATAATTTCATTATCCTTGTAATTTCTTCCCTTATATTTGCACTCCGTGTTCTCTCTCTCTCTCTCTCTCTCTCTCTCTCTCACTTACACACTCTCACTCTCACTCTCACACTCTCTCTCTCTCTCTCCCTCCCAGGCTGCGGACAGTTTACTAAGTCAATCAGAAGTCTCCACAACAACTACTCTGCCGCCAAACTTAACTCAGCAAAGGGCTTGGGGCAGCGAAAGGACTAGGAAGCGAACTGTCACGAGAGCTTCACATAAACTACAATTCTGTATATTTTCAGCTGACGAAAAAGTGCAATGTTTCCTCCATATTTATTCAGGTATTACGAAGATGTTGTGACGAAATAACCTGTCAGTTATGAACATTTGGTATTTTCAGGTTCCAGACATAGTAGTTTCATAATTTTCCCAGTAACCTTTGTTTTTCCTATGTGAGTGAAGGAGACAAAAGGCAGAACTGCCTGTATCGAATGCCTCCCCAAGAATTGAAAGAGTGACATGGCCAAAATCAAGGGACGTTCGAGCCAAAATGCCAGGACACACGGAGTTTGAAGCAATTTAAGTCATAGGAAGAGGGAAAGACTGATTCTGGGATAGAGTTCCACAGCTCAGAAGTTGAATAGAAGAAAGACTGAGAATAACGTTTCACTCTTGGGTTGGAGAGTAGCACAGAGAAATCAGCTACAAAGGGATTCAATTTACCCCCAGCTAAATGTAACCGACTGTAATTTATTATATTAGTAGGCCAGAGACCCCAACCAGTAGATCTCAACCAGTGCCACAAGGTAAGACAACCAAAATATATTAATTTATTGTTAATTTACAGTTCTAATTCACCTACACATGTATTTATCCACGCACTCACTCACTCACTTACCCACAAACTCACCCAACCACCCATTCACTCGCACACTAACTCACTCACTCACTCACCCACAAAGGAGAATACACCAAAGACGAAGTACAAATGAGTAATGCCCTCAATACCTTCTTTGCATCAGTTTTTACAACAGAAGACCTCAGTGATATCCCTACACCATCGCCGATTCAGATTGATAATTCAGATGTTCTAAGCAATATCACCGTTACAGAGAGAGAAGTATTGACTTGTTTAGATAAACTCAAGGTAAATAAAACGCCAGGACCTGATACAATCTCGCCTAGAGTTCTAAAGGAAGCTAAGAATGAGCTCTCCAAACCACTGACATTACTATTCAATAAATCCGTGCAGTCTGGAACTATGCCTGATCAGTGGAAGCTAGCCAACGTAACAACGATATTCAAAAAAGGCAGCAAATCCCTACCCAGTAACTATCGTCCAATTAGCTTAACCTCAGTTGTATGTAAAATGCTAGAAACGGTCATACGAGACAGACTCGTAAATCACTTGGAGGAAAATAACATACTTCCAGATACTCAACACGGCTTTCGTAAAAAACGTTCCTGTTTAACAAACCTCTTAGACTCTTCCACGATATCCTCAACCTCTACGATGAGAATAAAGCTGTAGATATATATACCTTGATTTTCAAAAGGCCTTTGACAACGTTCCCCACAAACGTTTACTGCTAAAACTAAAAGGGCATGGAATACAAGACGGTGTGTTGAAATGGATAGAAAATTGGCTCAGCAACAGAAAGCAAAGGGTAGTCATAAACGGTAAGGCATCTAAATGGACCAATGTAAGTAGCGGGGTACCCCAGGGATCGGCACTAGGACCAATTCTCTTTCTAATTTACATCAACGACATAGATGAGGGTCTCACCTGCACAATCTCAAAATTTGCTGACGATACAAAAATTGCAAATAGCGTTCTCTCAAAAGAAGAAGTTGACGCTATGCAACACAATCTAGATAAATTGTCATGTTGTTCCCAAATTTGGCAAATGAGTTTCAATGCGGATAAAAGTAAAGTACTACGTGTCGGATACCTAAATGAGAAAGCAAACTATTCGATGAATGGCACTCAGCTTAAGAATGTAAACAGAGAAACTGATCTGGGAGTATCAATATGGAGTACCCTAAAACCGAGTCACCAATGTTCAGAAGCTGTTAAGAACCCATCCAAAATAATTGGTTTTATAGGCAGGTCATTTGAGCATACATCCAAAGAAGTTCTCCTAACCCTTTACAATTCTTAGTCCGCCCTCTTCTGGAATACTGCGTTCAATCCTGGTGCCCTTATTACCAAAAAGATATAAACAAGATAGAACGAGTTCAACGTAGAGTTACCAAAATGATACCTAGCTAAAGAACAAACCATACGAAGAGCGTCTTAGAGAATTAAATCTATTTCCTTTAACCCAGCGCAGATTAAGAGGCGACTTAATTCAAGTGTTCAAAATCATCAAAGGCATCGACAATATGAACTGAGTAAGTACCTCGCTATCGACGAATCTACTGACACGCGGGGAAAGGGTTGCAAAATTATTGGTAAATCATTTAACACGCACGAATCTAAGTATTTCTTCTTCCTCGAGTTGTCAAATTGTGGAATGGGCTTCCCCGAGACGTTATAGACTGCAGCACCGTTGATTCATTTAAATTCCGCCTAGACAAATATCTCGCATCAAACCCGCGACTGACTGCGTTTGTAAATGAATAACTTTATCCTCCCCTCAGTTACTAACCCATATGTCCCCTACTAACTTCCTAGTCCTGCCACGTTAGTGGCAGGGCAGTAGTTCCCTTTCCAATGTTCCCTTACACACTCTAAACCACTGTTTGGACACTTGATCCTCAGTGTTTTGGAGGACAAGCAACCTAGAAGGGTCACTAGATCTGTTGTTGCTTGATTTCCTTTGTACTCCTTTGTACCCACAGACCTATTCACCAAGTCACTCACTCTCCTACCGACTCGTTTTCTCGCTCACTCACTTTTACACTTACTCACTGACTCTTTTCGAATGTCTACTCTTGTTCCTCTTCCTCCTCCTCCTCCTCCTTCTTATTCTTCCTTCTCCTCTTTTCCATTCATGTTTACCTTAATTTATCCTCTTTTCCTTCTTTAATGCCTCTTCCTCCTCCTCCTCTTTTCTACTTTCCTTACTTTCCCCTCCTTCTCTTCTTCTCCTTCCTGGCCTCCTCCTCTTCATTCTTTCTTCTTCCCCTTCTTTCCCATCCTATTCTGCTTCCTCCTCTCCTCCTTATCCTTCTCCTCTTCCTCCTCCTCTAACGGCTTTCGTAAAAAACGTTCCTGTTTAACAAACCTCTTAGACTTCTTCCACGATATCCTCAACCTCTACGATGAGAGTAAAGCTGTAGATATTATATACCTTGATTTTCAAAAGGCCTTTGACAAAGTTCCCCACAAACGTTTACTGCTAAAACTAAAAAAGCATGGAATACAAGACGGTGTGTTGAAATGGATAGAAAATTGGCTCAGCGACAGAAAGCAAAGAGTAGTCATAAACGGTAAGGCATCTAAATGGCCCAATGTAAGGAGCGGGGTACCCCAGGGCTCGGTACTAGGACCAATTCTCTTTCTAATTTACATCAACGACATAGATGAGGGTCTCACCTGTACAATCTCAAAATTTTCTGACGATACAAAAATTGCAAATAGAGTACTCTCAAAAGAACAAGTTGTCGATATGCACCACAATCTAGATAAGTTGTCATGTTCGGCCCTAATTTGGCAAATGAGTCCAATGCGGATAAATGTAAAGTACTACATATCGGATACCTAAATGAGAAAGCAAACTATTCGATGAATGGCACTCAGCTTAAGAATGTAAACAGAGAAACCGATCTTGGAGTAACAATATCGAGTAACCTAAAACCGAGTCAACAATGTTCAGAAGTTGTTAAGAAGGCAAAACAAATAATTGGCTTTATAGGCAGGTCATTTGAGCATAAATCCAGAGAAGTTATCTTAACCCTTTACAATTCCTTAGTCCGCCCTCTTCTGGAATACTGCGTTCAATCCTGGTGCCCTTATTACCAAAAAGATTAAAACAAGCTAGAACGAGTTCAACGTAGAGTTACCAAAATGATACCTAGCCTAAAGAACAAACCATACGAAGAGCGTCTTAGAGAATTAAATCTATTTCCTTTAACCCAGCGCAGATTAAGAGGTGACGTAATTCAAGTGTTCAAAATCATCAAAGGCATCGACAATATGAACTCTAGTAAGTACTTCACTATCGACCAATCTAATTACACGCGGGGAAACGGTTGCAAAATTATTGGTAAATCTTTTAACTCACACGAATCTAAGAATTTCTTCTTCACTCGAGTTGTCAACTTGTGGAATGGGCTTCCCCGAAACGTTATAGACTGCATCACCGTTGATTCATTTAAACTCCGCCTAGACAAATATCTCGCATCAAACCCGCGACTGACTGCGTTTGTAAATGAATAACTTTATTTTATCCCCCCCTCAGTTACTAATCCATCTGTCCCCTACTAACTTCCTAATCCTGCCACGGACATTAGTTCCAGGGCAGTAATTCCCTTTCCAATGTTCCCTTACCCATTCTAAACCACTGTTTGGACACTTGATCCTCAGTGTTTTGGAGGACAAGCAACCTAGAAGGGTCACTAGATCTGTTGTTGCTTGATTTCCTTTGTACTCCTTTGTACTCCTTTGTACTCCTCCTCCTCCTTCTTCTTCTTCTTCTTCTTCTTCTTCTTCTTCTTCTTCTTCGTCTCCACCTCCTCCTCTTTTTCTTCTTCTTCCTCCTCCTCCTTCGTGAGTCATACCCGGCAGCTCTCTCAACATCGACACCCTTAATGCCTCCCCAGAACCTGATACAAGCACTCACCTTCCTAACAGTAGTTCTTTAACCTTCCCAACACACACACACACACACACACACACACTTCACAGGGGAGATGGTTCGGTTTCCTGGACTCCTGGTTCCCCCTTCTTCCTCATGCTTAGCCCCAATAGTTTTCAGATTTTAA
Organism: Paralithodes platypus; assembly: GCA_032716605.1. NCBI lineage: Eukaryota > Metazoa > Arthropoda > Malacostraca > Decapoda > Lithodidae > Paralithodes > Paralithodes platypus. The sequence goes on along the minus strand of CM064568.1, from coordinate 54,552,645 downwards.
AACTTTACGCCTTATTTCTTTGTCAATATTAAGACATTTCGTGCCATTTAGGTGTCGCGTTTTTCTTAAAGATTAAATTAGATTAAGATTTAGGCAAGGCCATTTAGGATAGGTTATGGTAGACTAGACTTGAGTACATTAGGTCCCTAGTTAGCAAATCGACTTAGGCAAACAGACAAGTAAGCGAATATACCGTCCCTCCCGAGATCCTTTAGAGCAGACTCTGTTAGTGAAGGTAAGGTGGCGACAGGATAGGTTAATGATGGGTTCGTACCGAGCTATAGTGTGTAGGGTTGGGTTACCATGGTTTGTGTTGTGTTGGGAAAGCTTGGTAGAATTAAGCCCCAGTGATCCCTCTATGTGAATTTCTTGGCATATATATTTTTGTTTGTTACCTCCGCCAACGAAGTTGTTGCCTGCGTTTGTTTGTCCGTAAACACGTTATCTATAAAGTTACGAAACGATTTTCACAAAAATTGGAGGCCTGATAGGATATATATATTTGTTTTCTATGTGAGTGAGGGAGGCAAAAGGCAGAACTGCCTGTAGCGGGTGCCTCCCCCAGAGTTGAAAGAGTGACAGGGCCAAAATTAAGGGACGTTCGAGCCAAAATGCCTGGACACCCGGAGTTTAAAGAAATTTAAGTCATAGGAAAAGGGAAAGAATGATTCTGGGAGAGAGTTCCAGAGCTCAGCTGTTGAATAGAAGAAAGACTGAGAGTAACGTTTCACTTTTGGGTTGGAGAGTTCACAGAAAGGAAGAAGTTATTCCATTTTGGAGGCGATTGGTAGAGTGCATACCTCCCCCAGCGTAGGCGGAGGTACGGTCTCGCTAATAAGTCATGTCAGCTGTCCTTATGTTTGGCTTGCTCTGTGCTGTATTAATGTCTGTCAGATGTTGAATAGGGTGGGTAAGTGTAGGAATAGGTTTGTATAATCCCCTCGAAATGAATAAATTAAGTTTAGATATTGTTGAAATCAGTTATGGATCAAAATATACTTGGTGCTGAGACATAACTTATTAGCGCGATTGTACACGCTCTCCTGAGTGCCCCTCTAGTTAGCTGCTTCAATATACAAATACATGGCACGTTTAATGATGTTGAGGATGGTGTAGCACTATCTAAAAATGTTACACGCAGCAATTATAAAAGTTAATCACTTGAAGTTGTCAGTGGTAGTATAAGCTAGCGTACACATTAATTAAGTCCCTCAAGTAGGTGTCGTATTAAAGCTTGATTGGTGGAGCATCGGTGTTTATATAAGGAGGGGTGGGCGTATATATATATATAAGGAGGGGTGGGCGTATATATATAAGGGGGGGTGGGCGTATATATAAGAGGGGGTGGGCGTATGTAAGAGTGGGTCGGCGTATATATAAGGGGGGGTGGGCGTATATATATATATATATATATATATATACAGTATATATATATATATATACAGTATATATTTCGTCTTTTATGTATATTTGTATCATTATTGTTTTAGTTTCCTCCCTAGACCGCCATCAAGCTTAAAAGACCCCCCCCCCCCCCCACCCCACATACACACAAAACAAGAAAACAAAATCCTTCACGACAAATTAGTAAAAAATTTCGATAGGGCCGATTCCTCTTACATTACAGGCTCGCTATCGCTCGCCAGGAAAACAAAAAGACACCTAAATGACACGACAAGTCTTATTAATGACAAAAAAATGGGGCGAAAGGTCTTAAAACGCCAAACTAATGGCACTACCTATCTGGAACCGAGTATAGTAATCCCTCTCAGCTCAGTAATAAATTCCCCCATAATAAATCACCCACTTCTTTGATCGTCTCTCCTACTCGAGTATAAATCACAAGAGGGATTAACTACTTCAACCCTTTCGATCAGTTATGGAATAAAAGGGATAGTATAACAACACAATAGTACTGATAGCTAATAGATAGTATAACACAAACTATCATGATTATAGAAGATGAGGAATAGTCTTAGAACATAACATAATAGTACTAATAACAAATAATCGATAGTAATTCAACACTATCATAATTATAGAACATGGGAATAACATAACAGAATAACGACCTATGAGATAAAGCCCCGTAATTATAGAAGATGGGGAATACTATAACAAATGATAATAATAGTCCCGATAGCTAATAATCGATAGTATAACACAACATAATTATTATAGAAGATGGGAATAACACAACATAATTATTATAGAAGATGGGAATAACACAACATAATTATTATAGAAGATGGGAATAACACAACATAATTATTATAGAAGATGGGAATAACACAACATAATTATTATAGAAGATGGGAATAACACAACATAATTATTATAGAAGATGGGAATAACACAACATAATTATTATAGAAAATGGGAACAACACAACATAATTATTATAGAAGATGGGAATAACACAACATAATAACGACCTATAAGATAAAGCCCCCAGGACTCTATGGAGGTAATTCAAATGCTCTTATCTAATCTTATACGCTATAGCTTATCAAGAACTTTAGATGCCATGGGATGATAACAGGAAAGTAGAGGAGGAAAGAGGGAAATTGGATAAAAACAGAGATAGGAATATGAAGAAGACGAGAGGGAAAATGCAGACTCCTCGTCGCTCGCCAGGAAAATATCGACACCTAAATTGCACATAAAGGTCTTTAAATTAACAACAAAATGGGGTGGAAGTTCATAAAATCGCCAAACTTATGGGGAAAACGTCTTAACACTTACACTGCGGTAATATTTCCGCCCATTTTTGCCATATTATGGCTCATTCAGGTACTCCTGATTGATTAAGCATGTGTCTGAATGAAATTAAATGTATTCAGCCAAAAAACTAGAAGAAAATAGCTTCAAAATGACACCAGAACGAGCTTCGTAGCGCGCTGGAGTAACCCGCAGCGCTACCAAAGACATCGGCAAATATTCGCTAATTATGAGTAATGGCGCGCTATATTTGCCTTTGGCAGCGCTGCAGCGGTCTCGCGAGTTATGTGGGGGACCCTTCAGCGTGCCGGCCACCATGCTGGAGAGCGGAGTGGAACCTCTCGCAGTCCTGCCCACTGACACTCGATTCTACAGGCTTTAAGAGGCTTTAAAAGCCTGTAAATTGCTGGAATTTGCCATGACGTTCCAGAACGTCACCCACACCCAACGGGTTAAAATATCCAAACAAATGGGACTAAACATGAGGGAGATGGGGTGCCAGAAAAAATACCCCCTTAAAAGGAAGTAGGAGATGCAATGAAAGATGGGATAGGAAAAAAAGAAAGAAAAGAAAGAAAGATATATTTGGAAAACACAAAGACTATGAAGAAAGGGAAATATGAGGATTTACGAAGGAAAAATGGATAGACATGTAAAGGAAGAAAACACGGGTATATACGGTGTGTGTGTGTGTGTGTGTGTGTGTGTGTGTGTGTGTGTGTGTGTGTGTTATCTCTCTCTCTGTGTTTGTGTGTCTGTGTGTGTATGTGTGTGTACGAATGCGAGAGTGTATGTGAATATGGCATTCGAGTGTGCGCTTAAATAAATAAAAACGCCGAATAAAAGATATCAAAATAAAATAAAAATAAAAAAGAACTCGGGAGAAAAATCCCAAGAGAAAACGGAAAACTGAGCCCCGACTAAAACCAAGAGCGGAGTCGATAAGGGAAGAGGGTTTAAGAGGGTACGAAGTGGTGGGGGTGGGGGTGGGGGTAGGGGGGGGGGAGGGTTGCAACCTACCACAACCTTAGAGTTATTTATATTTACCCTGTTTTTTCTTGTTTGCCTTGATTTTCTTATTAAACCTTTGTTTTTCTGTTCCTCTTTTCTTCTGTTTTTTCTGTTTTTCTGTTTTGTTTTGTTAAGGCACACTAGATCCTTCAACTGTGCTATCTCTTTCTTCCACTATTCTTTATTTGGGGGTACTACTATCTCTATTAAAAATAAACGCTGACTACTTCGGTGTGATCGTAATGCCTGTGTGGCCAGTGTAGCTATGTACATATATGCAACTTAGTGAGGTATCTTGTTTACGGACAAATACCCAGACAGACAGACAGACAGAGGAAAACACATAACCTCCAGATTGGTAGAGTTAATTATTTCTTTCTTTCTGTCTACATTACTACACTGTCCAAACAATATATATATAATGAACTAGAAAAACATCTCGCCAAACAATCCTCGATAAATTACGTTCATACAACAATAGCAGCTCTCTCTCTCTTTCTCTCTCTCTCTCTCTCTCTCTCTTGCACACACACAGGTACACTAAAACACACACACAAACACACACAAACACACACAAACACACACACACACACACACACACACACACACACACACACACATTTCTTGATCCTGCTACCTCTAATCCTAATCCTCCTCATCCTCCCCAGTCCCTTATCTTTCTCTTGCTCATTTATTTCTACTTCCTCATTCTTCTTCATTCTTCTTCATTCTTCCTCATTCTTCCTCATACTTCCTCATTCTTCTTCATTCTTCCTCATTCTTCCTCATTCTTCTTCATTCTTCCTCATTCTTCTTCATTCTTCCTCATTCTTCTTCATTCTTCCTCATTCTTCTTCATTCTTCCTCATTCTTCTTCATTCTTCCTCATTCTTCTTCATTCTTCCTCATTCTTCTTCATTCTTCCTCATTCTTCTTATTATTAACCTATTTTGTCCTCATTTTACTTCACTCTTCCTCTTTCCTCTTCATTATCCAATTCCCTCTTATTCTTCTTCATTCCTCTTCAATCTTCCTCATTCTTTTTCATTCCTATTAATTCATCATTATTCCTCATTCCTCTTCATTCTTTCTTATTCTTCTGAATTATTCCTGATACTTTCCAAATTTGTCCTCATTCTTCTTCACTCTCCCGCGTTTTTAAACCTTCCTCATTTGTCTTTTCTTCTTCTTCTTCTTCTTCTTAACCCTTTTAACTCCTTCCTCATTTGTTTCCTCCCTCCCTCTCTCTCTCTCTCTCTCTCTCTCTCTCTCTCTCTCTCTCTCTCTCTCTCTCTCTCTCTCTTTCTCCCCCCCCCCCTTCTCGTCTCGTTGTTTGATAATTGAGGCTCCAAAATGGCGTTCAGAGATAAAGTTGTCCGTTCCCTGAGTCTAACTATGTATTGTTTACATAATCTCTAATACCCGACTTACCTGCCCTTTCCTCTCTCGGCAGTCGACCATGTTTCTGCTTCTCAAACCCCACTCACCTGTAAACAAGAGAGATACACATTAGATATAATTTTAATATGACATACAAAATATACATTAGATATAGTTTTCAAGTAAATTAATGCAAACACAATAGAGACACACATAAGATATTTTGTTCAAGTCAATCAATAAAACAATAGCGATATACACTAGATTACATGTTAATGCAAGTACACTCAGAGTACACTCACACATAAAACACACGCACACACACACACACATTACCATCATCACAATCCTACCCCCAACATAAAACGATAACAGCCCTGGAAACACATAACCTCGTCCCGGATAAATTACTTGTATCGTCATAAAAACTAGTGAAATATAATTGGTTTACTGGAATTGCTGTGGTTATGAGTGTGTCTGCAACCAGTGCATGTAGATAAGAGAACACGCTGATTCGGTGCCAGCATTGGTTAAATAATTGTGATAGTGCCCACACAAGGCAGATCCTTTTCACATCCAACCCATCTCGTTCATGTGACTATCTAATTTGATCTTGAAGCTCTCTATCGTTTTACACATACTGTATATATAACTCTGTTACCAACCCAGTGCTTGCCTATATCTTTTCTGAAACGAAATGTATCCAATTTGAAACCATTTGTTCGAGTTCTCTCGCTATCACTGAGCTTCAGTACATCTTTAGTGTCCCCTTTATTAAACCCACTTACCCACTTGAACACCTCTATCATATCCCCTCTAACTCTGCGTCTCTCTGACGAATGTAAATATAATTTCTTCAACCGTTCTTCATATGGAAGATTTCTAATATTATGGATAATTTTTGTAATTTGTTGTTGTACTCTCTCCAAGGAATCTAAGTCCATTCTGTAATAAGGACACCCAAATTGAACAGCATAATCCATATGTGGCCCCACTAACGCTAGATAAAGCTTCAAAATTACGTCTGCTGTTCTTTCACTCGTGCTCTTAGATATCAATCCAAGAACTCTATTTGCCTTATTACGAAAACTGAGGCATTGATTTTTTAGTTTTAGATTCTCAGTTGACGATGCCTCCCAAATCGTTTTCATTAGGCTATCTTTCATTAAATTGTCTTGATGGTGTAATGTATGTGATAACCCAGGTTCGAATCCCGTTAGGATCACATGCTTTCATTAATTTCATTGGTGTTGTTTGGTGTGAAAATAAAATACTTGTATCCATGTTATCTATTTTTTATATTGCATTTACTATCAATATCTCAATTATAATACACTGCATTTATCTACATCTGCCAATTTACTGACCATCTGCGTAGTGTGTCTAGATCTATTTGGAGAGACTGCATATCATGATCAGAATTAATCACTCTTCCTATTTTAGAGTCATCCTCAAATTTACTGATTTTGCTAGATAATCCAACATCAAGGCCGTCACTATGTAACTTAAGAAAAGAAATACAATATATACCTGTATATACTGTATATATACCGGGTATATATATATATATATATATATATATATATATATATATATATATATATATATATATATATATATATATATATAGTGCAATTATATCATATAAATAAATAAATATACCGGTATATATATATATATATATATAGGCTATAAATATATATATAATTTTTCAAATTTCAAATATTTTATTCAAATATTTTATTGTCATATATATTCTGTATATATATATATATATATAACACTTAAGATTGGTGGCCTTATTACAGTAAACAGCTTTCATTTCCGAGAAGTTCCGACCTCCTGTATTTAGGTCACACACACTCCCTAAAAACACCAATAATGACACATGGAAGGCACTTTTTTTTATTTATTCTTTAATAGGGCCTACCTGAGATGTGTCCAATCAGACATTCCCTTTATCTTACCATCTTAGCCTGTCGATTCTGGCAAGGAAACAAAAAATAACGCAGTAAAAAAAGGTGTCCTTCCAGATAACGTTATTCCTCTACCTGCTACCAACACCTGCCGTTAGGGGACAGGGAAAAGTGGACATATACTTTGTTAGGCAAGTCAAAATGGCCACACTCTGAATAGGCCGCAATAAGATCGAACAACACTAAATAATAATAATAATAATAATAATAATAATAATAATAATAATAATATATATATATATATATATATATATATATATATATATATATATATATATATATATATATATCACATGCGGCCAGAGGGTTAAGTTAGAATTGAAGACTGTAGTTATTTTAGTCTGTGATCGCTTTGGTTATGGTCAAGGCTGTGGTTACTTTTTGTGGCTATTTTGGTTGTGGCCGTTTTGGTTGCGTCCGTTTTGGTTGCTACAGGTTTGGTTGCATCCGTCTTGGTTGCGTCCATTTTGGTTGTTACAGGTTTGGTTGCGTCCGTTTTAGTTGCGTCCGTTTGTTTTGGTTGTTACAGTTTTGGTTTCGCCCGATTTGGTTGTAGCTGTTCTGGATGAGGCCTCTTGGGTGTGTGGCCGTTTCGGAATGTGGCCATCTATTTTTTTTTCTCCCCTCCCGTCCAGACCACTCGTGCGGGCGATAAAAAAAAACAAAAAAAACATTGATTCTGGAATACGGAACCCAGGGTTATATTTCAATTGGGGCCCTGTCACTTTTTATCCGGAAGGGGCCGAGGAGGGATTTGGGATTCGAGTGGTATGGTTGGTGTAAGTACAAGTGTGTGTGTGTGTGTGTGTGTGTGTGTGTGTGTGTGTGTGTGTGTGTGTGTGTGTGTGTGTGTGTGTGTGTGTGTGTGTGTGTGTGTGTGTGTGTGTGTGTGTGTGTGTGTGAAGGAGAGGAAGGGAGGGAGGGAGGGGGGGGGGGGATGGTGGCAAACTATGGGGAGTGAAAACGGTACGGTAAAAGAGAGAAAATATATTGTATAAATTAAAGAGAAAAGAAAGATACAAAGAAGAAACAGGCAGACACGTGCGTATATATATATATATATATATATATATATATATATATATATATATATATTACGAGACAGATAGAGATGACTGAAGATAAAGCCAAAACAATGAAGGCATTAGTACTATTCTCATTTTCCTCTCTCTTATCTCCCTTCTATCGCTCAGTTTCCGCCTGCCTTCATTTCCACGTCATTTACCAAGCATGCTGGGGGTAGCCCACTCTTCGGTTACAGTTTGACAAGTTCGCCCACGAGTCCTTTCGCCTACACGAATTTCTAGCTCATATTCAAATTATTCTGCCCGCACTTTTAAGTTTTAAACGCCATACTTAGGTTGTTTTAAACGCCATACTTAGGTTGTTTTAATCGCCATACTTAGGTTGTTTTAAACGCCATACTTAGGTTGTTTTAAACGCCACACTTAGGTTGTTTTAAACGTCATACTTAGGTTGTTTTAAACGCCATACTTAGGTTGTTTTAAACGCCACACTTAGGTTGTTTTAAACGCCACACTTAGGTTGTTTTAAACGCCATACTTAGGTTGTTTTAAACGCCATACTTAGGTTGTTTTAAACGCCATACTTAGGTTGTTTTAAACGCCATACTTAGGTTGTTTGTTCATACATTGAAGTAGGTTAAGGAGGTATCGTTCTGGACCCCCTTCTCCCTCATGTTTAATTCCTTTAGTTTTGACATTTATAGACGCTTGCAAATTAGTGTGGTGATTTTCAGACCTTTCTCCCCATGTCTTTGTCAATTTTATGACCTTTCATGTCATTCAGGTTTCAATTTTATTCCTGGCGAGCGATAGCGAGCCTGCAATCTAGAAGGGTATGTTTCTACCTAAACATGTACAACTATGTCTGGAAGGGGGAATTTGTAGTTATTTTGTCTAAGCTTTGTGGAAGTCTAAGGAGGAAAACAAAACGATAATAATAAAATACATGAACAAAATATACAATAAACAAAAATATCCCCTTAAGTAAAATATAGGTTAGGTATGGGCGAATCGTCTATATAAAGGGGCGAAATGACTTGTGGCGCAACGAACACGAGTCCTTTCTTTCCTCCCAGTATCATTGGACCATCTCCAAAACAAGAGGACACGAAAAAAATATCTCCTAGGTCCTGTATTTCCATGTGTGCTCTCTCTCTCTCTCTCTCTCTCTCTCTCTCTCTCTCTCACACACAGAAAACAAAACACCAGTCACACACATATTCGATAGCCGAGAGATTGTAGAGGAAAGCCAAGTTAAGGAGAAACAGTATAACCTAGGCAGTATTGGTGATGGTGTGTGAGATAACAGGCTAATGAGGACAGATTAGTGCAGTTACCCCCGATAGGAATGTTAGTGATAGTGGTGGTTAGAGGTGGTGGTAGTTATAAGAGAGAGAGAGAGAGAGAGAGAGAGAGAGAGAGAGAGAGAGAGAGAGAGAGAGAGAAAGAGAGAGAGAGAGAGAGAGAGAAAGCATTGTACAAGTCAAGATTCAATAACTGTAAACATGAGTTCTATCCCTCTTCCTAAGGCTAGTCTGATTCTATACTATGTTATAGTACTTATAGTGTTTTATAGTATTTAGTATATTATATCTGTTTACACTGTCTTACTATCCTTTCCCTTTCTAATTCTTCTGATGCCCATCCCACTTCTTTAGAAGACGGCAAACGGCCAGATGGGATGACCACTTTCCCTTACAAGAATGGCCGGTGCCTCGTGTGGGATGCCACATGTGTTGACACTTTCTCCACAACCAACATCGCCAGAAACGCCGACGAAGCAGGTGAAGCCGCCCGGATAGCAGAAAATAAAAAGCGAGAAAAATATCAAGCCATCGCCAGAAATCATCAGTTCGAGCCCCTGGCATTCGAAACTTCAGGAGTCTTCGGCCCTACCACCCTTAAGATGGTGAATGAAATAGGCCGTAAAATCAGAGAAGTTTCAGGAGAACCCCGGGAAACCCTCTGGCTAGGGATGGCTATCCTCCGGGGCAATGCCACCAGCGTCATGAGCTCAGTTCGACTGGACTGGGTCATGCCACTGTGTGAGGCCCGGGCAGGGGTGGTGTATCCGTAGTCTTTCCACAGTAGGGTAAAACAAAACATAAACTTTATTTGTATGTAACATGTGTGATGCACATACATAAAAGGGGATGTGTCGGATGGTTGAAAGCCACAGTTGCTCGCGCGTTTGGGGCTAGCAACACGTATTATGAAAAACATGCATCCTCCTTCATTCACTGTCACCCCCCTTCACTCACTCAACCCCACAATTTGCCGGAGGATAACAGGTTTTTCACAATACGTAGACGGTCTTTAAAAAAAAAAAAAAAACAAAAAAAAAAAAAAAAAAAAGGTGTGAGTAACATGCGCTGTTTTAGGACCCAACGTTAAATATGGGTGTGTTTTTAAGGGGACATGGGCCGGTTTTCGGGACCCAATTTCTCCCTCCTGTTTAGCCACATTAGTTCTTCAGATGTTAAGATGTTTGCCGAATTAGTTAGTTGATTGTAAGGACCTATCGCCCCATGTTCTTCGTCAATTAATTAGACCTTTCGGGCTAACAGGTCCTCGATTTTTCCCCTGAGCAGAACGATTTAGTGAGCCGGTAATGTTGGGAAGAATCGGCCTTCGGCGGGCACATTTTTCTACCTAAAAATGTACAACAAAAGCGAGAAAGGGGGATCTAGTGGATGTTTTTTTTTTTTTAATTTGATGGAGGTCTGGGGAGGAAACTAGAAACATAATGAATACATGCAAAAACCGCCCAAAAAGTGAACCATCCCCCCTTAAGACATTCTCTGAACGTCCAACTGCATTTTAGGTGCACACACCCTGGTAATGACACACGCAACACACAGATAATCTACCCAGGAATCCCGTCACTGCACACACGAACGTCAGCACTACCGGGTTACAACCAAAACAATATGGAGGACGGTAACAACTAGCTCCGTATGGGGAGATTACACCTTGAGGGATGTGACGTTTTTCTTTACCCCTTCCTCCCTCATGTTTAGCCCCATTGATTTTGAGATTTTAAGACGTTTGCCCCATTAGTTTGGTGATTTTTAAGAATTGCACCCCATTGCTGTCAACTGTTTAAGGGAAATTTAGTGCCATTTAGGTGGTGGATTTCGCCTGGCGAGCGATTGAGCGATGGAGACCTGTACTTTAAGAGTAAACCGGACCTTCGGCCGGGAAAAAATTTTCTACCGCGAAAAATTGTACAAATTTATCTTGAAAGGGGGTCGGGTCAAGGCGGGGTGACATTTTTAAGCTGCTGGAGTAGGAAACAAACTAAAAACTAAAAACCTCCCCATTAATCATATATATAGAGACAGTAGCTTCATATTTGTCCATTATTATGTATCGACAAATCAGCGGTGCTTGGTTGTTGGTCTATATATTTATAAATTTATTTATTTTTGAGTTTCCTCGCTAGACCTCCATTAAGCTTTAGACAACAAAAACAACCCCCTAGACCCCCTCTTTCAAGATAATATTTTTACATTTGTCGGTAGTAGGAGAATTAGAAAAGAAAAAAAATGTTCCATGCCCGGAAATAGGCCGGTGGTTCCTTCTAAAATTAGAGGCTCGCTTTCCGCTTCGCAGGAAAAAAAAAAATAAAAATCGACATAATCCCTAAAGGGCACGCAAAGGTCCTAATTATAGGTTACTAGGACCAATTATCTTTCTAATTTACATACTTAACGACAATAGATGAGGGGTCTCACCCTGTTACAATCCAAAATTTGCTGGACCATTACAAAAATTGCACAATAGCGTACCTCTCCAAAATGATCAAGTGGACGATTATGCAAACACAATCATAGATAAATTAAATTGTCACATCTGGGCCCAAATTTGGGCAACAATGAGATTTCAATGCGGAAACATAAATGATAAAGTACTTACATATAGCAGATATCTATAATGAGGAACAGCAAACTATTCGATGAATGGCACTCAGCTTAAGAATGTAAACATGAGGAAAAAACCGATCTGGGGTAGAAGTAGTGAAGTAAATGAGAGTAAACAATATCGAGTAACCTAAAACCGAGAAGTAGGAAGTCAACAATGTTCAGAAGTTGTTAAGAAGGCAAACAAAAATAATTGGCTTTATAGGCAGGGTCATTTGAGCATAAATCCAAGAAGATTATCCTAAACCTTTACAATTCCTTAGTCCGCCCTCTTCTGGAATACTGCGTTCAATCCTGGGTGCTTGCCCTTATTACCAAAAAGATATAAACAAGCTAGAACGAGTTCAACGTAGTTTACCCAACAAATGATTACGCTAGCAATGAAGAACAAAACCATGCGAAAGAGCGTTCTTAGAGAAATATAACAATCTATTTCCTTTAACCCAGCGCAGATTAAGAGGTCGACTTAATTCAAGTGTTCAAATCATCAAGGCAAATCGACAATATGTAACTTTGTTCGTTAGCATAGTACTTCATCTATTCGACCAATCTAATTACACCAGCGGGGGAGAAGGGGGACGGGAAACGGTTTGCAGAATTATTGGTAAAATCTTTTTAACTCACACGAATCTTAAAGAATTTCTGCTTCAATAGAGTTGTCAAACTTGTGGAATGGGGCTTCCCGAGGACGTTTATAGACTGCCATCACCGTTGCATTTCAGTTTAAACCTCCGCTTATAGACAAATATCTCGCATCAAACCCGCGACTGACTGCGTTTGTAAATGAATAACTGTATTTTATCCTCCCCTCAGTTACTAACCCATCCGTACCCTACTAACTTCCTAATCCTGCCACGGACATTAGTTCCAGGGCAGTAGTTCCCTTTCCAATGTTCCCTTACCCACTCTAAACCACTGTTTGGACACTTGGTCCTCAGTGTTTTGGAGGACAAGCAGCCTAGAAGGGTCACTAGACCTGTTGTTCCTTGATTTCCTTTGTACTCCTTTGTACTCCTCAATATTGATAACAAAATGAGGCGAAAGATCTCAAAATCGCCAAACACTAAACGGAAAACAAACTGTCTTAATTAAAACCTCTCAAAGACTAATATGTAAGTACTGAGTGGAGTGGGGGAGTAAGTGGGCGGCAGGGAGAAGGGGGTCCAGAAAAAGCGAGAGTACTACCCCCCTTAAGGGATTCAATTTACCATCAACTGGAAAGAAAAAATAGACTATAAAAGTTGTCGGGAAAAAAAAATCGTTTGTGTGACTCTCCCTGTAAAGGTCGACCTCCACAATATCATGTTCTGGGTTAACCCACTGGAATGTCTTATAGCCTAGGCCTGCATACCGCTCGCTCTCGCTCTCTCTCTCTCTCTCTCTCTCTCGCTTCTCCTCTCTCAGTCTCTATCATTAAGTTCATCTTTCCTCCCTATCTCTCTCTCCTCTCTCTCTTTCTCTCTCTCTCTCAATCCTTATCTGATTCTCTTTCCTCCCAATCTCCCTTCCCCCCTCTATCTCTCTCTCTCTCTCTCTTGCTATCAATCCTTCTCTATTATTCTTTCTCCCCATGTGCCCCCCTCTTTTCTCTCTCTCTCTCTCTGTCTGTGTCTCTCTCTCTCTCTCTCTCTCTCTCTCTCTCTCTCTCTCTCTACCCCACTCTCTCAGTTTCTCCACACTCACACTTGCTCCCCCATTGCTCTCTCACCCTCTCTCTCTCCCTACCCCACTCTCTGTTTCTCCACACTTACACTCGCTCCCCCTTTTCTCTCCCCCCCCCCCACTTCCCCTCTCCCCTCTTTTGTCTTGCTCTTTGTCCCGTCCTCGTGTAAATTATTTAGAGTTAGCCTCTTCTCAGAATTATACATTTAACCTTAATATAAACCTACAGTATATATCTTCTGGGTTAAGCTGGTATCACACGAGCGTTTTTTCACTCAACATTTATCCTCAACACTGGTCTGGTAGCTTATGAGGTCAACATTTAATATATTTCGGTCACCTAAGTTCATCTACAAACAGTCTAGTTTCCGATACCAGTGTAAAATATTCCAGAAATGTTGCCAGACAAATGTTGATCATCGAATGTTGACCATAAAAGCTCTCGTGTGATACCGGCTTTTTACTTATTGAACCGAGAGTTAATGCTGAGAATCCAACTATACGCATTGTAAGGGAGGCACTCGTCACAGGCAGTTCTGCCTTTTGTATCCCACATCCACATAACATAACAAAAAAAACTTGAAAAAATGACGGCCCACTTATATGGCAGTAGTCCCCCCCAAAAAACAAAACAAAAAACAAAACAAAACAAAAACAAAAATAGGAGGAAACATACTTACATTACTAAGTTCCAGTTGATTGACTTGTGCGACCGTGCTTATTAAAACCTTACTACCAGCAAGGCGAGACATTGGACACTGTAGCAAGAGCCAATCAGCTGGACTTATTGACATATAGGCGGGCCGGTATTTGTTCGGAGGTGCTGAACACGAGAATATAATAAAACAGCAATATTAATACCATGGCCAAACTAGTGTCGATCGAAATGCCAACACTAAAGCCAGTATCACACACGAGCTTTTATAGTCAACATTCTATGATCAAAACAAATCTGGTAACATTCCTGGAATATTTTGCACTGGTATCGGAAACTAGACTGATGATGGATGAATTTAGGCAACCGAAATATTTTAAATGTTGGTCTCATAAGCTGCCAGACCAGTGTTGAGGATAAATGTTTAGGGAAAAAGTGCTCGTGTGATACCGGCTTAAATCTGGCAGTACGGCCGGTCGAGAATGGATAACATGTCGTAGGTTTGTGCATAACCCTTTAAGGGGAGGTTTTTAGTGTGTTTCCTAGACTTCCATCAAGCTTGAAATTACACCCCCATGACCCCCTTTGAAGATAAATTTGTACATTTTTCGGTAGAAACATTTCCCGGCCAAAGGCCGGTTCCTCTTAAATTACAGGCTCGCTATCGCTCGCCTAATCAAATCGACACCTAAATGGGACGAAAGGTCTTAAAAGTGACATAAATGGGGTGAAAGTTCTTAAAATCGCCAAACTAATGGGGCTAACGTCTTAAAATCTCAAAAGCAATGGTACTAAACATGAGGGAGAAAGGGGTAAAGAAAATAATCCCTCAAGTGGAAATCTCCCCTTAACTGCTGTGATGTGTTGTGAAAAAAGGTGTTAATTATCAAAACTAGGCATTAATCCGATATAGAGACCTAGTAGCTTCATACGTGTCCATTGTGTATATTAGGATTAGAGTGTTTAACCCTCTCCGACATATGACGCGATTTTGAGCCTATTGGGGATACTTTAAAGCCTTTGTTACCATCAGGGGTATTTAGAAACCTTTAGTTTAGTTACTTCAACCTCTGCAGTTGTCTTTGAGTTAGCTGTGTTGAGCCTATTAGGGATACTTTAAAGCCTTTGTTACCATCAGGGGTATTTAGAAACCTTTAGTTTAGTTACTTCAACCTCTGCAGTTGTCTTGGAGTAGCTGTGTTGAGCCTATTAGGGATTACTTAAAGCCTTTGGTACATCAGGGGTATTAGAAACCTTTAGTGTAGATAATTCAATCCTCCTGCCAGTTGCTTGAGTTAGCTGTGGCCAGAAAACTAATTTTGGAGAGGTAATTATAAGAGTGAGAGAACTCTATTTCTTATTGCTAATCTGGCAACCTCTACGTCATATGAGCTTGAAAGGGTTAAGATATGTATGTGGTAACCCAGGTTCGAATCCCGGGACGATCACATGTTTTCATAAATTTCATTGGGAGGTGTTTGGTGTTCTGAGTGGAATGAATTAAAACAAAAATAATAATAATTCAAAATACAATAAACAGATTCATAGACAAGCCTCCTCTTTGCTGGTATTCTCATTATAGTTTTGCCGTAATCCACTTTATGCCCTGTTCCAAATAAGTGGGCCAAAACTCTTGAACAGTCAACCTAAAATGACTAAAGTGGCCTAATCGAGCTAAATTTGGGAACGGTCAACCAGGGGAACAGGGGTGGAAATTTACAGCCATTTGCTCTAGCACTTTATGAGTAAAGCCGCTGTCACACGAGCGCTTTTTCCGTCAATTTTCCATGAGCAAGTTTTTTCTCGTATTATTTCGGAACATTTTTGCACTGGTATCGGTAACTAGACTGAAGATAGATTATGTTAAGTGGCTGAATACTGATTAAGTGAAATTTGTTAAGCTTCCAGACCATAATTGCCCGTAAAAATTGCTCGAAAAAGGGCTCGTGTGATACCAGGTTAAAGCCGGTGTCACACGAACGTTTTTTCCAGCAATTTTCCATGAGCAAGTGTCTTCTCTTACTATTTTGAGGCTCTTACGTATTGGAATCGGACACTAGATCGAAGGTAGAGTATGTTAGGTAGTTTAATCCTAATGCAACATACATTTTAAAGCCACCAGACAACAATTGCTCGTAAAAATTGACTGAAAAATCGCTCGTGTGACACCGCCTTTACCGAGGTTAGGGTCCACGATTTCTGGCCTACCTATTTGGAACAGGGTGTATTACATATGATATGCAAGTTGGTGTAATTGCAACGAATATATATATATATATTAATATCGTCGTTTATTATAACATTGGGATGGACTCCAACCTCTCTTCCTCCACTGTAAATATTCTAGGGAGACTAAGACTGAGCACCTTCCATATCATTTAAATTATTACACCACGTTTCCCTCCAGGTCCTCTTTAATAGTATACTTTTAGCCGGAATACAGGAACTCAAGGGCCGGTTTTCTGCACCACTTTCTCCCTCATGTTTAGCCCCATTAGTTTTCAGATGTTACGATGTTTGCCCCATTAGTTAGTCGATTTTAAGACCTTTCGCCCAATTTCTTCGTCAATATTTAGACCTTTCGTGCTATTATATAGGTGTCGATTTTTTCCCTGGCGAACGATAGTGAGCCTGTAATGTTGGAAGAACCGGCCTTCGGCCAGGAAATTTTTCTACCAAAAAATGTACAAATTAATCTAGAAGGGGATCTAATGGATGTGTTTTTAAATTTGATGGAGGTCTAGGGGGGAAACTAGAAAAATAATGAATACATGTAAAAATCGCCCAAAAAGTGAACCATCTCCCCTTAATCGGGCTGGGAGGGATATTTACCATCTTCCTCTATCCACTCCACAGCCTCGTAAGGACCTATGGAATCTCTGGCCATTTCCAAGTCCTCTGTATTCTTGGCATTTCTCTTCTTCCTCTTCCTACCACCTTCTCACTCACACCTGTTATTAACAACATTCACCATCACGTTTTACTTAGCCGACATTTTGAGGGGAAGGAGGTAGGGGGTGGGGGTGGGGGGGGTTAGATCCCCTTCTCCTTCATCCTTAGCCCCATTAGTTTGGAGTTTTTAAAACCTTTCCCTCATCTGTTCACCTACTTTTCCAACTCTCCCACTAACCCCCTCTCCGTTTTCTTCTTCTCTCTCTCTCTCTTATTCTTCATCCACACCTATCTTGCTTCACCAACACCCCTCTCCCCTATACACTTATTTATCCTCCCTCTCATTTCCCTTATCCCCACTCCCCCCCCCCCCACCCCACCCCTAACACACACACACACACTTCTATGAATTTAGTAACACCTCCCTCATCGACAGTTCTCTCCTCAGCAAACATCTTCAACAAACATCTTCAACATACTCTCTCTCTCTCTCTCTCTTGTCTAAACTTTACGATTACCTAGTGATTTTGCAGCCAAAATTCCAGCGATGAAACGTAGACTTATATATTATCTCTCTCTCTCTCTCTCTCTCCAACACTTCCCACCCCTCAGTAACACCTTCAACACACCCCTCTCCTCCCTCCCCTCCCCGTCCTCCCCAGCCTGTGTGCCCCCTCCCCAACCCCTTTGTCCAGCGCTCTTTGTCTCCCACGTACCACTTTATGCTCCAGGGGTGACGAGGGAGCAGGAGGAAGAAGTAGGAAGAGGAGGAGGAAGGAGGAAGAGAGGAGGGGAAATAGGCAGAGGAGGAGGAAGAGAAATAGGCAGAGGAGGAAGAAGAAGTAGGAAGAATATGCAGAGGAAGAGAAGAGGGGAAATAGGCAGAGGAGGAGGAAGAGGAAGAAGTAGGAAGAGGAGGAGGAAGGAGGGAGAGAAATAGGCAGAGGAGGAGGAACAGGGAAGAGAAATAGAAAGAGGAGGAAATAGAATAGAGAGGGGAGGGCGGAAATAGGCAGCGCGGAGAAGAGAGAGGAGAGAAATAGAGCGAGAAAATAGGAGGCGGAAGGAGGAAGGGGGAAGCAAAGAGTAGGTAGCGGTAAGAGGAAGAAGAGGGAAGGGAAAAATAGGGCAAGGAGGAGGAAGGAAGAGAGGAGGCGGGGAAAATCGGAGAAGGAAGGAGGAAGAGAAATAGGAAGAGGAGGAAGAAGGAGGGAGAAAAAGTAGGTAGAGGAAGAGGAAGAAGGGGTAGAAAGAGGAAGAGAAGGAGGAGGAAGAACAAAGGAATACATAGGACTTACAAACTACAACAGACCTATTGATCCTTACGGGGCAGTTTGGATACCTACACTGCTAATCTACTAACTAATAGGTAGAACAAAGGATAGTAAAGCAGAAGAAGTAGGAAGAGGAGGAGGAAGGAGGTAGAAGAAGTAGGGAGGAGGAGGAGGAAGGAGGTAGAAGAAGTAGGGAGGAGGAGGAGGAAGGAGGTAGAAGAAGTAGGGAGGAGGAGGAGGAAGGAGGTAGAAGAAGTAGGGAGGAGGAGGAGGAGGAGGGTAGAAGGAGGTTAGAGAAAGTAGGGAGGAGGAAGCAGTAAGAAGAAGGAGGAGTAGGAAGAAAAAGAAGGAGGGAGAAGAAATAGGAAGATAAGAAGGAAGGAGGGAGAAGAAGTAGAAAAAGGGGGAGGAAGAACTGTAGATAGGAGTGAGGGAGGGAGTGGGGGTGAGGAAGAGTTGGCGGTGTTGCTGGCTGAGGGGGGAGTATGAGTGAGAGGAGGAGAGAGTGGAAGGGGAGAGAGTGGGGAGGAGGAGGAGGAAAGGGGTTAGAAGAAGTGGGAGGTTGATGAAGGAGGAGGGAAGCAAGGTAGTGTTGGAAGGATTAGGAAGAAAATAAGGTGAGGGAGAAGAAAATAGGAGGTTGGAAGAGTGATGGAGAGGGAGGGACAATATAAGGGAGAGTAGGAGGTAGGGGAGGAGAGTAGAAATAAGGAGAGTTGGAGGGATGGTGAGGTGAGGAACTACCGAGAGTTGGAGGTTATGGTTGCTAAGGAGCGTTGGAGGTTTATAGGTGAGGGAGGAATAAGAGAGTGGGAGAGGTTATGGAGAGGAGTGGGAGGGAATGGTGGGAGGAGAGTGGGGGGTTATGGGGAGGGAGGAATAGGAAGTTGGAGGTTATGGTGGGGGAGAATAAGAGAGTTGGACACAAGGTTATGGTGAGGGAGGAATAAGGAGAGTTGGAGGTTATGGTGAGGGAGGAATAAGGAGAGTTGGAGGTTATGGTGAGGGAGGTGGGAATAAGGAGGGAGAGAGAGGGAGGGGGTAGCAGGAGGGTTGGAAAACAGCGAAGTGTAGAATGAAGTGTTAGCTGCGAAAAGTTATCAATAAAGTGCTCCTCCTCCTGAGAGATGGTGTTGGTGATAGTAATAATGAAGATGTAGATGAAACCAGAGCAGATGTTGACAAAAAGAGGCAATCAATATTTATCCGTAACACTGGTCTGGCAGTTTATGAGGTCAAACATATATAATATTTCGGTAATTTAAAAGGAACCGGCCTTCGGCCGGGAAATGTTTCTACCGAAAAATGTACTAATATATCATGAAAGGGGGTCTAGGCGGTGGAATTTGATGAAGGTCTATGGAAGAAACTAATAAATATAAAAATTATGTTTTTTTCCCACCAACCAACTTCACCTCTAAACTCAATTAATGAAATCAACAAATACATGTAGCACTCCAAGGACTCGAACCTAGGATACTCACATCGAAATTCCCCGCACTTCTGCATTAGGCTATCAAGACAGTTATATATAAATAAATAGACGACCCCCCAGAATAACCACTGTCCCCTTAAGTCTCTTAGGTGCAGGGCGGGTCAATTTGGAGCCTCCCAGGTTTACTCCATTACCTTGGAGATTTTAAGACGTTTCATCGCATTAGTTTGGTGATTATATGATACTTCAACCCAATAAGGTGTCGATTTTTCCTGAGCGAGCGAAAGCGAGCCCGCAATTTGGGAGAAACCGGCCTTTGGCCGGGAAATTTTTCTACCGAAAAATGTACACATTTAGCTTGAAAGGGGTCTGGGGGACGTTTTTTTAGTTTGAAGGGGGTTTGGAGAGGCGTTTTAAAGTCTAGCGGTGGTTAAACTAAAAAACACATTGTTCGAAAATGGCTAAAACAAATAAAAACCTCTAATAATTCAACAAAATACAATAATAACCCCCAAGACGTTGCACCAGATAGTGTTAAGTCAAATATCCCGCGAGTGTTTGTAGAAGTGTTGTATAAGTACTCGCAAGACGGCTGGATCTATGGCTGTTGAGGAGAAGAGCCCACGGTGAAGCCAAGAGTAAGAGGAGCGGCCTTCGGCCGGGAAAGAAGTCTTGAAGGAGGAGAGAGAGTAAGAGTAGGGATGATAGGGATTTATGTGGAGGAGTAGGAAACAAACTAGAAACCTCCCCTTAATGGTGAAGGTGTTGGAGCAAGTGGTGTATACAAGGGTATTTGAAAGACATTGAGCTATAGAAATGAAGGCAGGTTTGGGGAGAAGATATAATACAGATATATAAATATAGTCTAATGGTTACAGGTGCGGAGCAGTGGTTTGTTTACAAGGGTATTTGAAAGACACTAAGGTATAAAAGCAAGGATAGTTTGAGGAGAGATGGGGACAAGATATAATAAGGATATAGATAGTCTAAAAGTACAAGTGTTGTTGTTGTTGTTGTTGTTGTTGCTGTTCCCCAAGCTGCCTGACCGAACAGCCCCAAGGTCCTGAGCAAGGCCAAGGCCTAAACCAAGCGCCCCCACAGAACCCTCCCTGCCGACCACAATAAAGCCTGGGTGACCGAAGCCACTCCATGGCGGGGAGCTGGGGAGGGTGAGGAAACGCCCGGGAAACCAAAGTACAAGTGTTGGAGCAAGTGGTGTAAGGGTATTTGAAAAACAGTGAGATATGTAAATGAAGGGAGGTTTGAGGAGAGCTGCGGCAAGATATAATAAGGATATACGATCTATCTATCTATTGACAGCCACCTATATCCTGTTAAGGGTGATCATATACAAAACGCCTCAAGTGGACCTATTCCCCATGAGGACAATCCGTGCCAGTTTATGAAGGACTTACAGGACTGAACACTTAACTTAGGGACCATCCGACTCAGAGGCCTTCTATGTATGGGTGGCTAGTTCATCCTTTAGGTAAGCAGTAAGGATTTATTTGATGGTGTCTCCCCTAGATGGGTTGCCGACCAAGACTGACGAGTCACATCCACCCGGATGACGATATATGATATGTACAGCAATACTGAAGGCGTGGATGCGAGTGGAGTAAGGGTTATATAATATGAAAGGACGTGCTTCGCCCACTTAGTATTGGAAATTTGAAGACGTTTCGGCACAGTAGTTTGCCGATTATAACACCTTTAGCTCCATTTCTTTTTTTATGTCAATTTTAAGACCTATCGTGCCATTTAGGTGTCTATTTTTCCATGGCGAGCGATAGAGAGCCTGTAATTATAACCGGAATCGGCCCTTCGACGGGGGGACATTTTCTACCGAAAAATGTACACGTTTATCTTGAGGGGGGAGGGTGGGGGGGGGGGGGGTCTAGGGGGTGTTTATCTAAGTTTGAGGGAGGTCTAGCGAGGAAGGAAACTAAAAATAAAATGAATAATGCAAAAAACAGTCACTAGCCCCCTAAGGGGGGAGTAAGGGGAGAGATTTCCACTTGAGGGATTTTTTTCTGGACCCTTTTCTCCTCATGTTTTAGCCCCATTGCTTTGAGGATTTTTAGACCGTTTGCACCTAGTAGTT
>CM064568.1:54521100-54526100 GCA_032716605.1 Paralithodes platypus | reverse complement strand
AGCATAAATAAACAAACACACACACAGAGGATGGCAGGCACCGTATAGTCTCGTAGGTTATTGACGTGTGTGTGTTGTTGTATTTTGTCTGATTTTAATAGGAAGGTGGGTCTGGGAGAAGGAGGAGGAGGAGGTAGGAGAAGAAGAAGAAGAAGAAGAAGAAGAAGAAGAAGAAGAAGAAGAAGAAGACAAAATGGAAAAGTAAAAGGAAGAAGAAGAAGAAGAGGAAGAAGGAGAGAGGAAACAGAGGAAGAATAAGAAGAAGAAGAAGAAGTAGATGATGAAGAAGAAGAAAGGAGGAGGAAGGAAGGAAGGAAAAGGGTGATGACATGGGAGGCAGGTATGAAGTACAACAAGAAGATGGGATGCAGTGTTTATCCCAAGTATCTTAAGGTGCTGTTACACAAGCGCATTTTCTGGCAATTTTCGATGGGCAAGTTTGTTCTCGCACTATTTTGAGACTCTTTCGCATTGCCATCGGAAACTAACTCGAAAATGGACAATGTTAGGTAGTTTAATTCATATGTAACTTAAATTTTGAAGCTGCCAGACTACAATTGCCCGTATAAATTGACGGACAAATCGCTCGTCTGACACTGGTTATAGATTATTGCAGGGTCATCGGCTTGTGTGTATTCTGTCCCGAGGTGTTGCTGGAAAAAAATTATGACTTAAAAATTGTCGCGGTGAGTGCCCGTGTGAACCCGCGCCCGTAGGAGATGTTCGAGGGGCCATCAAGTCTCCGCGAATCCATTGATACCGATGTGGCGACGACGGTGGAGGGGGACTTGATATATGGTGATTACTTGACGGAGGGACGGGTGGGTGGGGGGAGAGGGAGGATGGAGGTATGCTGAGGGTGGATGGTGGAGAAGAGAAGTGGGAAAGGAGAGGGAAGGGGATGAGAGAGGAGGTATGCTGAGGGTGGATGGTGGAGAAGAGAAGAGGGAAAGGAGAGGGAAGGGGTGAGAGAGAACAAGAAACGCTAGAGAAGAAAAGGAGAGGACAAGAGAAGAGAGAAAAGGAGAGGACAAGAGGCTAGGAAAGGAGAAGAGAGAAAGGGAGAGGAACGGAGGAAAGGAGAGGAAAAGAGGATAGGAGAGGACAGAAGAGGAAAGGGAAAGATGAAAGGATAGGAGAGGTTAGGAAAAGAGAAGAGAGAAAAGGAGAGGAAAAGAAGACAACAGAGTAGAGATATCGGAGAGAGAGAGAGAGAGAGAGAGAGAGAGAGAGAGAGAGAGAGGAGAGAGAGAGAGAGAGGAAAAGAAGACAACAGAGTAGAGATATCGGAGAGAGAGAGAGAGAGAGAGAGTGAAAAGTGACGGGAAACACAAGAGATAATAAGAGATGAAAGGGAGGAGAGGAGAAAGGGGGGGGGGGAGGAGGGATATGATAAATTGAAGCATTGATATGTATGATAAGACGAGTGCACAAATCAAATAACAACAACAACAACGGAAATAGCAACAAGTAACAAGCCATAGCAAACGAAGACGACTAACACTAACAATAACAGGAGCAACAAACACACCGACAAGCAAGAGGTAGAAAACAAATAAGAGAGCGAGCGAGATAGAGAATTAGGAAGACCAAGAAACACCACCACCACCACCACCACAACAATAACACCAACACCAACAACAACACGAACAACAATACAGAAAACGAGACGTGGAGCGACAGTTTCATCAGGGGTGTCGCTCAGAGGGGGGTACTAAATTTCCATCTACCGTGCTGTAAAAATCTTCCCGCAGGAGGAGGGGGACAGAGGAGGAGGTGGAGAAGGGAGAGGTGAGAGAGGAGGAGGAAGAGGAGGAGGAGGAGGAGGAATGGGAAGAAGGAAGGCGGAGGAAGCGTGAGAGGAGGAGGAAAGAATAGAAGGGAGAGAAGATGAAGGAGGAGGAAGAGAAATAGGGACGAAGGGGAGGGAGGAGGAGACGAGAGGAGAAGGGAGATAAGACGGAGGAAGAACTGGAGGAAGGAGGAAGCGTGGGAGGGGAAGAAGGGAAGAGGAGGAGGATGGAGGGGGGTGGGAGATGGGGAGGAAAACAAATGAAGAACAGGTGAAGGCAAGGAGAGGAGATTAAGAGATAGGGAGACATGGGGGGGGGGGGACATGGAGAGGAGACGGAGGAAGAGGGGAGGAGGAGTTAGAGGAATAGAGAGAATAAGAACCAAGGAGAAAAGGAAAAAGAAAAACAAAGGAGGAAGCAGAGGAGATCACATTAAAGAATATGAAAAAAGAAAACAAAGAGGAGCTAGGAAGAAGCAGGAAGAGGAAATATAGAAAAGATATACAAAAGAGAGAGAGAGAGAGAGAGAGAGAGAGAGAGAGAGAGAGAGAGAGAGAGATGAACAAAGCAAGAGCGAGAACGAGAGAGCAAGATAACAGGTAGTAAAGCTAAGAAAGAGAAGAGACAATATGGTAAGAAATGGCAGAGAGAGAGAGAGAGAGAGAGAGAGAGAGAGAGAGAGAGAGAGAGAGAGAGAGAGAGAGAGAGAGAGAGAGAGAGAGAGAGAGAAAGAGAGAGACAGCTCGTTCACAAGGCCCCTTCATAAATTGCACTAAGGGCCTCTCCTAAATTCTATGGCCCGACTCGCTCTAAGAAAGGAAGAGAACCGAAGAGAAGAGAGATAATGTAGGAGAGATGAACTAAGACACGATTGGATAACAAAAGGGGGAATAGACGCAAGATAAGAGGGATAATAAGAGGAACTATGATGAAAAGGAGATGAACAGGAAGACATGATTGGATAAAAGAGGGAATTGACGCAAAATATAGGGGATAAATAAGAGGAACTAGGATAAATACGGATGAAAAGGAGTACAAGCGAAAGAAGCGAGGTAGGAAAGAGAAACTAAGACATGCATGAATGATTAAGGGGGAGGTAGTAGCTTTTTTGTTTTAATCTCCTTCTCCCTCATGTTTAGCATACCGGTAGTAGTTTTGAGATTTTAAGACGTTACGTTCTATAGTTTGGCGATTTTGAAATCTTTCGCCCCATTTCTTTGTCAATATTAAGACATTTTTGCCAGGCGAGCGAAAGCGAGCCTGTAATTTTAGAAGAATATATATATATATATATATATATATATACTGTATATATATACCAACTTCGACACACATCAGATTCTTCTTATAACATGGATTTATTATAATTCATAAGAATTTACTCTTTCTTTGTGCAACATATTCAATAAATAGATGATCTCCAGATCGAAAAAAAAGTATTATTATATCTATACCAACATGCTTTCACATTATGTAAGCATTTGTCAAAGAAAAATATGAAAACTAGTAAAACCTGAGAAGATTACATAAAAAGTTTGGATGGGGAACACTACAAGAAATAAAAAACATCGCTTATCCCGCCCTCCACCACGCAAACCAATAATAATAAAGGATAATAAATCAGTAGGGGGTCAGAGCCGTAAAGAAAACGAGGTGTGGGTGAAGGCGTATATACAAAAAAAAAGGCAATTTATTTTTATGTATTTTTTGGTAATTTTCCTTAGCAAATCTGGTCTGGAAGCTATATAATGTCAATATTTATATAATTTAGTGAACTATAATAATTTACTTTAATCTTAGTTGCCGATATATATAAAGACCTCCCAAGAATATTGCTAGATTCAATCCGGCAAAACTTACGAATGCGGCTTCAGTGCGATGATGCCTTATATTCTAGCTATCTTTAGACGATTTCATGCAGATAAGAGGGCCCATGTTAATCAAGAGGTTTAATGAGAGAGTAGGTTATATTCAAGTCCTAGAGATATACTAGAAGCTAAACTAAATCGTCTAATGGTAACCAGAGTAAGATTAAAATTACGTCATCGTGCTGAAAGGGTTAATATACCTCCACCACACCTGTCCTCCTACACACCTGGAGTTAAGGTGTGTTCAAGTCAAGGCCGCAACCAGACATAATGTGGCGCAAAATGTATGTATTGAAGTGAAATTGTATTAAATAAACATGCTTCTCCCTGTATATTCTTGATATGCACCATCCAGTTATGCTCTTTTTATTTAATTAAGTTTTTTATTTGTGTCTTTTTTATGTTTTTTTTAATTGGCTGTTATATATATATATTTATATATATATATATACGGTATATATACATTATATAAATATATAAATTATTATTATTATTTTTGTTTTAATATTGTTAGCATAATGTGCTGTCCCTCTCTCACAAAGGATCACACACACACACACACACACACACACACACACACACACACACACACACACACACACACACACACACACACCTGTAACAAACCTTACACCTGTAACAAACCCTACACCTGTCCAGCACACCTGTTGACCCGCGCCCACAGTTCCCACGTCCTCCCCCCCCCCCCTCCCCTTCCCTCACAGGATACAAGCCCCCTCCTCCCCCCTAAGCCACATACACATCCTAGGAGCGCACATTACCCCCGCAGTAATTACCCTATGCTGCCCTCCTCCTCGGCATTCCCTCATTACAATATGTCGGAGCGTGAGAAGCGACAAGAAACACGAAATGAATATGTTGCGGTGCGGGGTCAAAATTATATGAAGATTCCAGATTTTCCTATTTCGGTGGGTGGGAATAAAATAAATGACAACACAAAATCTAGAATTGCATTCAGTTATATAGCTATTTCAACCGCACAGACCAGTTTATATATTTTTTTTAAATTATTGTTTCTTCTTTTTTGTATTTAAATGAAGGGGAGAAAAGGCAAAGCTTCCTGTAACAAGTGTCTCCCCCAAAGTTGAAAGAGAGCCAAATTAAAGTCAAAGTGTCTGGACACATGTAGCTTGAAGCAGCTTAGGTCATAAGATGAGAGGAGAAACAGATTAAGTGAGAGTTCCAAAGCTTACTTGTTGACTAGAAGAAAGACTGGAAAATTGGTTCACTCTTGGGTTAAAGAGTTGGATAGAATAGGGGTGGGAGTGTGTTGAAAGTCAGGTGACCCCGAATCTCCTTAGAGGAGCTATACACACTT
>CM064568.1:54508600-54516100 GCA_032716605.1 Paralithodes platypus | reverse complement strand
CACACACACACAGACACAGACACACACAACACACACACAGACAGGCAGACAGACAGACAGACACACACACACACACACACACACACACACACACACACACACACACACACACACACACACACACACACACAGACACACACACACACACACACCCTGGGAACCGCTCCACAGGAAATGAATCAAGTTAAGGCATAAATCAGAAGGGCAGCCACGGGAGGTCAGAACAACACGCCCCCGGGGGGAACGACCACCACCTGTAGCGCTACCTGCCTACTGGAGGGGACCCTGGAGGAGGAGGGAGAGATCGGCAAGATATACCTCTATCCTGGGGGCCGACAGGGATCACCACACAATTAAGTCCATAAAAGGAAAACGGATTTGTACCTTTCATTCTGGCTAAAATTAGACGATTTTGTGCAGTTTAAGAAGGACCTATGTTATTCAGAGGGTTTACGACTTTACGGAGATCGCATTTTACTCCTTTGAGTCCTAGAGGTAATTATAAGATAAAGAATATCGTTTAATGGTAACCAGAATATGATTAAAATTACTACGTCATGATACTGAAGAGGTTAAGACTATAGAAGGATAGGAGTTAAAGAACGCAAAAAAGCGGGAGTATGCAGAAAGCCGATTGGCCCACACAAGGCAGATCCCTTTCACGCCCAACCCATCTCGTCCATGTGCCTATCTATTATTTATCTTGAAGCTATTAGAGAAAGACAAGATGACTAACAATTAATATATTTGTTGTAGCTAAATCCGTAAAATATAATCTCGTGGGAAACAAAACGACGTATACAGACTAATAACACACATAACAAAGCCACTCCAACAGCTTCCTCTCTCTCTCCAACACCCCTTCTCCCCTCTCTAAACTCTTCAGAAAAATAGGAAAAAGTAGAATGTAGATACGAGGTGCCGTTGTAAAGACTTATCCCTCAATACCTTCACCTGGCCTGACAAAGGCAAACAAAGTATATATATATTGCTAAGGAAGTAATACGATCTGTAGTGAGGAGTATTGTTTGATCGTGGAAACACCTCAGGGGGGA
The DNA here is from genome assembly GCA_032716605.1 of Paralithodes platypus. Lineage (NCBI taxonomy): Eukaryota > Metazoa > Arthropoda > Malacostraca > Decapoda > Lithodidae > Paralithodes > Paralithodes platypus. Next base: position 54,515,045 of record CM064568.1, on the reverse strand, counting down.
CAGCTTAATCCTGGGTGCCTACGGGGGGTCTCACGCAAGGGACACAAGCAGGATGGGGGGGCTAGACAGGCTATGTAAATATATATACATACACTGGACTGCTATGTATCTAGACTGATAATATACACTATAAATTGGACTGGTATGTATCTAGACTGATAATATACACAGTGAATGGTATGAAAAGGGCAAATAAAGTGTCCATACTAATACACCCTTATCAGTTAGGTATTTTGAGACTAATACACCCGTTGATTATAAGGATAGAAAGGCATATCACTATCAAATTCACTGTACATATGTGCAATGACACCTGGGGGTAAAAACACATCAGAAGGGGGGGGGGGGGCCTCTGGGGGGTGCCTGTGGGGTGTGCCTCTGGGGGATCACACGGGGGACAAAAGAAGGATGGGAACTCAGGACAGGTTATGTAATTATGTCTAGATCAACTCGCACCACACAGAGTATTTCAATAGAGTACATATTACCTCCGCCGTAAATGCAATCCATGGGAGGTGTGTTGAATGCAATCATCACTTAACCCCTTCCGTACCAGCGACGTCTTTTTAACTTTATTCTGACTACTTTTAGACAAGGGCCTTGGAGGCATTTTTAAAAGCTTGATGAAGGCCCAGGGAGTAAACTAAAACCCTCCTCTTAGATTGGGTTATATAATATTATATCTGGAAGAACTCGCACCACACCACGAGAGTATTTCAACAGAGTACATATCTCCGTCATGCATACAATCCAGGAAGGGGGCGGGGGCAATTATCAATGAAACTGACCTTCCACCCTTCACTCCCATTCAATCAAACACCCGAGCCTTCCTCTCTATATACGTGATGAGTGGGTAATGCCGGAGTCACACGAGCCTTTTTTCGAGCAATCTTTACGGGCAATTATGGTCTGGAAGCTTCAAAAATGACACTTTATCAGAATTCGGCTGCCTAACATAATCTACCTTCAGTCTAGTTACCGATAACAGTGCGAAAAAGTCCCGAAATAATACGAGAAAAAACTTGCTCATGGAAAATTGACGGAAAAAGCGCTCGTGTGACAGCGGCTTAACTTCTTATAGTCAATAAAACTACCAACTTTGTTATAATTTTTGTTTTTTGTTTATCTATTTTGTTTGATCCTTACGCCTTCATCAAGCTTGACCCCCCCCCCCCCCCCCAAGACCTCCCTTCGAGATAAATTTGTACATTTTTTATCAGAAAAATATAATTGTTTGTGTTTTTATTTTGTGTATCTATTTATCTATTTTGTTTGCTCCCTACGCCTTCATCAAGCTTGAAGAAACTCCCCCAAGACCTCCCTTCGATATAAATTTGTACATTTGTTATCAGAATAATATCAATGTGTACCTTTGTCGTTTTCAACTGCGAGTCAGAATCACCGTGAACAATCTACGGGAGGGTCTGTCACATCTGGGTCGCCCTCCGATGACTCTATTAACCCCGGTGGCTCCTCTCAAGTCACGTCCCCCGCCAGATTACTAAGGCTATTTATCTACAGGCACGGAGGGAGGGAGGGAGGGAGAGAGACAGAAAGAGAGCGAGAGAGCGAGATAACATCAGCAAAAGGTATAACTGGGAAAATCGGACGGTGGATATACAATTTCCTCGTAAACCGAAAACAATCGGTAGCAGTAAACCAAGTCACTTCTGAGCCTTCGGATGTCAAAAGCTCAGTGCCCCAAGGAACAGTGCTAGCGCCCCTTCTGTTCCTCATACTAATTTGCGACATAGATACCAACACCAGACACAGTACGGTGTCGTCTTTTGCTGATGACACAAAATTAAGCAAGATAGTAAACACACAAGAGGACACGGGGCCGACTGCAGGAAGACATGAATGTAGTGTTCCAGTGGACCAGGGAAAACAACATGCAATTCAATGAGGAAAAATTCCAATTAATACGTTACGGAGATAATAATGGTGTTAAAGAAATTACAAATTACTTAACAGAATCTAACCACATAATAGAACGGAAAGACAGTGTGAAAGACCTTGGGGTATTAATGTCTGAAAATATGGGTTTCAAAGTACATAACTAGGTCAAAGTGGCGGCTGCGAAACGTCTAACGGGTTGGATTCTGCGTACTTTTAAAACACGCGGTGAATTGCCTATGATAACGCTCTTCAAATCTCTAGTGCTACCGCGGCTTGAATACTGTAGCGTATTAACATCCCCATACAAAGCAGGTGAAATAAATGACGTAGAGAGTGTACAAAGACATTTCACTTCGCATATAAGTTCGATAAAACATCTACACTATTGGGAGCGTTTAAGAGCACTAAATCTGTACTCACTGGAACGTAGAACTGGAACGTTACCTAATAATATACACATGGAAAATCGCAGAGGGTTTAGTACCAAACCTACATACTCCGATAGTCATGAAATTCAGTGATAGGAGAGGCTGGGAATGCGAAATCCCCCGGATGAATAACAGGGGTACTATGGGCTCTCTGCGAGAGGGCTTGTTATCACACAGAGGCCCACGTCTCTTCAACAAACTCCCACGGCGAGTAAGAGACATGAGGGACATCTCGTTAGACAACTTCAAGAGAGCCCTAGATGTCGAACTTCAAAAAGTGCCAGACGAGCCCATCCTCGCAAGGGAGCGAGCTGTCGTTTCAAACAGTCTACTGCACCAAATCACCACCCATAACGAGGGGCGTCGCGCTCCTTGGTGCCGCTAGAGGAGCGGCGAACACATCCAAAGGTATCCAAAGGTAAGGTTCTGAAAATACATAACTTTTTCTTCTACATAGACTTAAACAACGCTAAATACTTTTGGTGACCCCCCCCCCCCCAAAAAAAAAAAAAAAAAACATATGCCAGGCCGAGGCTATAATTTGCTGTACATCTTAGTTCACCCAACCACTGCTATGAATCTTACAACCAAGATAAGTGAATATAACCAAGAACTCCATGTCTTTGCCACATGTTGCAGGAGATAGCAGAAGTGTCATGTTCCCTTCGCCTCCTTTACCACCACCATATTACCAACACAGGCCGCTGTCCTAACCACCCGTCTCTATTTCACGGCTTCTCGGTTAAGTGGCAAGTGTTGGGTCGTCTTGGCCAATTTTCTCACGCGTAACTGTCATTGCTCAGACGCTATTTGTCTTTATTGTACCTGTAACTTCTCCTTTGTGGGTGGCGAGTGGCATTTATCGCTACTTCTTATAAATGTTTTGAGGGTGTTTATAATGATTCATAACAAAAGTACAAACATCTGAGTAAAGAAAACTGGTAAAAAATGTAGGCTAAATCTAAATTTTATATTTTCTGTTGTAGTCAGGCATATTACCTTTAACTTAGATGTCTAAGTCAGTCTAAAATAAGTAATATAATATCTAATATTACTATTTCCATTATTATTATTATTGTTATTATTATTATTATTATTATTATTATTATTAACACTATTATTTTGTATTATTATTTAAACTGCATCACAGTGCTTCAGCTTCATGGAAACAATTATTTCTTCACACATTTATTTACGATCACTGTTACATTTTGTGTGTGGGATTCGCGCCATTCAATTTACACCTCTAAAAAAGTATGTAACAGTAATAAAGAAGCCACACCATTCCCACGCTCAAAATGGACAAGCCAGCGATGTAATTTAATCCTCAACTCACACTTTTGTTTTCTCACTGCTTCACATTCACACACGCACACACACACACACACACACACACACACACACACACACACACACACACACACACACACACACACTCACCCACGCCCACCTGCAAGCATATACACACACAGACACATCACAATGGTATGCTAAAACTATTAATGCAACTATGATTCATTTAATTATGTTGACAATCAAACTAGGTATTGTGCTACCTAAACCTATATATATATATATATATATATATAAATCGTAAATACAGTGAAAACAAGAATAGGCTATGTCATAAAAATAATGTGGCTTCCATATTTAATCAACAGTGGCAGTGGACATCCGTAATTACCTCAGCCTAATTAATTACGGATAAATAATTGACTTTTAATGAGCGCACCCTTCGTCACAAATCATAATGGTAAATGAGAATTCCATGATATTCATATGATTAACCCCATCTGTACCAATGACGTCTTTTTAAATATATTCTAGCTATATTTTGACGATTTTGTGCCGTTTAAGAAGGATCTGTGGTAGTAAAAAGGGTTAAGTGAGATAGTTCGAAGCCTGTTAATTGCTGGAGGCCCTTTTTGAAACTGAATAAAATCGTCTAATGAGAGCCAGAATAAAGTTATAAGGATGGCACCGGTACTGAAAGGGTTAAAACGAAGATTACTATATACAAGTTATATGTTTAATTCATTTAAGGGGCTAGTGCTTGGTATTGGGTCTATATATTGATTTATTAACGTCTATATATTGATTTATTAACGTCTATATATTGATTTATTAACGTCTATATATAGATTTATTAACGTGTATATATTGATTTATTAACGTCTATATTGATTTATTAACGTCTATATATTGATTTATTAACGTCTATATATTGATTTATTAACGTCTATATATTGATTTATTAACGTCTATATATTGATTTATTAACGTCTATATATTGATTTTTACTAACGTCTATATATTGATTATTAACGTCTATATATTGATTTATTAACGTCTATATATTGATTTATTAACGTCTATATATTGATTTATTAACGTCTATATATTGATTTACTAACGTCTATATATTGATTTATTAACGTCTATATATTGATTTATTAACGTCTATATATTGATTTATTAACGTCTATATATTGATTTATTACCGTCTATATATAGATTTATTAACGTCTATATATTGATTTATTAACGTCTATATATTGATTTATTAACGTCTATATATTGATTTATTAACGTCTATATATTGATTTATTAACGTCTATATATTGATTTATTAACGTCTATATATTGATTTATTAACGTCTATATATTGATTTATTAACGTCTATATATTGATTTATTAACGTCTATATATTGATTTATTAACGTCTATATATTGATTTATTAACGTCTATATATTGATTTATTAACGTCTAGATAGTGATTTATTAACGTCTATATATTTATTTATTAACGATATGTTTTACTTTCCTCGCTAGACCTCCATCAAGCTTAACCCCCCCCCCCCCCCCCTTTCAAGATATATTTGTACATTTTTCGGCCCGTTCCTTCTAAAATTACCAAAAAGAAATGCCTATAAAAGTATTTACACACCTTAACACTATCTGGTCCGAAGTCTCCGAGGTTGTTAGGATATTTTGTGTAATGATTATTGTGGATTTTGCTTGACTTTTGACATTTTCGAGCAATGGATTTTAGTTTGTCCCCTGGCTGACCAAAAAAAAAAAAAAAAAAAAAAAAAAAAAAAATCAATAGCCTAATAGTTAAAATATATCATAAAAACACACAAGATAGTGCTAAATCATGTACCAATTTCACACTTACTCAACCCTATTTCACGCGCACCATATATAGGGTGTAATTACTAACACACACACACACACACACACACACACACACACACACACACATAACACACACACATACACACACACACACACACACACACACACACACACACACACACACACACACACACCTTGCCTCTTACCTCTTAATAAGCGAAAAAATAGATTAATTGATTAATATTTGTATAGCCACTATTCCTACATCACTTTGCCCACAACCACCCACACCTCCACACCTGCTACACTAACCGAAATCCCCCCATTTAACCTCCTATCCCCACCCCCACACCTACCTACATCCCACCACTTACCAACTCAAAACTTCTCATCAACCACTTTATAGTCTCCACATTCCCACACATACCCCCCACCCCCAAAACCTTCCGCCCACAATATTACGCCACACAACCATCACCCGCCCTCTCACAATTCCCACATACACATTCCATCACCTTATACACCCTCAAACATCTAGCCCACACAAATTCAGAGCTACACCCCCGCACTTGAACACCCACCCCACCTCCCACAACTGCCCCAACAGTCCCCACACCTTCCCTCCCCACACCACACATGCTACACAACGCTTCTACAACACCCACCATACCACTTACCCTCGTCTTGCCCACACTTCCCCATCCGGACCTTCCTCCAACCACCGCCCACCCCACACCCTTCTTCCCACACCCCACACAACACCATTCCCACACACCCCCATAATCAAAACCATACGAGGACGCAAGCGTTATTAGAGAATTAAATATTATTTCCTTTAACCCAGCGCAGAGGAGGATTAAGAGGCGACTTAATTCAACGTGTTCAAAATCATTCAAGGAGGCATCGACACCCATAATTATGTGACTGGTTAAGTACTTCACTATCGACCAATCTAATTACACGCGAGGAAAACGGTTT
>CM064568.1:54464730-54508500 GCA_032716605.1 Paralithodes platypus | reverse complement strand
CAGCAAAAGGTATAACTGGGAAAATCGGGACGGTGGATATACAATTTCCTCGTAAACCGAAAACAATCGGTAGCAGTAAACCAAGTCACTTCTGAGCCTTCGGATGTCAAAAAAGCTCAGTGCCCCAAGGAACAGTGCTAGCGCCCCTTCTGTTCCTCATACTAATTTGCGACATAGATACCAACACCAGACACAGTACGGTGTCGTCTTTTGCTGATGACACAAAATTAAGCAAGATAGTAAACACACAAGAGGACACGGGCCGACTGCAGGAAGACATGAATGTAGTGTTCCAGTGGACCAGGGAAAACAACATGCAATTCAATGAGGAAAAATTCCAATTAATACGTTACGGAGAGAATAATGGTGTTAAAGAAATTACAAATTACTTAACAGAATACTAACCACATAATAGAACGGAAAGACAGTGTGAAAGACCTTGGGGTATTAATGTCTGAAAATATGGGTTTCAAAGTACATAACTAGGTCAAAGTGGCGGCTGCGAAACGTCTAACGGGTGGATTCTGCGTACTTTTAAAACACGCGGTGAATTGCCTATGATAACGCTCTTCAAATCTCTAGTGCTACCGCGGCTTGAATACTGTAGCGTATTAACATCCCCATACAAAGCAGGTGAAATAAATGACGTAGAGAGTGTACAAAGACATTTCACTTCGCATATAAGTTCGATAAAACATCTACACTATTGGGAGCGTTTAAGAGCACTGAATCTGTACTCACTGGAACGTAGAAGAGAACGTTACCTAATAATATACACATGGAAAATCGCAGAGGGTTTAGTACCAAACCTACATACTCCGATAGTCATGAAATTCAGTGACTAGGAGAGGCTGGGAATGCGAAATCCCCCGGATGAATAACAGGGGTACTATGGGCTCTCTGCGAGAGGGCTGGTTATCACACAGAGGCCCACGTCTCTTCAACAAACTCCCACGGCGAGTAAGAGACATGAGGGACATCTCGTTAGACAACTTCAAGAGAGCCCTAGATGTCGAACTGCAAAAAGTGCCAGACGAGCCCATCCTCGCAAGGGAGCGAGCTGTCGTTTCAAACAGTCTACTGCACCAAATCACCACCCATAACGAGGGGCGTCGCGCTCCTTGGTGCCGCTAGAGGAGCGGCGAACACATCCAAAGGTATCCAAAGGTAAGGTTCTGAAAATACATAACTTTTTCTTCTACATAGACTTAAACAACGCTAAATACTTTTGGTGACCCCCCCCCCCCCAAAAAAAAAAAAAAAAACATATGCCAGGCCGAGGCTATAATTTGCTGTACATCTTAGTTCACCCAACCACTGCTATGAATCTTACAACCAAGATAAGTGAATATAACCAAGAACTCCATGTCTTTGCCACATGTTGCAGGAGATAGCAGAAGTGTCATGTTCCCTTCGCCTCCTTTACCACCACCATATTACCAACACAGGCCGCTGTCCTAACCACCCGTCTCTATTTCACGGCTTCTCGGTTTAAGTGGCAAGTGTTGGGTCGTCTTGGCCAATTTTCTCACGCGTAACTGTCATTGCTCAGACGCTATTTGTCTTTATTGTACCTGTAACTTCTCCTTTGTGGGTGGCGAGTGGCATTTATCGCTACTTCTTATAAATGTTTTGAGGGTGTTTATAATGATTCATAACAAAAGTACAAACATCTGAGTAAAGAAAACTGGTAAAAAATGTAGGCTAAATCTAAATTTTATATTTTCTGTTGTAGTCAGGCATATTTACTTTAACTTAGATGTCTAAGTCAGTCTAAAATAAGTAATATAATATCTAATATTACTATTTCCATTATTATTATTATTGTTATTATTATTATTATTATTATTATTATTATTAACACTATTATTTTGTATTATTATTTAAACTGCATCACAGTGCTTCAGCTTCATGGAAACAATTATTTTCTTCACCCATTTATTTACGATCACTGTTACATTTTGTGTGTGGGATTCGCGCCATTCAATTTACACCTCTAAAAAAGTATGTAACAGTAATAAAGAAGCCACACCATTCCCACGCTCAAAATGGACAAGTCTAGCGATGTAATTTAATCCTCAACTCACACTTTTGTTTTCTCACTGCTTCACATTCACACACGCACACACACACACACACACACACACACACACACACACACACACACACACACACACACACACACACTCACACGCCCACCTGCAAGCATATACACACACAGACACATCACAAAGGTATGCTAAAACTATTAATGCAACTATGATTCATTTAATTATGTTGACAATCAAACTAGGTATTGTGCTACCTAAACCTATATATATATATATATATATAAATCGTAAATTCAGTGAAAACAAGAATAGGCTATGTCATAAAAATAATGTGGCTTCCATATTTAATCAACAGTGGCAGTGGACATCCGTAATTACCTCAGCCTAATTAATTACGGATACATAATTGACTTTTAATGAGCGCACCCTTCGTCACAAATCATAATGGTAAATGAGAATTCCATGATATTCATATGATTAACCCCATCTGTACCGGCGACGTCTTTTTAATTAAATTCTAGCTATATTTTGACGATTTTGTGCCGTTTAAGAAGGATCTGTGGTAGTAAAAAGGGTTAAGTGAGATAGTTCGAAGCCTGTTAATTGCTGGAGGCCCTTTTTGAAACTGAATAAAATCGTCTAATGAGAGCCAGAATAAAGTTATAAGGATGGCACCGGTACTGAAAGGGTTAAAACGAAGATTACTATATACAAGTTATATGTTTAATTCATTTAAGGGGGTAGTGCTTGTTATTGGGTCTATATATTGATTTATTAACGTCTATATATTGATTTATTAACGTCTATATATTGATTTATTAACGTCTATATATTGATTTATTAACGTCTATATTTGATTTATTAACGTCTATATGTGATTTATTACGTCTATATATTGATTTATTAACGTCTATATATTGATTTATTAACGTCTATATATTGATTTATTAACGTCTATATATTGATTTATTAACGTCTATATATTGATTTATTAACGTCTATATATTGATTTACTAACGTCTATATATTGATTTATTAACGTCTATATATTGATTTATTAACGTCTATATATTGATTTATTAACGTCTATATATTGATTTATTAACGTCTATATATTGATTTATTAACGTCTATATATTGATTTACTAACGTCTATATATTGATTTATTAACGTCTATATATTGATTTATTAACGTCTATATATTGATTTATTAACGTCTATATATTGATTTATTAACGTCTATATATTGATTTATTAACGTCTATATATTGATTTATTAACGTCTATATATTGATTTATTAACGTCTATATATTGATTTATTAACGTCTATATATTGATTTATTAACGTCTATATATTGATTTATTAACGTCTATATATTGATTATTAACGTCTATATATTGATTTATTAACGTCTATATATTGATTTATTAACGTCTATATTGATTTATTAACGTCTATATTGATTTATTAACGTCTATATATTGATTTATTAACGTCTATATATTGATTTATTAACGTCTATATATTGATTTATTAACGATATGTTTTACTTTCCTCGCTAGACCTCCATCAAGCTTAAACCCCCCCCCCCCCCCTTTCAAGATATATTTGTACATTTTTCGGCCCGTTCCTTCTAAAATTACCAAAAAGAAATGCCTATAAAAGTATTTACACACCTTAACACTATCTGGTCCGAAGTCTCCGAGGTTGTTAGGATATTTTGTGTAATGATTATTGAGGATTTTGCTTGCTTTTGCCATTTTCGAGCAATGGATTTTAGTTTGTCCCCTGGCTGACCAAAAAAAAACAAAAAAAAACAAAAAAAATCAATAGCCTAATAGTTAAAATATATCATAAAAACACACAAGATAGTGCTAAATCATGTACCAATTTCACACTTACTCAACCCTATTTCACGCGCACCATATATAGGGTGTAATTATTAACACACACACACACACACACACACACACACACACACACACACACACACACACACACACACACACACACACACACACACACACACACATACACACACACACACACACACACACCTTGCCTCTTACCTCTTAATAAGCGAAAAAATAGATTAATTGATTAATATTTGTATAGCCACTATTCCTACATCACTTTGCCCACAACCACCCACACCTCCACACCTGCTACACTAACCGAAATCCCCCCATACCTCCTATCCCCACCCCACACCTACCTACATCCCACACTTACCAACTCAAACTTCTCATCCACACTTATAGTCTCCACATTCCCACACCTACCCACCCAAACCTTCCGCCCACAATATTACGCCCCACAACCATCACCCGCACTCTCACACTTCCCACATACACATTCCATCACCTATACACCCTCAAACATCTAGCCCACACAATCAGAGCTACACCCCCGCACTTGAACACCCACCCACCTCCCAAAACTGCCCCACAGCCCCACACCTTCCTCCCCACACCACACCTGCTCACAACGCTTCTACAACACCCACCATACCACTTACACCTTCTTGCCCACACTTCCCCATCCGACCTTCCTCCCCACACCCCACCTTTCTTCCCACACCCCACACCACACCATCCCACACACCCCCATAACAAACCATACGAGGAGCGTCTTTAGAGAATTATATATATTTCCCTTAACTCAACGCAGATTAAGAGGCGACTTAATTCAAGTGTTTAAATTCATCAAAGGCATCGACAATAATTATGAACTGTTAGTACTTCACTATCGACCAATCTAATTACACGCGAGGAAACGGTTGCAAAATTATTGGTAAATCTTTTAACTCAAACGAATCTAAGAATTTCTTCTTCAATCGAGTTGTCAACTTGTGGAATGGGCTTCCCCGAGACGTTATAGACTGCAACACCGTTGATTCATTTAAACTCCGCTTAGACAAATATATCGCATCAAACCCGCGACTGACTGCGTTTGTAAATGAATAACTTTATTCTATCCCCCCATCAGTTACTAATCCATCTGTCCCCTACTAACTTCCTAATCCTGCCACTGACATTAGTTCCAGGGCAGTAGTTCCCTTTCCAATGTTCCCTTACCTACTCTAAACCACTGTTTGGACACTTGATCCTCAGTGTTTTGGAGGACAAACAGCCTAGAAGGGTCACTAGACCTATTGTTGCTTGATTTCCTTTGTACTCCTTTGTACCCCCACACCTTCCCACACCACACATTTCCACACACCCCACACCACACCTTTCCACACACCCCACACCACACTTTCCCACACACCCCACACTACCCCCACACCACACCACACCACCAGACGGCCATTAAGGAAACCCCAACACCTCGTCCCTGGCATGACCTTTCTCACGGTAACACCAAAATCACCCTCTTAAGGGGGAACGACTCGCTTTTTCTGGACCCCCTTCTCCCTCATGTTTAGCATATTAGTTTTGAGGTTTTAAGACGTTCGTTCCGTTAGTTTGGCGATTTTGAGACCTTAAATTTCTCCTATTTGTTGTCAATATTAAAACTTTGTCGTGCCCTTTTGGTGTCGATTTTTTCCTGACGAGCGATAGCGATCCTCTAATTTTAGAAGGAACCGGCCTTCGGCCGGGAAATTTTTCTACCGAAAAATGCGCAAATTTATCTTGAAAGGGGGTTGAAAGGGTTTTTCTAAGCTTGATGGAGGTCTACCGAGGACACTCAAAAATAAAATTATTAATAAATATATAGACCAAAAACCAATCACTACCCCCTTAATGTGGTCGCTCGCTGACGTTCGTAGAGTCACTCGTAAAAATTCCCGGGCAATACGTGGTGTATTATGCAAGTTGAAAAAGAAAGAAAACAAAAACTGTGGTTGATATATAATTATACTGTATATGCAATTTTATATATACCAGTTAATACATGTCTGTATAGTTGGTTGTTGGAAGGAACATAATAATTGATATTGGTTCAGGAGTGATTTATCGAGAGGACTTCCCTAAGTGGTTAAGGCCCCATTAATTGCTCTTTCCATTCACATATGCATAGCCTACGTGAGTTGCAGTTGGGATGTGTGTACATGCTTAGATTGATATGCAGGATTCGAAGTTGCATAATAAATCGTAGGCAGTGTCCACCATCCTTTAACTGTCTTCGTGGTGCGATGCATAAGGTGTTGATTTTCGGTGTGAGCATCCTAGGTTCGAATCCACGGACTACCACATGTGTTTGTAAATTTCATAAATCGATTTTAGGAGTATAGTTGGTTGTTGGAAGGAACATAATGATTAGATTACCGTGTCATTCTTTTTTCCGAAGCTAACCTGCATTGTTTTAACAGGCAATTGTTTAGTTAATTAAACTTAACATTTACTTATACATGATATTAAAATAATTATTTTGTTCATAATATAGGTTCTAATTTAAGAACCATCATTTATAATAATAATTTAATTATTATAATTCTTACAAATAAAGAAATCTGTTCTACCTTGCACGAAATGTAAATTCCGAGTTATGTAAGTAATATGAAGTTTCTTCAAGTGCAGATATCACTATTCTAGCTAATCAGTATATAACCCCCCCCCCCACACACACACACACATGCACTCATACCCACCCATCCCCTCCCCACACACACAGTCTCTCATACTCATACTCTCTCTCTCTCTCTATAATAATTCCCGTATTATTCCTGGCTTAGCATCTGTTGCCTTACTAAGCCTCCCGTATAGGCTACTACGGCTAGTCTGGCACTAACCTATATATTATATAATTAGGTTGGTCATTATCCCTTTACGTATCACCCATATCACACCTGTTTCCTTCTAAGCTTAAGGGAGCTCAGTCGGTATTGTGCAGAATAATTTACTGGTTCGGCTGAATGGTTTAAGAAGGGGGTTTAGTTTGCTCTCTAAACCTCTATCAAACTTACAAAATACACCCACAAGACCCCCCTTCGATATAAATTTATACATTTTTCGGTAGAAAAATGTCCCGGCCAATTCCTCTTCAAATGCAGGCTCGTTATCGCTCGCCAGGAAAAAAATTAGACACCTAAATGGAACCACAGGTCTTAATATTGGCAAAGAAATGGGGCAAAAGGTCTGAAAATCGACAAACTAATGGGGCGAATGTCTTGAAATCTCATAACTAATAGGGCTAAACATAAGGGAGGAAGAGGACTCGAAAAAACAACTGCCTCCCCTTAAGGCAAGGAAATTTATCAAATTTGAAACCATTTGTTCGAGTTTTTTCGCTATCAATGAGCTTCAGTACAAATTTCAGGTCCCCTTTATTAATCCCACTAACCCACTTGAACACCTCCATCATATCCCCTCTAACTCTGCGTCTCTCTAACGAGTGTAAGCCTAATTTGTTCAACCTTTCTTCATATGGAAGATTTAAAATATTATGGATAATTTTTGTCATTCTTCGTTGTACCCTCTCCAAGAAATCTATGTCCAAAAAAATGGTCCGCAGTCAGCAGGTTTCGAACCTGCGCGGGAAGATCCCATCTGAGCTTTACCACTCGGCCATGACTGACCTGTAAACTCGGCCATGACTGCCTCAACTGTATCTTCGCCGAGGGTGGTTTGATTTGGAACGCCTTAGTTTGGTGTTTTTTCAGATGCTTTTCCCCATTAGTTTGGTTAGAATAAGACGTTTCACCTCATTCAGGTGTCGATGTTGTATCCGTCATAAAATGTACACTCGCGACAAAAAGATTGTCAGTATCATTGTCCCCACTCCACTGACATCTTAATCCAAGGCAAAGGTGAGAAAGAATTTTGGCTATTGACTGAACGGGTACTCATGTCTATATGTTTTTAACTGCACGTTCATGTAGACTCTTGTTCAAAACGTTCATGTAGACTCTTGTTCAAAACGTTCATGTAGACTCTTGTTCAAAACGTTCATGTAGACTCTTGTTCAAAACGTTCATGTAGACTCTTGTTCAAAACGTTCATGTAGACTTCTTGTTCAAAACGTTCATGTAGAACTCTTGTTCAAAAACGTTCATGTACACTCTTGTTCAAAAAACGTTTCATGTAGAATCTTGTTCAAAACGTTCATGTTAGACTCTTGTTCAAACGTTCATGTAGACTCTTGTTCAAAACGTCATGTAGACTCGTGTTTCAAAACGTTCATGTAGACTCTTGTTCAAAACGTTCATGTAGACTCTTGTTCAAAACGTTCATGTAGTCTCTTGTGTTCAAAAACGTTCAATGTAGACTCCTTGGTCAATCACGTTCATGTGGGGGGGGACTCTTGTTCAAAACGTTCATGTAGACTCTTGTTCAAAACGTTCATGTAGACTCTTGTTCAATACGTTCATGTGGACTCTTGTTCAAAACGTTCATGTAGACTCTTGTTCAAAACGTTCATGTAGACTCTTGTTCAAAACGTTCATGTAGACTCTTGTTCAAAACGTTCATGTACTCTTGTTCAAAACGTTGTTCTTCCTTTGTTTGCACTGTTTGTAGTCCCACGGTCTTGTAGACTATATTTAAAGGGATGTTTTTGTTTAGCCTAGTTTTGTTTGTTGGGGCTACCCTTCTCCCTCATATTTAGCCCCACTAGTTGGCGATTCTAAAACCTTTAGCTTCATTTCTCTGCTATTATTAAGACTTTGTATTGTGTCATTTAGATGTCGAACTTTTTTCATGCGAGCTTCAAATTTAGGAGGATTTTTTTTGTACCGAAAGATCTACAAATTTACCTCCAAGGGGTATATACTGTGTATATATATATATATATATATATATATATATATATATATATATATATATATATATATATATATATATATATATATATATATATATATATATATATATATATATATAATATATATATATATATATATATATATATATATCAATATATATATATATATATATATATATATATATATATATATATATCTATATATATATATATATATATATATATATATTTATATATATATATATATATATATATATATATATATATATATATATATATATATATATATTTTATATAAATTAATAGATACATAAATATAATTATAAAAACAAATAATAATACAAAGTTTATACTATCATCGACTTCCTTTGTTTGCACCATTTGTCTTCCCACGTTCCTATAGACTGACTATACTTACTTCATTTAATAACACTTCGAATTCGTTCCGCTCCATCGCCATAATGCATTATATCCTGGGTTATCAAACTTTATAATTAGAGGGCTGGGATAAAGAACATCGATTGGTATAGATTCTCGCTCTCTCTCTCTCTCTCTCTCTCTCTCTCTCTCTCTCTCTCTCTCAAAATGGCACACACATACACACACACACCTTCACTCTCTCTCACACACACCCATACACACACACACACAAACCTATGATATACACCCCCCTCACACACACACACACACCCAGCAACCCACCTACCCACACCTATGATATACACCCCCCTCACACACACACACACACCCAGCAACCCACCTACCCACACACACCCACACACACCTATGATATACACCCACCACCACCAACAGCGCACCTGTCATCACGTCCTTCATCAGATGAAGTATTGAGGGATAAGCCTTTACAACCGCACCTCGTATCTACATTCTACTTTTCCTATTCATCTTACCTGACTCCCCCACCAACACCAACACCCGGGGATGGAACTCTGGCCCCTCACCTCCGCTACCTTCACACCCCTATGCCACCTACCTGTAATTCAAGAGAGATAAATACACATTAGTTCACGGAAAAGGTTTATAATTCAGGTTTATGTACTCTCTCTCTCTCTCTCTCTCTCACTCTTAGGACCAGTTGAGAGCTCTTCATCTCTTTCCGTTGGAAACACGTAGACTACGTGTTCAGCTCATTGAAGCTTTTTATAATACTTAGTGGGTTTGGCAATGGGGATCATAGCAAAATGTTAAGCCTTAATATGAATACAACACGCAATCATGGCTGGAAGTTAGAACTGAAAAGGGTCAACACTAGTATTTGTGGGAACTTTTCACAGAAAGAGGTAGATCAAATGTTTTACTTTTATAATTCGAAATTATTCCAAGAAAAATATATAAATCGAAATGAGTCACAAAATATAATATAAATATCATAGCCAAATATTTGAATGGAAATAGCCAACTACAGGATAAAGGCCAATTTTGTGTTTTATAACGTGGCACACCTATTCGTAATCTCCAACTCGAAACCGTAAACAAACATATTTCATATCTTATAACTAAGTTTCACATATTTGAATTAATTGTTCAAAGCCCATAACGTACCGTAACGTTTTGTCCAGAAATTGCTGGACACAATTTGGTGGGACAATAATGAAACTCTGTCGAACTATTCTGAGAAACTACTTGAGTCACAGAGATCACATTACTGGGATTCACAATTACTGCTCATCGCCTTCTCTTCTATCGATAGGAGGTGTTCCAGAATTCCTGACCATGACTGTACTTTGAATGTTTTTGTTTACAAAGATCTCTCCTCCGACTTCTGCATATTTTCAATTCTTGATTACATGAAAGTAGGCAGGTTTACTTTTTATTGCCACTTTCTATTTAGTAGCACTAATAAAAGACATTAAATTTCACCAACCACAAGCTCAACCATTGTTTTTATTCTGCTTGTGGTAATATGCATCCACACACACAGTACATCGAGTTAACTAGTAGCAGCCTACAGCACCTTAATTAGTGTTACCTGTTCCCTGGCAAGAAGTGTACTCTCTCCTCCAACATTAATATAATGCACCTGTCATTAACTCATCAACTTGGCGTGCGGTACTTTTCTCACTATAATTCAGATTTTTTTCCCCAGCTAAGGTTACAATGCCATGTCCCCATCTTGATTGTCCAGATTTTATTAAGATCTTGTTGCGATAATTTGACACTGAGGTATTGTACTTTCATATTTTGTCCTTAAATATCGAGAAATCAGTTGCTAAAGGAATCAATTTACAGTCAGCTGAAATAAAGTAGAGTCTAGTATATTCACCTAGTCACTTTGCTTACGTTGATAATTAACTTACCTACATTAGAGATTCAGTATTTACTATAGGGTCACTTTATCCACACCTACCCCAAACTAATCTAACCTATGATACCATTAATCTAAACTAACCTTAACTATTTCAAACTACTGTAGTTAAAATAACTTGGAAGCTACCCTAATTTTATCCACTTTAATCTAGCCCATCTATACCGTAACTTAACCCCTTCTTCACAATGACGTATTCTCATCATATTCTTGTAACCATTGGACGATTGGTTTTAGTTTGTAGGCGAAGTTGCTTGGTTGGCATTTGAAGACTTGACTGTAGCACGGGCGAAAAGCGATACACGCTAAATGACCCCCCCCCCCCCCTCCACTGATAAGCCCCCACGGCAAATACCGCTAGACGATCAGATTATGCAAACCCAGAACCAGTAGCCTTCTATTAGGAACCCTGTAGGAAGAGGGGACAACTTTTTATGTGGGCGACATTTTGGTACCTCAATTAGCAAAGAACAAGGTTGTACTTTTATAATTTATTATTATTATTATTATTATTATTATAATTTTTCTTTTTAGTTAGATATTTGTTTTCAACATGTAGAATATAATTATATCCGACTATCAAACACTATAAAAGCGAGTGTAAAGAACAGAAAACCAACACCCGTATCACCAAAATGGCGGAGGTTGGCCGATCCCCGTTACTAATAGTTCCCCAACTTCCATCCCACCACACCAAAACAATCGCCATCCACTTCTTCCGCTTTCACCTGGTGTATATTCAAATCAGGAGCTGGCATGGTGGAAAAAAAAAGTATGCAAAAAATATTAAATTAATTGGGAACTTTCATCTCTTGGCTGTGAATGCTATTGGGTACGAGGTGGATCTTCTTGGACCACCCCGGTTTATTTCCATTAGTTTGGACATCTTAAGACATTTCACCCCACTAGTTTGGTGATAATAAGACGATTCACCCCAATTAGGTATTGATGCAACAAAGAGGGCCAAGCACTAACAATTGCCACACTTACAGCCTGATGATCAAGCATTACACTCAAATCCTCCCTCTAACTCTATCTATCTATCTATCTATATATATCTCTATCTCTTCTCTCTCTCTCTCTCTCTCTCACTCACTCATTTTCTTGATAGCTTAATGCACAAGCGCGCGGAATTTCGGTGTGAGTATCCTAGGTTCGAGTTCTTGGAGTGCCACATGTATTTGTTGATTTCACTAATGGAGTTTAAAAGTGAAGTTGGTTGGTGAAAAAATATAATTCAAAGAGGGTCGGACACTAAGAACTGCCACCTTTACAGCATTACAGCATTAAAAGATTTAGCATTACACTCAAATAATTCCCCCCAACTCACTCTCACTCTCATTCACTCACTCTTTCTCTCTTTCTCTCATTTAAAGGAGGGTCACCCACTATCAATTGCCCCCCTTACGTTCCGAAGATCTAGTATTACGCCCCTAATCTGTGTCCTGATGTATATTTCCGTTTGGGTGGGAGAGACGGAACACCTACCGTGGGAAATTCGTGTATTAATTCGGCATGGTTCTTCCTTAATCTTTACTTCGACTGCTATGCTCTAACTCTCTCTCTCACTCTTCTCTTCTCTTCTCTTCTCTTCTCTTCTCTTCTCTTCTCTTCTCTTCTCTTCTCTTCTCTTCTCTTCTCTTCTCTCTGATCATGTAAACACCATTTCTATCCACCCTTTCCTTCAGGGTTATATTTCGGTCACCATTTGCCATACCCATAACCCGTTCCCTATATACCTGTTCCAAATACACCCGTTCCATACACAACCATTTTTTATACACCCGTTCCATATATACGCATTCTATATACATATGTTCCATATACACCTGTTCCATACCGTTCCACATACACCCGTTCCACATCGTTCCATATACACCCGTTCCACACCGTTCCCTATACACCCGTTCCACACCGTTCCCTACACACCCGTTCCACACCGTTCCATACACACCCGTTCCACACCGTTCCCTACACACCCGTTCCAAACCGTTTCATACACACCCGTTCCACACCGTTCCATACACACCCGTTCCACACTGTTCCATACACACCTGGTCCGTACATCCCATCTCATCCCATTTTCTTCCAAATTTCCGGGTGATTACTTTCTCCAGCCCTGCACCTGTCGTTTACCCTTATACCCGACCACCTGTCCTCCTCTTCCTTCCTCTCCTCGTCCTCCTCCTCCTTTCTCTCCTTCGTTACTTACCCTTCCTTCATTTCCTTCCTATCTCCTTTCTCACCTATCCTTTATACCCAAGCAACTGTCCTTCTCCTTTGCAATAATTCCTCTTCTCCTCCTCCTTCTCCTATTTATTTCCCTCTCTTTCCTCTCCTCCTATTTATTCAACTCTCCTATATCTCCTTATTCCTCTCTTCCCTCCTCCCTATTCCTCTTCTTTTTCCTTTCAAACCCTTCTGTCATTCTCCTTTCTAACTTCTTCCTTCCTCCTATTTACTTCGCTCTCCTTTCTTTCCTACCCTTCCTTCTTCCTCTTACACCTCCTAGTCCTCTTCGATCCTTCTCCCTCTTTCTTTTCGCCTCTTACGTACGGAATATAAACAATTGAACATATGTATCTCGAAGGGAAGGTTTTGGGGGTATTTTTTCTAAGTTTGATGGAGGTCTAGGGAGGAAAGTAGAAATGCATTTTTCTACCCTAAATGATCAGCGTCTCGTAATTATCACCAAGAGGTGTTCAATTATTCTGAACCACGACTGTGCTTATATAATTTCCTATAAAAAATTTACAAATTTATCTCGAAAGGAGGGTCTTGGTGGTATTTTGTAAAGTTTGATGGAGGTATAGGGAGGACAAATATTAAATCTATCCAAATTGATCAGCGTCTCGTATTTATCATCAAGACGTGTTCAATTATTCCTGACCCCGAGTGTACTTATATATTTTATCTCCTTGACTTTTTCCATTACAACAGTTGGCCCTCTCTCATGTCCATCCTTCCCGTTTCTCTCCAGCTCTGCACCTGTTCCTTCCTGTTCAGCTGTCCTCCCCTTCTTCCTCTTCATCCATCTAATTTTCCTTCCTCTTCTCTTGTTCTTTCATCTCCTGCTTTACTGTCCTCTTCTATACCTAGAAGTTAGTAGCTTTAGCAGAGTAGATATCCAAACAGCCCTGCAAGGACCAATAGGTCTGTTGTAGTTTGTAAGTCCTTTGTATTCCTCTTCCGTCTCTCCCTGATCCTTCTCCTTCATCTCCTCCTTCGTCTTCTTCTTCTTCTTCTTCTTCTTCTTCTCCTCCTTCGTCTTCTTCTTCTTCTTCTTCTTCTTCTTCTTCTTCTCCTTCTCCTCCTCCTCCTCCTCCTCCTCCTCCCGCCCCCTCCTTTCATTCATCCATTCACCTGTTCCATCCTCTCCCACACTTCCTATATACCCTCTTCTAACTGTTTCCTAATTGACCTCTTCCTCTCTTATGCCCGATCTTAACCCCCCTCTCTCCCTCTCCCATTACACACCTGACACATACTCTATCTCTCTCTCTCTCTCTCTCTCTCTCTCTCTCTCCCTCCTCCTGCTTCCATTACACACCTGACACATGCCCCATCTCTATCTCTCTCTCTCTCTCTCTCTCTCTCTCTCTCTCTCTCTCTCTCTCTCTCTCTCTCTCTATCTACAGAGGGCTGGGGTGATATGAAAAAAATATATGTATGTGTGTACACTGTACAGCATGTATATATATGTATGTATGTATATATGTATGTGTATATGTGTATATAATATGTATGTATATGTATATATATATATATATATATATATATATATTATATATATATATATATATATATATATATATATATATATTATATATATATATATATATATATATAGTTTGTAAGGCCAGACTGCCTAGTAAGGACCTTGAGGTCTGTGTGGTCTGTGTATCTATGTAGCTCTATGTAGCTAGCTCTCTCTCTCTCTCTCTCTCTCTCTCTCTCTCTCTCTCTCTCTCTCTCTCTCTCTCTCTTCCTTACCTTACATATGACACTCACACACACTGCTTCAACTTACTCCCTGTCTGTAATGTCTAATGTCTTAATGTATTTTATTTACAAAAGTTGTGAGAGAAAAAACAGCTACCAGCTACTTCCCTTCAAGACCCCGTACTACACCAAGAGAGAGAGAGAGAGAGAGAGAGAGAGAGAGAGAGAGAGAGAGAGAGAGAGAGAGAGAGAGAGAGAGAGAGAGAAAGAGAGTGAGTGTGTGAGTGAGTGTGTGCGTGTGTGTGTGTGCATATATGTGAGTTATCAAAAAGACCACACAGTAAAAGAAAGCAACCAAAGAGAAAAGAAAAAAGCACAAGCCACTTCCTTTCAAGACACCACTACCAGCACCATCGCCACCACCACCACCCCCATCCCTACCACCACCACTATCACCATCCCCAATACCACTACCACAACCATCGCCACCACCACTACCCCCATCTCTACCACCACCACTATCACCATCCCAAATACCACCACCACCACTAACCACTACCACCACCATCGCCACCACCACTATCACCATCCCCAATACCACCACCACTATCACCATCCCCAATACCACCACCACTATCACCATCCCCAATACCACCACCACTATCACCATCACCAATACCACCACCACTACGACCACCATCGCCACCGCCACCACCACTATCACCATCCCCAAGACCACCACCACCATCACCACTACCACTACACCACCACCACCACCGCCGCGGCCCCTTCAAAGACAAATCATATCGGGGAGCGCGTGAAATCGTAAATAAGGAAGCTAGTATCACTTCCGCCCGCCGATGACGCATTACCGACCGCAAACAGTCGGGGATACTTGCGGTGCACCTATTACGGACATGTACAGTTGCCACGTAAATTATGTACGGTCGCGCTAATAAGTCATTCTCAGCTGGCTCACTCTGTGCTGTATTAATGTCTGTCAGATGTTGGATAGGGTGGGTTATGTAGGAACATGTTTGTATTTTTCAATCGATATGTAGAAATGAAGCTTAGATATTGCTGATACCAATTATTGATCAAAACATACTTGGTGCCGAAACATCACTTATTAGCGTGACTGTACAGTTGCCCACATAAATTCTGTACCTCGTTGTGATCTTATGTATGATAGTAAAATTAGATGAATGAATTGCGGGTGTGGTTTCTAAGTTATCAGTTGACTAAACAGATGATTCAACCATGCGCATTACATATCCATTTTTTTTTTTTTTTTTTTTTGCTATAAACAAAATTAGATACAAACTAATAAGTGAAACACGAAAACTATCTGAGCACTAACAGAATTAATAACGCCAAGAAATATACTAAAATATAATACGATTCTCATATTCCTTAATCGGATCAAGAACATTTTATATATATATATATATATATACTGTATATAAAAAATAAATAACTATATATAAAATAAATTCCCTGGACGGCCCTGTGAGACTGAGAGGGAGGGGGGGAGGGGGGGGGGCTTGTAATGTATACGTCCGAATCCTGTTCCATTGTCACAAGGGTCAGAGACACAACGTAGAGAAACAAAACTGTGGAGGGGATCGGCTTCAGCAGTAGTATTTCTTATGTTCTCACTTATCACCATTAGATTAACAAAAAGAAAAAGAAAACAAAAAGTATTCTCTTGACGTCCCTGTGAGCCTGACATAAGGGCTGGGAGGGGGGGGGGGGGGGGCCTGGACAGTAATGGATGTGTCCTAATCATGTCCTGATGTCACCATGTTCAAAGGCGGGGCTTGGACAAAAAGAAACACACACACACACACACACGCAAACAAATAGAAGGGGAGGATCGGAGTTTCCTGAGCAACAAACAAGGTTAGATAGGGTTATATAAGGCAAGATAATTTTAGTGATAGTTTTGCTTAGGTGAGGTTAGCTACGGCTTTGCTGAGTTAATAAAGCACACTGTATCCATATATTCAAAGCCCGATTATCGCATTGGCACAAAGAAAAAACGCAAGTCCCCTCATTGTTCTAGTAACTGTATACATATTATCAGAACGTACGTACAAAGACAACACACAATTCCCCTAATATATATAAGTGACCGTAAATATTATTAAACACATATTATTGAACAAATACAAAGAAAACAACATCGAAAAAGTGGGGATTGGGCCTGAGTAAATAGATAACAAAATATATATATATATATTATTATTATGTCGCAGGGGAAAGAATAGAGTGCATTACATTTGCCGCGTATGGCCATCCCACGCCCCACATAATGACCCTTGGTGTCCAGGGAACTGTCGGTCACGTGACATGTCCGGCACCACCACTCACAGCTGATCAATCCTACATATGGCAACACCTAGATTATATATATATATATATATATATATATATATATATATATATATATATATATATATATATATAGAGAGAGAGAGAGAGAGAGAGAGAGAGAGAGAGAGAGAGAGAGAGAGAGAGAGAGAGAGAGAGAGAGAGAGAGAGAGAGAGAGAGAGATAGATAGATTAGATAGATAGATAGATAGATAGATAGATAGATAGATAGATAGATAGATAGATAGATAGATAGATAGATAGATAGATAGATAGATAGATAGATAGATAGATAGATAGATAGATAGATAGATAGATAGATAGATAGATAGATAGATATAGATAGATAGATAGATAGATAGATAGATAGACAGACAAGACCGATAGATATGCAATAGGATGGAGTCTTCTCGATTACCATGGTCAGAACCAAGATATATAGCACATGGTCAGAACCAGGTGGCACAAAAAGCCTTCGCTACGACACGTGACAAGCCCGGACCAATGATCGGGTTTCAAGAGGTTCCCACGCTCCTCGGTTTTTGTTCAACCCTTTTTTTGCGTGGGCTGCCTTTTTTCGGTGCAGCTACCAATCTATGACCTCTTTTTGTTTCCGATCGTAGACACGCGAAGTTCCGGAGTCTTGTCCTTGGTTGGGTTGGGGCGGTCATGTCTATCTATATATATATCTATCTTTCCAATGTACAGTAGATATAGCTAAATAGATTATATAGATGAGACAGATAGATACAGTACACAAGCTATCTAACAAAGCTATAGACTGATGTTCACGAAATTTGGTGAGCAGATAGTGTATGCGACAAGTAAGAAGTACTTCAATTTAGGAGGTGATTCGAATCATATCTTGGAACCCAGATCCAGAAGAACCTTTAGGCCAATGATAAAAATGGTAAAGAACCAGCCACCGTGGACAGAGGTATACGCTCTACCGAGTGACCTTCTAGTTATATTTGTAAATAGCTGAACCACTTGAGGAATATGACGCATTTTGACAATTATTTTTAGACGTGTGTGTGCGGGGGGTCGTGTGTTTCGCTCTCGCTCTCTCTCTCTCTCACACACACACACACACAGGTTTTTAGCAGCTCAGGCGGCGGTATAGCTATCATCTCACCTGAGTTACACCTGTCGGGACCCCTATCATTGGCTCCCAGGCCGACGACAATAAGGTTTATTTTTCCGGAGAGATGGGGCGGTTCCTTATTATGGCAACGCTACTTCTGAGTGTGATTGATTGACTATATTTACAACCATACTGGACACACACACACACACACACACACACACACACACACACACACACACACACACACACCTAATATAAAACCAAGAAGGGGTCATAGGAGGCTAGTGCTTGATCCCTCACTTCCCACCCATTAACTCTAGGTGTGGTTGTGGTTGTGGTTGTGGTTGTTGTGGATGTTGTTGTTGTTGTTGTTGTTGTTGTTGGTGGTGGTGGTGTGGTTGTGGTTGTTGGTGGTGGGGGTGGTGTGGTGGTGGGGGTGATGGTGGGGGTGTGGTGTGGTTGTTAGTGGTGGGGGTGGTGTGGTTTTTGTTGGTGGTGGTGGTGGTGGTGTGGTTGTGGTTGTTGGTGGTGAGGGTGGTGGTGGTAGTGGTGGTGGTGGTGGTGGTGGTGGGGGTGTGGTGTGGTTGTTAGTGGTGGGGGTGGTGTGGCTTTTGTTGGTGGTGGTGGTGGTGGTGGTGTAGTTGTTGGTGGTGGTCGTGTTCTTGAAATGTTGTTGTTGTTGTTGTTGTTGTTGCTGTTGGTGGTAGATAGTCGAGATGGTAGTTATTGTGGTTGCAGTTAATACTTCATATGTTGGTGAAGGAGTTATTTTCGTATTTTAATACAATGCGTATAATAACATACAGCATAATTACACAGTATACATATTCCACCACAACCCCTCTCCCCCCCCACCCTCTCTCTCTCTCTCTCTCTCTCTCTCTCTCTCTCTCTCTCTCTCTCTCTCTCTCTCTCTCTCTCTCTCTCTCTCTCTCCAACACAGATCGACCATTAACGTTAACTATCACAGAACCTCCAAGAAGCAGGACAAATTGTAGTTTTATTGTATTAGTTATCTTGGTAGTAGCTCTGAGTGCTTCACGTTATCAGGACGGGTCTGTGGGACACCCGTACTACACGCTCACTGACTCGAGTGCTAATGATATAGTCTCTCCTAAAAGTCAAAGATAGGAGTAAACGAAAAGGAGTATGAAGAAGGATATGATAAACGTCAATTTACTCTCTCTCTCTCTCTCTCTCTCTCTCACGAAATGGAATAAGAAAAAGGATATAATTAACGTCAACTTATCCTTACTCTCTCTCTCTCTCTCTCTAGAATTAAGTCCTGACCACCTCGTTTGCATCGTATGGTCTGTGTGGCCAGTGTATATATGTATATCTATGTAAATCTCTCTCTCTCTCTCGGTAAAGTTGTAGCATATTTACAACCTCCGCTAACACTGTAACTACGATGTAAATAAAACGACCATGGCTGTAACGATAGTAGGATTACCTTCACAAACGACCATGGCTGTAACGATAGTAGGATTACCTTCACAAACGACCATGGCTGTAACGATAGTAGGATTACCTTTACAAACGACCATGGCTGTAACGATAGTAGGATTACCTTCACAAACGACCATGGCTGTAACGATAGTAGGATTACCTTCACAAACAACCATGGCTGTAACGATAGTAGGATTACCTTCACAAACGACCATGGCTGTAACGATAGTAGGATTACCTTTACAAACGACCATGGCTGTAACGATAGTAGGATTACCTTCACAAACGACCATGGCTGTAACGATAGTAGGATTACCTTCACAAACGACCATGGCTGTAACGATAGTAGGATTACCTTCACAAACGACCATGGCTGTAACGATAGTAGGATTACCTTTACAAACGACCATGGCTGTAACGATAGTAGGATTACCTTCACAAACAACCATGGCTGTAACGATAGTAGGATTACCTTCACAAACGACCATGGCTGTAACGATAGTAGGATTACCTTTACAAACGACCATGGCTGTAACGATAGTAGGATTACCTTCACAAACGACCATGGCTGTAACGATAGTAGGATTACCTTTACAAACGACCATGGCTGTAACGATAGTAGGATTACCTTCACAAACGACCATGGCTGTAACGATAGTAGGATTACCTTCACAAACAACCATGGCTGTAACGATAGTAGGATTACCTTCACAAACGACCATGGCTGTAACGATAGTAGGATTACCTTTACAAACGACCATGGCTGTAACGATAGTAGGATTACCTTCACAAACGACCATGGCTGTAACGATAGTAGGATTACCTTTACAAACGACCATGGCTGTAACGATAGTAGGATTACCTTTACAAACGACCATGGCTGTAACGATAGTAGGATTACCTTCACAAACAACCACAGGTTATATTTACCCAGCCATTCACTGATAAGCTGGACACATTGTATACTATCTGACCCAAATATGCTGTAATCTCCCAGGGACTAACGGGAGAATTAAACCTCCCTTTGTTTACTTAGAATTAAACCTCTCTTTGTTTTACTTAGAATTAAACCTATCTTTGTTTTACTTAGAATTAAACCTCTCTTTGTTTTACTTAGAATTAAACCTCTCTTTGTTTTACTTAGAATTAAACCTCTCTTTGTTTTACTTAGAATTAAACCTCTCTTTGTTTTACTTAGAATTAAAACTCTCTTTGTTTTACTTAGAATTAAACCTCTCTTTGTTTTACTTAGAATTAAACCTCTTTGTTTTACTTAGAATTAAACCTCTTTGTTTTACTTAGAATTAAAACTCTCTTTGTTTTACTTAGAATTAAACCTCTCTTTGTTTTACTTAGAATTAAACCTCTCTTTGTTTTACTTAGAATTAAAACTCTCTTTGTTTTACTTAGAATTAAACCTCTCTTTGTTTTACTTAGAATTAAACCTCTCTTTGTTTTACTTAGAATTAAACCTCTCTTTGTTTTACTTAGAATTAAACCTCTCTTTGTTTTACTTAGAATTAAACCTCTCTTTGTTTTACTTAGAATTAAACCTCTCTTTGTTTTACTTAGAATTAAACCTCTCTTTGTTTTACTTAGAATTAAACCTCTCTGTTTTACTTAGAATTAAACCTCTCTTTGTTTTACTTAGAATTAAACCTCTCTTTGTTTTACTTAGAATTAAACCTCTCTTTGTTTTACTTAGAATTAAACCTCTCTTTGTTTTACTTAGAATTAAACCTCTCTTTGTTTACTTAGAATTAAACCTCTCTTTGTTTTACTTAGAATTAAACCTCTCTTTGTTTTACTTATAATTTGTCTTATGTTCTGTGTTTTACCATTCATGAGTGCTCCTTTTGATACTCACTCATACTCTCTCTCTCTCTCTCTCTCTCTCATTATCAACACCTCCCCCGCCTCTGTCAGTGTGTATGTTTGTGTCTGTCTGTCTGGCTCACCGTGTTCTGGGTGGGGGTATAGTTACTGTCTGTGTCTGTCTGTTGTCAAGTAAAGGTTCGTCTGTGTGTGTGTGTGTGTGTGTGTGTGTGTGTGTGTGTGTGTGTGTGTGTGTGTGTGTGTGTGTGTGTGTGTGTGTGTGTGTGTAGTGTTTTACAGGATTTATATTATATACTCGTAATGTCTGGTCTGCTATTAATTTATCATTCTTTCTTTTTAATGACGCTAGACTCTGTTCACACACTAAAACGCTGGGTATGTTGGAATATAGACAATAAAAACACTTCTGAATAGGTGTGTGTGTGTGTGTGTGTGTCTGTGTGTGTGTGTGTGTGTGTGTGAGATAGAGAGTGAGTGTGCGTTTTTCAGGCGGGCATCTTTTGTTAACATTTGTAATTACAAATTAAATTAATACTCGAGAATGCATAAATAATGAACAGGATTCATGAATATAAATAAGCGGAAAGACCAGGTTACCGTTGCAATAATTAGGTATCAGCAATTACTTTTTTGAAATGTATGTATGTATGTATATATGCATGTATGTAATGTTGTGTGTATATGTATGTACTATGTATGCATGTATGTCACTGTATGCACAGTATATGTTCCTCTTGAGTATCATCGTAATATATGTGTGTATACAATTATGTGTTATCCCCAACCCTGTGTGTATTTTTTTTTTTATTTTATTTTTTTTCTATATTCCAACTTACTTCCTCTCGGGCATAGGCTGAGAGCCTTAACATTTACCGCTTTACAATGAACAGTGAAGCCCGTGAGGTCTTGTTCCAGTCTAGGGAGTGAGACATGTGAAGCACGTAGAGTACAACGAGCACCTGCCATCTTGCCTTCACATGAGGCACGGTGCTCACTCATGGCCCGAAACGACCCCATCTCTGAAGCCACCTCGTTCCCGTGCTTCACTGTCTCACCCCCTACACTCGGACTCTCACACTTACACACACAACGCCACCTGTTGAGCAGATAACTCACCAGGCATTGCACCCCTATAGCATATTTTGAATATGGGAATATTCATACAGTGCTATTTAATCAGGGAACAATGAGGGTATTTTATTGACGTTTCGGTGGGCTTGTGGTAATGCACTGATACCAGGTACAGCACAAATGCCATCCCAATAATATCTTCCCATTGATACATCGGGATTTGAACCCGGGACCTTTGGATTACCAGGCCAGTGGCAAGACCACTCCACCACAACTCCCCTTAGCCTCCCTTCCCCCACGCACACGCACACACATACCTATAAACAAACCAAAACACACACACACACACACACACACACTGAGCTAGACACCCTGGCCAATTGAAGCAATGATTGAAGGCCCCCGAAGAGCATCGCAATAATGACCCCTATGACATAAAGTAATAAGGGCGAAAATTACGATGTGTGGCGGATCGATTCGATGTTGGAGAGAGAGAGAGAGAGAGAGAGAGAGAGAGAGAGAGAGAGAGAGAGAGAGAGAGAGAGAGAGAGAGAGAGAGAGAGAGAGAGAGAGAGAGAATAAGTTGAGGCATATAATGGTGTGGGTATACAAAATAATATGTATCGGTACACATTAATATTGAATTGAGCTCTCCCAGTGTATGCCACCTCCTCTACGTAGGGTATGTAGTACCCGTCTTGCAACACAATCCCACCCCTACTCTGTGCAACTCTCCAACTCGAGAGTGAAACAATACTCCCAATCCTTCTTCTATTCAACAGCTGAGCTCTGGAACTCTCTCCCAGAATCAGTCTTTTCCTCTTCCTATGACTTAAATTGCTTCAAACTCCGTGTGTCCATTCATTTTGGCTCGAACGTCCCTTGATTTTTGCCCCGTCACTCTGTCAACTCTGGGGGAGGCACTCACTACAGGCAGTTCTGCCTTTTGTTTCCCTCACTCACATAGAACAACAATATATATACTGTATATATGCATACGGTATTGTGTATAACAGTTGTTTGTAAATTTCATCCTCACTGGCAAATTAACATAGTATATAATTTTTGTTTTGTTTTAATTACATTATATCTATTCTGCATAGGACATATAAAAAATACCATCACTGAACTACTACTGATAAATTAAACAAATATATCAGTTTTTAGTTCTTCTAAGTAAAATCTGAAAGGGATTTGAACCATCTGCAGATATAAAACGTTGCTTATCTGCCTGGCTATAGTTTCATGATTTGGTTTCACTCACTCACTCACTCACTCTCACTCTCTCTCTCTCTCTCTCTCTCTCTCTCTCTCTCTCTCTCTCCTCAAACACATAAAACACACGCACCCTCTCTCCATCTTGTTAATTAATATATAGGCACCCTAAGACCTACTTTTATAATTACTCCCTGAAATTTACACCACCCTTATTTCTCACCCCAGACATTACAGGCGCCGTAAGGATAATGAGTGTGTGTGTGTGTGTGTGTGTGTGTAATGGGGGGGGGGGGGTGCGTTATTCTGAAGGAGTATGTACCCTTTCTTACGTTATTCTGAAGGAGTAGGTACCCTTTCTTACGTTATTCTGAAGGAGTAGGTACCCTTTCTTACGTTATTCTGAAGGAGTAGGTACCCTTTCTTACGTTATTCTGAAGGAGTAGGTACCCTTTCTTACGTTATTCTGAAGGAGTAGGTACCCTTTCTTACGTTATTCTGAAGGAGTAGGTACCCTTTCTTACGTTATTCTGAAGGAGTAGGTACCCTTTCTTACGTTATTCTGAAGGAGTAGGTACCCTTTCTTACGTTATTCTGAAGGAGTAGGTACCCTTTCTTACGTTATTCTGAAGGAGTAGGTACCCTTTCTTACGTTATTCTGAAGGAGTAGGTACCCTTTCTTACGTTATTCTGAAGGAGTAGGTACCCTTTCTTACGTTATTCTGAAAGAGTAGGTACCCTTTCTTGCGTTATTCTGAAGGAGTAGGTACCCTTTCTTACGTTATTCTGAAGGAGAAGGTACCCTTTCTTGCGTTATTCTGAAGTAGGTACCCTTTCTTACGTTATTCTGAAGGAGTAGGTACCCTTTCTTGCGTTATTCTGAAGGAGTAGGTACCCTTTCTTATGGTATTCTGAAGGAGTAGGTACCCTTTCTTACGTTATTCTGAAGGAGTAGGTACCCTATCTTACGTTATTCTGAAGGAGTAGGTACCCTATCTTACGTTATTCTGAAGGAGTAGGTACCCTTTCTTACGTTATTCTGAAGGAGTAGGTACCCTTTCTTACGTTATTCTGAAGGAGTAGGTACCCTATCTTACATTATTCTGAAGGAGTAGGTACCCTATCTTACGTTATTCTGAAGGAGTAGGTACCCTTTCTTACGTTATTCTGAAGGAGTAGGTACCCTTTCTTGCATATTTAACCCCTTCAGCACCGGTACCCTTTCTTGCATATTAACCCCTTCAGCACCGGTACCCTTTCTTGCATATTAACCCCTTCAGCACCGGTACCCTTTCTTGCATATTAACCCCTTCAGCACCGTTACCCTTTCTTGCATAATAACCCCTTCAGCACCGGTACCCTTTCTTGCATAATAACCCCTTCAGCACCGGTACCCTTTCTTGCATAATAACCCCTTCAGCACCGGTACCCTTTCTTGCATAATAACCCCTTCAGCACCGGTACCCTTTCTTGCATATTTAACCCCTTCAGCACCGGTACCCTTTCTTGCATATTAACCCCTTCAGCACCGGTACCCTTTCTTGCATAATAACCCCTTCAGCACCGGTACCCTTTCTTGCATATTTAACCCCTTCAGCACCGGTACCCTTTCTTGCATATTAACCCCTTCAGCACCGGTACCCTTTCTTGCATAATAACCCCTTCAGCACCGGTACCCTTTCTTGCATATTTAACCCCTTCAGCACCGGTACCATTTCTTGCATATTTAACCCCTTCAGCACCGGTACCCTTTCTTACATATTAACCCCTTCAGCACCGGTACCCTTTCTTACATATTAACCCCTTCAGCACCGGTACCCTTTCTTACATATTAACCCCTTCAGCACCGGTACCCTTTCTTGCATAATAACCCCTTCAGCACCGGTACCCTTTCTTGCATAATAACCCCTTCAGCACCGGTACCCTTTCTTGCATATTAACCCCTTCAGCACCGGTACCCTTTCTTGCATATTTAACCCCTTCAGCACCCTTACGTAATTTTCCGTGATCGTGTACTCAGCCATTAACCCCTTCTGTACCGGCGACGTCTCTTAAATTTTATTCTAGCTATATTTAGACGATTTTGTGAAGTTTAAGAAGGATCTGTGGTAGTTGTTGTTGGTGTTGTTGTTGTTCCCTAAGCTGCCTGGCCGAACAGCCCCGAGTCCCTGAGGAAGGCCATGACCACGATCGGGCTTTCCCACAGAGCTCTCATTGAGTGTAGATTGTGTTGTTGGCGTAAGTGGTTGTGTGAAATGCAGTCTTCTACGATGTGTTTAATGGTATGGGGTGCTGTGTTACATCCCGGGCAGGCAAAAATGGTTACGTGAGATAGTTAGAAGCCTATTAATTATTGCTGGAAGCTCTTCTTTAACTGAATAACATCGTCTAATAGTAGCCAGAATAAAGTTAAAAAGACGTCGTCGGTACAGAAGGGGTTAACTGTCTTGGTGGTGTAATGGTTTAGATGATTATGTTTTGGGTGTCGTGTCCCGAGTTCGAATCCCGGGAGGACCATATGCTTTCATTAATTTATTCAAGTACATTGGGGTTTGTAATTGATGATTAATGTTAAGAACGGGGTGTTACTTATTTTGGTTACCATTAGACGATTTTCTTTAGTTTGTAATCTACCTATACGACTCAAATGGGTAAATACGATCTCACTAAACCCTTTTAGCAACACAGGTCCTTCTTGAACTGCATAAAATCATCTAATATTAGCTAGAATCAAAGGTAAAAAGGCGTCATGGTACTGAAGGGGTTAACACGATCTGGCCCGACGTCTTACACACATACACACGTCACATAAACACACACACACACACACACACACACACACACACATACAAAAAAACAAAAAAACAAACAAAAACAAAAACAAATCGGGTCATTAGTTAGGATGCACGAAGCCTCAGCATATTTGTTTAATTTGTTTTAACTCTTAATCTCACATCCATCCCTGTGATAAGAAACTTGGATCATCAATAAGCTTTAGTGGTCAATGTTAGCTTATTTTATGACAAATAAACATCGCTTTTGCTATTATTTTGTTTTGTTTTTTCTCTTGAGGGTAAGAAATATTAATCAAATGTTATGGCAAATCAACGTCGTTTTTGCCAATTCAAGTGTTTTATTGTCGTTTTTTTTTTTTTTTTGCCTCGTGATGTCAGGGATATATTTGGAAGGCGAGACATTTACACAGAATTATTCCTACTTGTTTCCATTCAGCCAGTACTTAACTCTATTTGGTCAGAGGGGGATCTTTTTGGACCTCACCTGTATCACTCAATGAACTTGGCTATAAGGCACTTCACCCCATTGAGGTGTCGATTTTTTCCTGGGCGAGCGATAGCGAGCCTGTATTTGTATCGAAAAATTTACACATACTAGATTTTTAAGGTGGTTTTTTATTTATTTATTTTTTATTTTATTTTATTTTTTTATAAATGAAGTCTGGGAAGGCGTTTTGTTAGCCTTAGGGACAAACTAAAATACATTGCTTGAATATTACACACAAAAAAACAAGCAAAATCCTCACTAAGAGTTAAACAAAATCTGATCCAAACCCCCAAGACATAGTAACTCATTGTGTTATTCATTTGCCTTTGGACTGTCTTCATAATCTGACAGCTTGGCTATTCTCTACGCTACATTATTTGCTCTCCCAGCCACATTAGCTCTCAAAGTCGTATATCCAAGCATTAAGTCATTATTCATCCTCTTAAGAGACTCAGGAGTGTGAATATGAGAGAGAAGGGGGGGGGGGGGATTCAGTCGTACCGTTCATCGTCGTTTCGCATTTTGTCTAGCTTTTTCGATTACAATTATGAGGTCAGATACCTTGGATTAGACTAGGTTTGATTACAGACAGCTTCAAACTGGATCCATAACAATATTAGTTACGCAACATATCATTATAACTCCCAAGTTGTCGTACCAAATACTTTGAGCGAATTGACTGTTGGGCGAAAGGACATGGAATCCCTCAAAAGTCCTGTTTATTTATTCAAGGATCATCCACCCTATCCGGTCCTTTCGTTCCTTTGCCAGGCTGTTTATCCGTCTGCTTGGCTGTAAATTATCCTCTCCATGTCTGAAGCGTTCCCTTGTGCAGGTGTTTAGTTAACTATAGTTACATCCATACTTGAAGATTAGCCCCATTCAGCACATACATATACAGACATACATAAATACACACATACACGCACACACACACACGCACACTCAGATACAGCCAGATAGATAGATAGATAGATAGATAGATACATAGATCGATAGTTTATTGACCACGACAATTACACATATACAATAGTTAGTTAAATTCATGTAAAACAATACATCACACTAACATTCACAAGAAAGAACAGAGAACACATATACAGGACATACACGTCATAGACATATACCGTACATTACAATAATTCTATCCCTGTCCTATTAGTTCCATACATACATATTCACCTAGACACATATACAACAAAAACACACTAACACACACACACACACACACACAATATCATCTCCTCCAACCACCACCAGTTACCCCCATTCAACACATGCAGACATAGACAGACACTCATAAAGAAACATACACACACACACACACACACACACACACAACATCCCTACCAGTTCCCTTATAGACTTGTTTATTTACATGGCTACTTGTGGATTAGCCCCCCCCCCCCTCCCCCCCCACACACACACATACAGAGAGAGAGAGAGAGAGAGAGAGAGAGAGAGAGAGAGAGAGAGAGAGAGAGAGAGAGAGTGAGAGACAGAGAGACAGAGTACAAAGGAGTACAAAGGAAATCAAGCAACAACAGGTCTAGTGACCCTTCTAGGCTGCTTGTTCTCCAAAACACTGAGGATCAAGTGTCCAAACAGTGGTTTAGAGTGGGTAAGGGAACATTGGAAAGGGAACTACTGCCCTGGAACTAATGTTCGTGGCAGGATTAGGAAGTTAGGGGACAGATGGGTTAGTAACTGAGAGAGAGAGAGAGAGAGAGAGAGAGAGAGAGAGAGAGAGAGAGAGAGAGAGAGAGAGAGAGAGAGAGAGAGATCATTCCCTTCCATCCTCTCAGTTCCCTTATAGATGTGTTTATTTACATGGCTACTTGTGGCTTAGTCCCCCATTCAACTCACTGGGTCTTTGTGTGACTGTTTAGATTTATCATTGGCTGTACCGAAAGTGATATAGAATAGAGAGAGAGAGAACCGTTGGAAGGTTTGTACTGGGATAAAGATACTGGGGGTGAAACAGAAGATAGTAGTAGTAGTAGTAGGGGGGCGACTGGATTGAAGTTGCATGGTGTACAGTAGTAATATAGTAAAATAGAGTAATATCTGATGTTTGTAAAATATAATGTAGTGGAAGTAGTGGTAGTAGAAGTATGCATATATGAATTCTTACACCTGTTGTATGCATATATGAATTCTTACACCTGTTGTATGCATATATGAATTATTACACCTGTTGTATGCATATATGAATTATTACACCTGTTGTATGCATATATGAATTATTACACCTGTTGTATGCATATATGAATTATTACACCTGTTGTATGCATATATGAATTATTACACCTGTTGTATGCATATATGAATTATTACACCTGTTGTATGCATATATGAATTATTACACTGTTGTATGCATATATGAATTATTACACCTGTTGTATGCATATATGAATTATTACACCTGTTGTATGCATATATGAATTATTACACCTGTTGTATGCATATATGAATTATTACACCTGTTGTATGCATATATGAATTATTAACCTGTTGTATGCATATATGAATTATGACACCTGTTGTATGCATATATGAATTATACACCTGTTGTATGCATATATGAATTATTACACCTGTTGTATGCATATATGAATTATTACACCTGTTGTATGCATATATGAATTATTACACCTGTTGTATGCATATATGAATTATTACACCTGTTGTATGCATATATGAATTATTACACCTGTTGTATGCATATATGAATTATTACACCTGTTGTTTACAGTATACAATCAAATATATTATTATTATTATTATTAATTATTATTATAATTATTAGTATTATTATCAATATTGTTACAGGTATCAACAGTACACACATTTCTCTACCTTCTGCCTCCACCGCCAAAATAGCCTCCCCAGAAATACCCACAGCCAAATTATAATGCGAGATAAACATACCTGCCCGGGAATAAACGTCTCAAATAAGTTCCATTAACGAGACAGAGACAAACAGAGGTGGAAGAGAGCTAACAGGAGGAGCCGTTTGTAAGGAAGGTAACGACATTGTATTTATAGCGCCTGTCTGACGTCCTAGATCACCTGTAATTGGCCACTTGCGAGTTTCAGGCTATAAGGAAGTTGGAGCTGTAGACACCGATATTTAGCATAATTACCAGCTATACTATGGTTGTACTATATTTATAATTGGATAACACCCATTTCAACATACTTTTTATCCATCAGAAACCCCGCATTTTTGTTTAATAACAATGTTTACAGCTCCAACTTCCTTATAGCCAGAAACTCGCAAGTGGTCAATTTACCTCAAGGTGGGATCAACTTAACCCCTTCAGAACAACGATGACGTAAGTTTAATCATATTCTGTTTACCATTAGACGATATTCTTTAGCTTATGGTCTACCTCTAGGACTCAAAGGGGTATA
This sequence comes from Paralithodes platypus, assembly GCA_032716605.1. Taxonomy (NCBI): domain Eukaryota; kingdom Metazoa; phylum Arthropoda; class Malacostraca; order Decapoda; family Lithodidae; genus Paralithodes; species Paralithodes platypus. Next base: position 54,477,743 of record CM064568.1, on the reverse strand, counting down.
TACTATCTACTGTATATAAACACTCTGGATTACATAGGTCTTTCTGAAACTGCATAAAGAGAGCTACAATAATAATACAAACAAAACTCGCCGGTACAGAAAGGGTTAACGACCATATCAGGTAAGGTGGGGTGAATCTAGCTCATGGTGGAAGGGGATTTAGTGGAAGAGCAGGTAAGATGTGGTACCAGCTCTCTCTCTCTCTCTCTCTCTCTCTCTCTCTCTCTCTCTCTCTCTCTCTCTCTCTCTCTAAGCTACCCTACTCTCCCTACATAAGAGATTCCCATGGCTAACAAGGTGGTGGTCCGCTGATCTGCTCAATATTTAAAACACACACACTAATCACACTCTCTATCTTTCTCTCACACACTCACACACACACACATACACAGCTACCTACTCTCCCTACATAAGAGACTCCCAGAGCTAACAAGGTGTGTGTGTGTGTGTGTGTGTGGTGCTCTGGTCTGCTCAATATTTCTGGCCACCAACCATCTCACTGAAGGGAAGCAGAAAGGGGGAGAGAGAACCCGGTGAGTTATGAGGGGAGGTGGGGGGGGGGGGGTAGGGATGAGGTAGGAGGGGGAGGTAGGTGGGGGGGGGGAAGGTAGGAGGAGGGGTGGGGGGAGGTACGAGGGGTTGAGACATTTGGGGAGAATGAGTTGGATAGGTAGAAAGGGTTGCAAAGATTAGGCGAGGTGAGTGGAGAGAGAGGGAGGAGGTTGGGGAGAGAAGGAAGGAGGTTGGGGAGAGAAGGAAGGAGGTTGGGGAGAGAGGGGAGGTAGTGGGGTGGGTAGGAACAAGGGTTAAGAACATCGGTGGGGAGTGATTGGAGTGAAAAAAGGGGAGGTTGAGGTGCTTGTGGATGGTGTTTGGTGGGGGAGTAAGTAGAGTGAGAGGGGTGGTTAGATGTGAGGTTAGGGTTTGAGAGCTTTGGGGTTACTCGCAGGTAGGGGAGGTAGAGTGGGTTAAGAGGAGTAATGGAGGAGGAAGAAGGAAGGAGTAAAGAAGGAGAATGAGGAAGGAAGGAGTAAGGAAGGAGGAAGACGAAAAGTGAGTGGGGTAGGTGTGGTGAGAGAGAAGAGTAATGTAGAGTAAGAAGGAAGGAGTAAGGAAGGAAGACGAAAAGGGAGTGGGGTAGGTGTGGTGGGAGAGACTGTTGAGAGGGAAGGTGAAGCTGTGTTTTTGGGAGTCTGTGGGTGTAACGATGATGTAAAAAAACGAATGAAACATGGTGGGGGAGAGATGGGGAGGTATGGTTTAAGAGAAAGGGGAAAGGGAGAGAGAAGGTGTGTTGTGAAAGAAATGTAAAGGTGCATATGTGACGAATTGAAATGAGGAGAAGAAAATAGTTATTAGTGTTTAACCCCTTCTATACAGTCGACGTTCTTTTAACTATATTCTGGCTACTATTAAATGATTTTATTCAGTTTTTAAAAGAGCCTCCAGCAACTAAAAGGTTTCGAACTATCTTACTTACCCCTTTTTGCAACCACAGAGCCTTCTTAACCTGCACACAAGCGTCCAAACATAGCTAGAATAGAATTAAGAAGACGTCGCCAATACAGAAGGGGTTATAAATAGTGCCATAGATAAAGAAGCTATAGCTGAAATGGATAGATAAAGAAGCTATAGCTGAAATGGATAGGAAGACATAAATAGCTGCATATGGGCATGGAGGCACAAACCAGGTATACGTAAGCAGGCACAGACATAAACAGAAGCAGGTCAAAACGGCCACACTCCGAAATAGCCACAACTGAAACGGACACAAACCGAAAAAGCCACTTTCGTAAATGGCCACGGACCGAAATGGCCACAGTTTTAACTTGAAACAAGCATTCGCAGAAAGGCAATAGTGGAGGGAGGAATATAGGCAGAGGCATACACAAAGAGGCATACAGCAGAACGATTTAGTGGAGGAAGGCATATAGGCTTACACAGAGAGGCATATAGGCAGGGGGGGTTATCTTGGCCAGGCCTACAAGTTGCTCTTCAAACACAAGTAATAAATTTGAGGGTAAGTAAGTGTGTGGTTCCCTGCTTCTCTACCCTCTCCTTCCTTCCTCCTTCCTTACTCCTTCTTGACTACGTCTTTCCTCCTTCTCTACTACTATTTCTTATTTGTTTACGTTTTCTATACCGCTTTCTCCTTCCTTACTCCTTCCCTCGCCCTTCCTCACTATTTCCTTCCTCCTCCCTTAGTGCCTCTCTTTCCTTCCTCTTTACTCCTTCCTTCCCTCTTCCTCACTACTTCTCCTTCCTTAATTCTTCCTTCCTTCCTCCTTACTACTTATCCTATTTGCTTCCTTAATTCTTCCTTCCTTCCTCCTTACTACTTATCCTATTTGCTTCCTTAACTCTTCCTTCCTTACTTACTTCTTCCTTCCTCCTACCTCTTTTCTTCTTATTCCTAACTCTTTCCTGTCTTCTTCTTCATTTGCCCTTACCCTTTCCTTTCTCTTTCCTCCTTCCTTCCTCCTTACCCCTTCCTTCCTTCCTTCCTTGTGTGATTCTCTGTTTCCTAACTTCTTCCATTCAGTTTGGGAACTTTTGTCGTTCTCTTCCATTCTCTGCGTCATTCCTCTCTCTCTCTCATTCTCTCTTTCTATCTTATCTTATATTTTACCAATTTTCTATTAATTATCAAGTTTCTACTATTGCCTTCTTGGTGTCTTTCTCCCTATGCTTTTGTACTGGCGCCGCACACACTCACTCACTCACTCACTCACTCTCACTCTCTCTCTCTCTCTCTCTCTCTCTCTCTCTCTCTCTCTCTCTCTCTCTCTCACACACACACACACACAGACCCCCCCAAAATAACCACTGTCACCTTAATTCTCTTGACGTGGGTCGATGGACAAGTGGACATATTTATTCCCACGTAAACATTGTCCCGTGTGCGTAAGAAGTGACTAATTGTAAATAAAACCCCGTTTTTTATGATGCTTGCTTGTTTAACTGAGAGTACATGAGCGGCTCTATTTAATTTGTTAGTATTTGTTTGTATTTTTATTTAGTTTGAAGGCATTTTTTGTGAGCCTAGAAGCCGAACCTAAATATATGTAAATAACACCCATTTATTATATACTGCTTTCATTGTTACTAGCTACGTACACATGACTGTATGTGTATATTATAGTCGCATTTGTAATGGGGAAAATGATATATCGGGGTATTGACTTTAATAGGGTACCATTAACCATAATCATAATGCTAAATACACAAATGTACCTAGGCCATCACAGTACAACCATGGATATATATAAACAAACATACTAACCTATTATCTCTCTCTCTCTCTCTCTCTCTCTCTCTCTCTCTCTCTCTCTCAAACACACACACACCAAATTCTGCTATCTGAGTGAGGATATCCACAACATGAGTTAATCAAACACATACAAAACATATAATGTGACAAATCAAACATAAAGAACGCATCCACAAAGATACTGTCACACACACACACACACACACACACACACACACAGGCGACATATGACAGGCAAGGTTGGGTACACTCAGCTTGGTGATGAATGGTCGTCTGTCTCAATGGTCATGGTTGTTGTGGTGGTGGTGGTAGTTGTGGTGTTGGTGGTGGTTGTGGTGGGGAGGTTTTTGTGGTAGTTGTGGTGTTGGTAGTTGTGGTGGTGGTAGTGAAGAATTGTAGTCTGTGTTATGGTTGTTGTGGTAGTGCTGGTGGTAATGGTGGTGGTTGTGGTTGTTGTTGTGGTGTTGGTAGTTGTGATGGTAGTCGTGGTGATGAATGGTCGTCTCAAATGGTCATGGGGTCGTTGTGGTAGTTGTGGTTGTTGTGGTAGTTGTGCAGTATCCGAGTAAAAATCATATGTAACCAAAATCATATGTAACCAAAATCATATGTAACCAAAATCATATGTAACCAAAATCATATGTAACCAAAATCATATGTAACCAAAATAAAATATAAGAGAAGGTGGCCGGTATAGAAGGGGTCACTGTACGAATAAACAGCACACGCAAACACAATATGATAACATGTAGCGGATTCAAGGCTCCGATACATGCAGTCGATATACTTGCTCGTGTGATGCGGACTTAATAGTAGAACATGTAGGTATTTAGTAAATAATCAAAGTTTTACATTACAAAAAAAAAAAAAAAAACATATACAATTGTAATACGTAATATGAAATCAAATGTTTAACCTTATACATTCCAACACTATACATACATAAAAAAAAACCCGCCCTACACCATTACCCGCTCAGCCACACGACTCTATGACAACCCTCTGCATACTAAGGGGGATGGGCCTATTTATTTGCTAATTAATTTATATTTGTATTATGTTATTAGTTTCCTCCCCAGACCTCCATCAAGCTTAAACAAAACACATCCGCCCAAGATCCTCCTTTAAGATATATTTTTATATTTTTCGATAGAAAAATTTCCCGGTTGAAGGCCGGTTCCTCTTAAATTACTGTCTCGCTATCGCTCGCCAGGAAAAAAATCGACACCTAAATGACAAGACAAGTCGTAATATTGACAAAGAACTGGTGCGAAAGGTCTTAACATCGCCAAACTAATGGGCCGAACGTCTTATAATCAGAAAACTAATGGGGCTAACCATGAGGAAGAAGGGGGACCAGAAAAACGACCCATCTCCCCTTAACACATTATATACGGAAATTCGCAAAAAAACAAAAAAACAAAAACAAATCTGAACATTTAAAAAGCTCCCATAATCGAGTCGCCGGGGTTATTCATTATACATGCACGGATTTTGTTTTGCTTTTTTTTTTTTTTTTGCAACATTAATTCATCCGCACTGCAGCGTACAGTAGCCAAAATTAATCATGTCAAATGTGCCATTATGTTTCCCTCGGTGTGCAGTGTAATAATGTCTGCCAGATGTTGATTAGCTATTTCAGAACAAGGACGAGTTTTGGGCTAACTTTACACATTTAGGTTATACGGTGACTACCGTTAGTCGTTTTTATACAGCTGAACAATAGTCTCTATGAACAAAGAGAAAAAGGCATCCTCATGCTGAAGGGGTTAAAAAGATACCCGCGACACCAGCTATTTGAGGCAACTGTGTATATTTTAGCCGATTTCATTACCGTGGCTATTAACTCCTCTCATTATTCATACGAGTGGGGGCACCAGTCGTGTAATTAAAGCCTGGATGGAATGGTGGTGGTATTGTTAGGTTGTGTATTAAGTGTGGAAATGAGCTTGGAATACAGGCGGATTTGCGGTATTTTATACTGGTATTTGTCCGGGTATTAATATTGCAGTGTTGGGTATTGTAGTAAGCGTGGAAGCGTCTTGGTGGTGTAATGGTTAGAGTGTTTAAAACTATGTGTGTGATAACCCATATTCGAATCCCGGTGGATCACATAATTATATGTCTTCATTAATTTAATTGGAGATGTTTGGTGTTGGGGTGAAATTAATAAAATATAGAATATATACTAAGTTTGAATATAACGGGGGAGCCCCTAGTGCATTAACCCCTTGAAGCTCTGACGCGTTTTAGCAGTTTATTTTGGCTATCATTATACGATTTTATTCAGCTTATGAAGGATCTGTGGGAATTAAAAGGGTAAAGACTAACTCAATCAACCCTCTGACTTCCATATAACCTTCCAAATCTAAATAAAATCGCCTAATAATAGCCAGAAAATGGAAAAAGAAGTGCGTTGTCGATCCTCAGAGGGTTAAATGTGGAAGTAGAAGATAAATACAAATGATACGAAACTTGTTCAATATGTGTTTGTATATTACATTTGTGTTTTATGTATTTATATATTTACGTATATTTATATATTCATTTAATCCGTCATTTGCCGTTCCTATCGTGGACCTAAGAGCCGCATCGGGAGAGGCGGAAGATGTAAGGGTATTGGGTTTTATATTAAAGCATTGTGTATATTCATAATCCTAGCTATCTTGGGGGACTTCCTGGGGCTTGGCTTAATGGGTCAGAGTTTTATTGCGGGTCGAGGTGTAGGGTTATCAGGGTTTGTGTTAGGCAAAGTAAAACAATATATATTCCTATTTACGTGTTTGATATATATTTCTATATATCTATCTACCTATTGCCGGAAGCCGAGATCCCCGAAGGGGTGGCCGCGAACGAAACGCCCCTATGCACCTCTGTCCCCAGTCAGTCGATTCCCCTCCTCCCATCCAGCACCGCTTTAACTCATATACTTTTTCACTCCATCCTTCCACCTCTCCCTTTCTGTCCTTCCACCTCACTCTCGTACACTTTCTTAGTCATTCTCTAGCTTCCAATATGTTGCATATAGCAGAACCATCTCCAGGTGTTCCTTTTCACACTTTCCAGCACATCTACATCCACACCACACCGCTCTCGTACTTCTTCATTCGTCTGTCTATCCCTCCATGTAACTCTGCACGCACTTCTCAAGTAACTCATTTCCACCCCTTCACTCTTGGTCTGAATCTCTCCACCAACGTCCATGCTTCGCTCTCATAAGTCAATGTTGGGATTACCACACTGTCATGCAAGGACTTCTTTACTTCCATGCCGACCACCCTATTTCTTGTTACTGCTTTCAGCGTTCCTGCAACCCTCTTCCCCTGTTGCACCCTTTCCCGCACTTCTTCATCCATACTCCCATCTTTACTCAGCACAATACCCAAATACTGAAAAATAAGCCGAATTCTCCATAGCCTGACCGTTCAACCTCACCTGCAGACATACTATAGACTAATTAGGATATGTAGTTTACTGTCAAGTATGAATATATGGATTATTTACTGATTTTTCGAAGTGTGTGTGTCCTTGTTTGAAATGAAAAAATGGAAAGGCTATAGAGGAATCGATACCAGACTTTGTATTACGACCATATAGGTAATATCAAATGCTTTTATCTGTGTGTAAGATAAAATGTAAATGTATCGTGTTTTATTGAACGGTGGGAGTACGGGGATTATTAGGCTTAGCTTCTACTGAAATATTTTGAATACTTGTTTGTTAATAAAATCATCACGCTATACTGTGTGTGTGTGTGTGTGTATGTGTGTGTGTGTGTGTGTGTGTGTGTGTGTGTGTGTGTGTGTGTGTGTGTGTTTGGAAACCCACAAATACAAGTGAGTTTATAGAACTTCATATATATATATAATAATAATAATAGTTCCCCTTCCACCTACACAACAACTAAGCATCTACCACGGACTCAACCATAGGAAACACGGGGGTTAGTGTTGACATTAGCCAGTAATGTCTCGTCACGGTCTCAACTCAAAGATTGCCCCTCACGAACCCGCCTCGGATACACTCTACGCACATTGCCCGCCCCTTTTCAACGCGGGTGTCTATTTAGAATGCTGTTATCTTGCCCCATTATCATGTTTGGGTGGTTTCTTGTTGTGTACAGTGGCGCTAATAAGTCATGTCTCAGCTGTCTTTACGTTTGGCTCTCTCTGTGCTGTAATAATGTCTGTCAGATGTTGAATGGGGTGGGTAAGTGTAAGAGCATGGTTGTATATCTCACTAACAAATAAGAAATAATGTGTAAATATTGCTGATACCAATTATTGATCAAAACATAATTGGTGCCGAGACTTCACTTATGTGGCCGACTGTACACCGCTATTTTCTTCAATTATAATCGCTTTGAGGTCTCGTATATATTTAGACGATTATTACCGTTATTATGTTTTGAGGGGTGTCGTGTCTATTATGTTTTGAGGGGTATCTTGTCTATTATGTTTTGAGGGGTATCTTGTCTATTATGTTTTGAGGGGTATCTTGTCTATTGTTACTGGGTTTCTTGGGTCTTTATACTATAGTCTTCAATGTCAAGCCTTTTGCACTAACAGGGAGACTGGATAATATTATTGTTAGGGCAGATAAAGAAGAGTATAAATGTCGCTCTTATTAAGGGTGGGTTACCGACAATAACAAACGACTACTTCGTACACAATACCTGCGTCTTTTTTAAAAATGGGCCGGTTTTTTCGTCCCCCTTCTTCCTCATGCTTATCCCCATTAGTTTTGAGATTTGAAGACGTTTGACCCATTAGTTTGTCGTTTTCAGACCTTTCGCCCTATTTCTCTGTCAATTTTAAGACCTTTCGTGCCCTTTAAGTGTCGATTATGTTCCTGGCGAGCAATAGCGAGCCTGTAATTGTGGACGAACCGTGACATGAACAAATTAATCTCGAATTAATATAATGGATATTTTTTTTTATTTTAAGTTTGATGGAGGTCTAGGGAGGAAACTAAATATTAATGAAATATATAAATAAATAGACCCCCAAATAAACCCTGTCCCCTTACCTCTGTCATACAGTATATTTTATGTCATCTATATATTTGTTCTCTCTCTCTCTCTCTCTCTCTCTCTCTCTCTCTCTCTCTCTCTCTCTCTCTCTCTCTCTCTCTCTCTCTCACCACCCACACCAGAAAAAACAACTAGAACCACAAATTACCCCCCAAATCATAGGAGTCCCTTACACAGTAGCTGACACGCCTTATGCTTAGGCTGACAAGGGGGTGATTTAGGTCTTCCGTGTGTGTGTGTGTGTGTGTGTAAACAAAGGGTGGTTTAGTTCTTCCGTGTTAGTGTGCCTGTGTGTTAGTATTAGAGTGTGTATATGTGTGTATATATTATATATACATGTGTTTGTGTGTGCATATGTCCGTCTTGATGTTATTGTCGTTGCACTTTATTAATTTGAACGTTATTTAATGTCATGCAATGCTAACCAAACTGACATTATGAATCTCCCATGCATCACCCGTATCCCTTAATCACCCGTATCCCATGCATCACCCGTATCCCATAATCACCCGTATCCCATAATCATGCTAACATTTGTTTTCATAATATTGACACTGAGACAACAATGCATTATTGTCTATTTTGTTTTAGAAGATTAACGTTCTTATCTGCCAATCGCACGTATACCCATTAAACCAGTTGTTTATCTACCTATCAACTTATCTATTTGTCTATCTATCTATTTATCTATCTATCTATCTATCTGTCTGCCTGTTTTCTATCTGTCTATCTATCTATCTACAAAGTTTCGGCATTTTTTTTTTTCAGTGTCCTTCTTCCAGTTTGGGGCCAAAGTCAATGAAAATACAACAGCTGTGAATGTTGTATCACATAAGCTCACCCCTGATCTCAAAACCGGTCAACAGGACCAGCTCAACCCAAGTTCAACATCCATGGACCTTGATGCAGGCTAAAACGTTAAAATGATCCCCACAGACACTAACCCCCCCCCCCATTTGTATCAAGGAGACAAAAGGCAAAGCTGCGTCCACCTTATAATCTAGTTACGTTAAGGGGGGTGACCTGCTTTTTGTTAGTTCTGTCCTTTTCTCTCTTTCTCTGGCTTGTATCCATTCGGCCCCATTCAGCCAACTATTTTAAGACGTTTATCCCCATCAAGGTGTCGATTTATTCCTGGCGAGCGATAGCGAGCCAGCATTATATAAAGGAATCCGGCTTCGCCGGAGAATTTTGTCTATCGAAAAATATACAAATTTAGCCTGCTGTCAAATAAAAATAAAAAATATGCTGGCTCGCTATCGCTCACCAGTAAAAAATTGACACCTGGATGGGGATAAACGTCTTAAAACAGTAGGCTGAATGGGGCCAAATGGATACAAGCCAGAGAAAGATAGAAAAGGACAGAACAAAAACAGGTCACCCCCCTTAAGCCGCTGTCACACGAGCGTTTTTTCCGTCAATTTTCCATGAGCAAGTTTTTTCTCGTATTATTTCGGGACTTTTTCGCACTGGTATCGGTAACTAGGCTGAAGGTAGATTGTGTTAGGCGGCTGAATTCTGATAAAGTGTCATTTTTCAAGCTTCCAGACCATAATTGCCCGTAAAAATTGCTCGAAAAAGGGCTCGTGTGACTCCGGCTTTAAACTTGTGGAATCAAAATGCCAGCTATAATATATAATAACCATAGCTCATAGCACGATATATTCATATTACAACCATAGCTCATAGCACGATACATTCATAGGGATGACATTCATTCAGCAATGGAAAACTATTGGAAGTCCCTCATTCACATACTTGAGGTTGGATGCCACGTGTCTATAGGTGTGTGTGTGTGTGTGTGTGTGTGTGTGTGTGTGTGTGTGTGTGTGTGTGTGTGTGTGTGTGTGACGTTCTAACTAATTGATAGATAGCGAATATACAAGTTTCCAATGACAAACATGAGTAGTAAGCCGTTTGTAAGTGATATTCGGTAACTTCCACTCTTTGGTATTGGCATCGTAAACTAGATGAAAAATAGATTATGTTCGGTAGTTTAATCATATCGGAACTTATATTTTAAAGCTGCCAGACTACAATTGCTCGTAGAAAATGGCCGGAAAATCGCTCGTGTGACACCGCCCAAAATTAAGGGGGTAGTGCTTGGATTTTGGTCTATATATTTATGTATTTATTTTTTACTTTCCTCGCTAGACCTCCATCAATCTTAATACAATAAATACCCCCTGGACCCCCTTTCAAGATAAATTTGTAAATTTTTCGGTAGAAAAATGTCACGGCCAAAGGCCGTTTCCTTCTGAAATTACAGGCTCGCTATCGTTCGCCAGGAAAAATCGCCACCTAAATGGCACGAAAGGTCTAAATGTTGACAAAGAAATGGGGCGAAAGGTCTCAAAATCGCCGAACTAATGGACGTTCTGTCCATTAGTTCGGCGATTTTGAGACCTTTCGCCCCATCTAAAAACCTCAAAACTAATATACTAAACATGAGGGAGAAGGGAGTCCATAAAAAGCGAGTACTACCCCCTTAAAGAAAACGACCCCAGCGCCACCTTCTTCTATGGCGAACTCTCTCACGCCCCGTTTGATCAGAGCTGCGCACAACAACACCGTTTTTTACTGCGCATGATTACAGTCTCATTCAATTGTCCAGTCTTGTTTACATTTCCTCCTTAGCGTAGCACATCGTTTTTGTTGTTGTTTTTGTTGTTGTTGGTGGTGGTGGTGGTATTGTTGTTCGTGGTTGTTGGCGTTATTGTTGCTATTGTTGTTGTTGTTGCTTTTATTATGTGGATGAGGGAGACAAAAGGCAAAACTGTTTGTGACGAGAGCCTCCCCAGCATTTTACAGTCATTGTCAGGAATTTCTAGACCATTTTTTGAGGTACATCAACTCGCTTAATCCGAAGAGTCTCAGAAATTGTAGTTCTGCAATTATATTTTTCTCAGGTTGCTATAGGAAACCGTATCGCTAATGTAGTTATTTATTAAATTTTTTGTTTTTTTTTTTTTATATATTGCAAATGTATTTTATATATTAACTTTTAAGCTTCAAATAAGCCTAAATAACATTCTGAGACTCTGAGGATTAAACGAGTTGACTGTACAAATATATATCTAATGATTAACAATTTTGTTCTTGGGACTCACGAATCGAAATATCCTACCACTATTACTGTTCTCGCAGTCATTGTCTAACTATAAATTCCTAAACACAGCAATAACACACTTAACCCTCTTCCTCTTCCTCTTCCTACGACTTAAATTACTTCAAACTCCGTGTGTCCAGGCATTTTGGCTCTACCGTCCCTTGATTTTGGCCCTGTCACTCTTTCAACTCAGGGGGAGGCACTCGATACAGGCAGTTCTGTATTTTGTCTCCTTCACTCACATAGAAAAAATAAATACAAAAATACAGTACTTACCAAAGTACCTTATCTGCTGCACATCCGAACAAAATAATTACCTGGAAGAAAAACCAAGGTTACTAAATATATTAATATGAAAATCATGTTAATTTGTTGATTCATTGGTAATACCAAAGTATATCATCCAGTTTCATTTAAGTGCTAGTTCGTGATTCCTAAAACGGCTCGTGCGACGCAGACTGTATTTCGTAAATTAATATAGCAGTTTTATTGTTTGAATTGCTCTTAAAAAGAAAAACACATTCTCTCATCAATATATTAAACCATGTCCGGTCTTGAAATGAAAAATAACCCGGAACACAATCTATATAAGACATAAACCAGCACAGAGCAGCTTATAATAAACCAGCACAGAGCAGCTTATAATAATAAAATGTCTACGTATTTTGGACATTTCATTCATAAAATATTTCAGTTTTTGATGAGCGAAAATGTGAAGTCGATGAAAATGGGGGTTATATTTATTGATTTAATTAAACATTTTGTCAAGATTAATTGTATCCATCTTTTATACTTGTTATATTTATCTCATCATGGTTTTTGCTGCCAAGTATTTATTTATATTTGGTGTGTGTGTGTGTGTGTGTGTGTGTGTGTGTGTGTGTGTGTGTGTGTACTTACTCTAGTTGTACTTACTCTAGTTGTATTGCGGGAGTGAGCATGCTCGTTATTTCCCGCCTCCTATATGTGTAGGTGTTATATGTATCGTTGGAATGGCTGTGGATGTGTGTGTAGTCTGTATTTTTAGCCAATTGGCGACATCGGAAACGAAGGCTTAGGGTGGATCTGTATGGTACCATTCTCACTATAGACGGTACCGTCTCGCCCGAAGGCTTAGGTAGCCATCAGCTTAGGTGAACCATATGATACCCATCTCGCCTTGTACCATTTTTGCCAACCCCAGATGGGACGTCACAACGTCGTCCACTTATTCCAGGTACCTATTTACAGCTAGGTGAACTGAGGCTAACACATGAAAGGAGACAAGCCCAATTTGTCTCCGCCCGGCCGGGGATTGAACCCCCGACCCCTCGTGTGTGAGACGAGAGCTCTACCTACTAGGCTACGGGCTGTGTGTGTGTGTGTGGGTGTGGGTGTGTGTGTGTGTGTGTGTGTGTGTGTGTGTGTGTGTGTGTGTGTGTGTGTGTGTGTGTGTATGTATGTATGTATGTATGCCCTTCAAGCTAAATTTATGAATTATTCGATAGAAAAACGTAGGCCAATTTACTCTAAGTTCTTTAGTTTGAAGGAAGCGTTAGGTAATAATAATAATAATAATAATAATTAGGTAAATATACAGTATATGTAATTGTATCGATTCT
>CM064568.1:54447230-54459730 GCA_032716605.1 Paralithodes platypus | reverse complement strand
TTAACACTCTTTGAAGGGGGTAGAGTTTGTTTATTAAGTAATGTATTTATATAAGTTACTGTATTTATCATTGCTTTCAGTTTCTTCCGTAGACCTCCATCAAACTTGATATATTATCCTCAATATCCCAGTTCCTCCTAAATCACAGGCTCGCTATCTCTCCCCAGGACAAATTCGAGACCTAAATAGCACAAAAGGTTCTAAAATCGCCAAACTAACGGGTCTTAAATTCTCAAAAATAATGGGCTAAACATGAAAGAGAAGTGGGTCCACAAACAGTAACTAACTCCCTCTTAAGGTTTATTACACTGCATTGTGTCTGTATTATGTAATCTGGTGTGTGTGTGTGTGTGTGTGTGTACCTGTACCTGTGCCTGTGTCTGTGTCTGTGTGTGTGTGTGTGAATATGAATATTTAACTGTGCTACGTACATGTGTGTGACCCTATATGTACGCATGTGTGTGTGTGTGTGTGTGTGTGTGTAGAGAGGCCATTCAACCACCCTCTACTGTGAGTACCGATCCCCTGTGTACGTAAGGGCTAAAGTGGGCAGCCTTAGTGTACAGGGGGGGCGGCGACCCTTTTTGACGCCGGGATCAACACCTCAAAGTCAAACACTACACACACACACAACACTTTACACACACTCTCTCTCTCTCTCTCTCTCTCTCTCTCTCTCTCTCTCTCTCATACATACGCCCACACAGTATGTATGGTTTGTTTACATCTGACCCCATTCCACCTCACCTATTCAGTTTTCTTTCGATACCATTTATCTACCAATATAGTCGTCCCTCTAAAACTCCATGGTATTTTCACGCCGCCCTTCGCAGTTACTATTTGAGCAAACAGATTCCCAAACGAAAGGACCGACCAAAAATCAACAACATTATAACCTTTCCAAATATACTTTGCCAATTGTCCCCCTTGTTAACCCACCTGCGAAGTTCTCCCTCATTTCCCAAACACTCATCTTTCACTTTCACCTTCTTGCCTTTTAAACACACACGGGGGGACTAAAGCAAGCACGCCATCTTTACAGTTATCTCTCTCTCTCTCTCTCTCTCTCTCTCTCTCTCTCTCTCACAATGATTCCCACATTCACTCGTTCAGAAAAACACAAACACTATTTTTTTTCCAACTAAATAATTTATATATACACACAAAACACACACTTTCACTAACACACACACGACACACACACATGCATACACACGACACATGCATACACACAAACACACACACACACATCCACTAACACAAATGCAAACACACACACACACACACTCTTTCTATCTCTCCCTCTCTCTCTTCCCTGACGTGTGAACTGGTACACTAATACGGAGGACTTAGCAGGGGTGGGGGGGGGGGGGGGGGGGCTCCTGGGAGAAAAAGAAGAAAACAGAAAATCTGGAGAGGGTCTTGTGTGTGTGTGCGTGTGTGTTTGTTTGTTTGTGTGTTTATCCGGAAAGCGGCACATCAAAGACTTCCGATAGACCCTCTTTGTTGCCCCCCCCCCCCCCCCCACTCACTCACTCTCACTTTCTCAGCACACCCACACACACTCTCTATCTCTCTCTCTCACACACACACACACACACACACACACACACACAGTAATTATACATATATTATTTAGTTTCAATAAGAACTGTATCTATTCAACCCTCAGCATTTTCCAGTTTGTCTTGGTATATTCCTCTTTATTCTCACTTTATTTAGACGTATATCATTGTACTCCTTTGTACTCCTTTGTTTATTCTTACTTATTTTAGAGGTAGCTTTTAACCCCCTTCAGCACGATGACGTAATTTTCATCGTATTCTGGTTACCATTAGACGATTTTCTTTAGCTTATAATCTACCTCTAGAAATCAAAGGGGTGAATATGATCTCCATAAACCCGCTAAACAACACAGGTCCTTCTTAATCGGCAGAACATCGTCTAATTTCAGCCAGGATCGGAGGTAAAAAGGCGTTATCGTGGTGAAGGGGTTAAACGTTTTAGTTCGACATGAATATTTTTCCACCATATAATTATTACTCATGATTCATTTTATAATTATGATGTTATGAATGTTTATCACCTCCAAGGATACATTTCTTATATAACTTTTACCTCATTTTCTATCAATCTGTTTAAATTTCCATCATAAATATTTCTTCTATCACTTTGACTATCAGTATATATAAAAACAATTCATAATCATGTCTTCTATCAGTTTGACTATCAATATATATATATATATATATATATATATATATATAGAGAGAGAGAGAGAGTATATATTTATCTCAATAATTTCTTCTATCACTTTTACCACATTTTCTATTAATCTGTTTAATATACAGTATATCAAAATTATTTCTTCTGTTATTTTTACCATGTGTTCCTATCATTCTTTATTGTCTTTACCTTCCTCCCTTGTTTTGCATATGATCTTTGACCCTGGATAATCTTCGGAGTTATATTGATGATTATTGTCTGTGTCAGGACTCCTATTGTTTTAAGGTTATCAGGAATTGTGAAGTCTCCCCCCCCCCCCCCCTTCACTCTCTCTCTCTCTATTTCTAACTCTAACTAACTTTAAATATTATAGCACACACACTCACTCACTCTTACCCTCTCTCACTCACTCTCTCTCACCCTCTGTCACACTCATTCTCTCACTCTCGCCTACACTCTCATTCCAACTCTCTCTCGCTTACACTCTCATTCCAACTCTCTATCACACACACACACACTCGCTCTCTCTCTCTCTCTCTCTCATCCCAGCTCAAGGCGTGCGTGGGTGTGAGAGAGATGAAAGGAAAGCGCCACCAAGAGGAAGAAGTATAAGAGGAACAAGAGGAGGAGAAAGAAAGAGGGACAGAGAGAGAGGATCGAAGTTAGCGCCTGAGAGCTTCAGGCCCATTCTGAGGCAGTGATGAGAAGAAGAAGAAAATAAAAAAAAATAAGAATAAGAAGCCGACGAAGAAGAACCAAGGAGAGAGCGAGAGAAGAGAGAGTGAGAGTGAGTGAGAGCAAGAGAGTGAAATTCGAAGCCAAGGAGAGCAAAATTTCGAAAGTCTTTGCTTATCACCGACCCCTCCTCAGTAAGAAAGTTGATAAGAGAATCATACTTGGTGTTAGACTCACGGCGGTGGGTGGAAGGGAAAAGGTTGGGGTAAATGTGAAGGAAATTTCAGCCAGATATATTATATTAGGATGGCAAAACTGTTAAAGTAATATGTAAATATGCATGCTTATGTGCAAATACCCTTTGTATGTACTATATGTATGTACAGTATGTATGTGTGTACTCTATAGAAAACAAAAAATATATATATTCTGCTCTATTGAGCTTTACCCGGGAAAACCTCATGGTGTGGAGTCGAAGGGTGAGTGCAGTAGAAAATTTCCATATATATATATATATATATAGAGAGAGAGAGAGAGAGAATGTGTGTGAGTATGAGAGATTGAGTTAAAGATATAAGTGTGAAGACGCATCAATAAAGGCAGTGAAGGGGAAGGTATGAGGCAGAACCCTTGTAAACCTGTTATCTTATCTGTATCGATATCGGGTGTCGGGAAGTTGCGGTCCTCATCACGAATAACAAAAATATATATACTGTATATATAAATGCAATAAAGGAATAAACCGTGATTGCAATATATAGCTATATTAATCATCTTAGCTCATTCAGTGCCGGTGACGTCCTTTCCATTATATTCTGCCAACTATTAGTCGATTCTATTCAGTTTAGGAAGGACCTGTAGCTATATAAGGCTTCGAAAAATATCAACCAATTCTTTAAACTACCACATATCCCTCCTAAGCGGCATAAAAAAAACATCTTAATATAGTTAGAATATAATTTAACAGACGTCGCTGGCACAAAAAGGGTTAAAGTCTCCAACAACAGCACGGCGGGGGCAAAGTCTGTCATATCTGATTGTTTTGTTTAGGTTGCATTTGTTTTAACCCCTTCAGTATTATGACGCGTTTTAACAGTTTATTCTGGCTAACAGTAGACGATTTTACTCAGGTTCGAAAGGCCCTCTAGTAATCAGATAGGTAAAATATAATTCAATCAACCTTCCTCCGACGTCCACAATTTCTTCCAAAGCTTAATAATATCGTCTAATGATAGCCTAAATTAAATAGAGAAATGAGTCTTCATATTATCACCAACCCAATTAACTCACAAATAAACCAAATTAATGAAAGCAATGAAACTAATGAATACACGTGGTACTCCAAGGATTCGAACCCTGGATACTCACACCGAAATTTCATGTATATATATATCATAGACTACAGTAGATCTAATATATACAGTATACTGTAGTCGATGGTTATACATATATATATATATATATATATAGCCTATAATCACTCCTCTCTTTCACATTTATCTCGGAGTTGCATCTTTTGTTTACCCATTTAAAGTTTCGATATTTTTTTTTTTTTGCCACCAAAATTGTCATGTCCCGAGATCAAAATGGCGATAATGGCTCCCGAGGTCACCCTGAACCGTGTGGCCGCCCTGATTGCTTCTAGAGGGTGAGGCAGAAGTGGGAGGCTGGCTGGGGGGATCAGGACCTCTCTACGCCCACACCACCCAAGGGCCCTCGCCAGTACAACTCCGAATGCGACCATGACCACCGACAACCACACCACCACCCCCAGGAACTCCACCAGGGGCAGGGACCTCACCACGGCGACCAGGAACCATGCCAACACCCTCAAGAACACCACCAGGGGCAGGGACCTCACCACGGTGACCAGGAACCATGCCAACACCCTCAGGAACACCACCAGGGGCAGGGACCTCACCACGGTGACCAGGAACCATGCCACCACCCTCAGGAACACCACCAGGGGCAGGGGCTTCACCACGGCGACCAGGAACCATGCCATCACCCTCAGGGATCTCACCATGACACACAGGAACCATGCCACCACCAGATACCAGACCGCGACCACCATCAACCACACCACGACCCTCAGGAACACCACCAAGCCCCGGCGGCACCTGGTGATAAACACAAGGGCAAGGCTCCTCACGACGATTTGCAGCACATGGAAGGTTGCCATGGGGTCTAGCACAAGATGAGACTGCATGCGGAGAGCCTCGAGGACCTGGCCAAAAAGCTGGCGCAGATTGTAGAACCACACGTGAGGGAGGCGATGGCGGAGGCAGGTCAGGGGAAGAGAGGTCCGGTGTGTCTCAATCTCAACCAGATAATAAATATCAATATCATAAACACAGACCTCATCTCCTCTCAAGGCCCAAATCCCCTTCCCCTGCATGGACCTCCGAGCATCCCCTATCCTTCCGTAAGTCCTCATCCTCTGCCTTGGCCTCCCCATCCCCATCCTTGTCCGTGGTCTCCCAGTGCTACTCCTCAACCTTCATTCTGTCCTGGCCCTCTTCTGGGGTCTCCCACACATTGTTGTCCTTTTCCCGATTCTCCCACCTGCCATAGTCCTTATCCTGAACCTTCCATCCATGATAGTTCACTACCTATGTTTCCCACCCAGGATAATTCACTACTAGAGCCTCCCATCTATGATAGTTCACTAACTGAACCTCCGCCCTATCATAGTCCTGTTCCCGATTCTCACACCCACAACAGTCCTTTCCCTGAACCTACCAGCCACAACAACCGACGACCCATTATTTTCCCTAGTTTCAGTCCTCTTCCATTATTCGGTCCACCACACTATTCCATGACCTCATCTACCTTCTTGTCGCTCCCTGAAGAAGTACTAAGTACCTCGTCAGCACCTGCAAAAAATATTAGCGTTTCACCAAGCAGTTTGCTAGAGCGTGCAATAGGATTAAGCCTCTCCCACTTATCCGGCACAGAAGTAAAATCCTCCCCCACTTCTCCTGGACCAGACACAACCCCTTCTTCGACCATTCTTGTAAGCCTCTCCAACTTATCCGGCACAGAAGTAAAAGCCTCCCCTATTCCTGGTCAAGATACAGAATCCTCGACCGACCTAGTACCCTATGTTTCACCACCCAAGCCGAGCCTGACCTCTTCTAGGAGGGATAGGTGTGAGGTGTGTATAGAAACAGAGTACACGGTCCACTTGAACATAAGGATTACCTTCGATTGAATCTCCTGAGCAAAATCGATGGGGTGTGGCTTCCGATTAATGCTTTGACAGTTGTTTTATCTTGAACCTTGATTATATGTATTTATTGTAACTTGATCTTGAAACTATACCCATGCTTTATCTTTGAAAATATACCATTGCTTTATCTTTTACTTGACTACAGTCCATTCAATATAGGTAGGCCAAAAATATTGACCACTAACCTTTATAAGTGATAAACGACTAGAGTTATCAAGTTAATTGTTTTACCATTTAGGAAGGGGGACGTGAATATGTTAATGCCCATTTGTTCTAGCCCTTTTTGAGCTAGGGGTCACAATTTCTGACCAACATATAATGAATGGACTATGGTAGCCAGTGACCAGTATATATTTATTTTAGAAGAGTCGACTAAAGGGGGTAGTACTCGCTTTTTCTGGACCCCTTTCTCCCTCACGTTGAGATATATTTAACTTATATATATATATATATATACTGTATACTGTATATATATATATATATATACTGTATATATATATATATATATATTACAGTATATATATATATATATATATATATATATATATATATATATATATATATATATATATACATACACACACACATATATAAGGACATATGTGTTGTTAGTACTCCCCTTTACTTTCACAAGACACTCCCACCTCATCTCAAGGAAATATCCCCTTCTCCAGCGATTTTAAGACTTTCTCTCTCCTCCTCCAACAGATTCCCTCCCCACCCACCAGAACGCCCGCCCGCCTTTCATAAACATCGCTGGCAGAAGTAGAAAGGGTTAGTTTTACATAGATACACTGGCCTCACAGACCTTACGATTAAACGAAGATGGTCAGGACTTAAATTTGTTTGTATTATATATATATATATATATATATATATATACTGTATATATATATATTTTTTTTTTTTTTTTTTTTTGCAAATTCAACCCCAAAATTCGAGCGAAATTTTTAAATTTTTAGGTATATAAGTTTTTCCCTCCTAAAAAAAAGGCTGGTTAAGCTTGATAGAGGTCTAGAGAGCAAACTAAAACATATTTACATAATCATTCAAAACATATATATTTAAATTAATATAACCCCCCATTTAAGCTCGCTCTCTCTCACACATCTACACACACACACACACTCTCTCACTCGCTATCTCTCTCTCTCTCTTTCACTAACTAACTCTCTCTCTCTCTCTCTCACATCAGTTTAGCCAAGTCTCTGCGTTATCTTCCCCTCCGTCTCTGTCTCAAGCCACTGTCTCCTAGTGTCTTAACTGTCTACATTGTCGGTATCTGTTAAGCTATCACATTTTCTGTCTCATATACTGGCTTTCTCATACCTCTCTCTCTCTCTCTCTGAATGTCTATCTATATTTCTGCCAATCTCCTTATCTATCTATGTATATCTATGACGCAAGTTTTCCCCCCCTGTGTTTTCATAATTTGTTTGACGGGTATATATATAGCACAGTACAATAAAGTTAATAGAAAACAAGACTTCACCAACAAAATACTTGATTTCTTAAAATGGAATAATAATGTCGTGCGGATTTAGCGTGCAGCATTAAGAGGCACTTATGGCATGGCACGAAGCAACTTTACCCGGCAACTGAATTTACAAACCGGTTTTTGATTATCGCCAGCCTGAAAAATATATAATGATACGGTGGTGTCCAGGTAGTGCAAGGTGGGGGCAGCTTGTAATATTAAACAGTTCTAGATACTGATTATGCGTTAGCCTGATTTGGTCAGATTTTTTTTTTTTTTTTTTTTTTTTTGTATCTCCCTTGTTTCGCTCCATTAGTTTGGAGATAATAAGAAGTTTCACTCCATCATTGTTGCGATAATAAGACCCTTCATCTCCTTCAGGGAGGTGTGGCAGAGTGGTCTTGCCACTGGACTGGTAATCCAATGGACCCGGGTTCGAATCCCAATATGTCAATGGGAATGGGAATTGGGATGGAATTTGTGCTGTACCTAGTTTCAGTGCATTACCACAGCACACCGAAATGCCAAAACAAAATACCCTCATTGTTCCCTGATTAAATAGCACTGTATGAATATTCCCATATTCAAAATATGCTACAGGGGGACAATGCCTAGTGAGTTAATTGCTCAATAGGTGGCGTTCTGAGAGTGAGGGTCCGAGCCTGGGGTGTGAGACTGTGAAGCGCAGAGGCGAAGCAGCTTCAGAGATGGAGTTGGGTTCGAGCCGTGAATAGGTGCTTCGCATGTCTCACTCCCTAGACTGGAACAATACCTCACGGGCCTCACCGTGTTCAGCGGTAGAGTGTAAAGGCTATCAGCCTATGCCCGAGAGGGAGTAGTTGGAATATAGAAGAGAAAAAAAAAAAAAAAAAAAAAAAATCTGGGCGAGTGATACCCAGCCGTAACTTATAGTAAGTCGTCCTTCGGCCGGGACAGTTTGCTATCGAAAAATGTACAAATTTAGCTTGAAAAGGTTCTGGGTGGGCATTTTTTTTATTTTGACGGAAATCTGGGAAAGCATTTCTGTTAGCCTAAGGGACAAACAAAAATACATTACTCGAAAATGGCAAAAACAAGCAAAATCCTCGAACATAAATAAACAAAATATCTTACTAAACCACAAGACGTCGGATCAAATAGTAGTGTTAAGAACAGAACTCTAGAACAGGAACTATGATTATAAATATTATGTAAAGTAAGAGGAGAAGCAAGATGGTGTGTTGATGGCGGCCGGAGGGGAGCGTCTAGAATTCTTAATTATAACCATCAAAATAATCAGGTGTTAAAATTGTCTATAATCAGAGAACTGGATTGGGAATATGTTAAAGACAATATATTAATAGTGTGTGTGTGTGTGTGTGTTTGAGTGAGTGAGTGTGAGTGTGTGTGTGTTTGTGTGTGTGTGTGTGTGTGTGTGTGTGTGTGTGTGTATTCATGACGGATGATATTGTTTTTGTTAGCGTCTTAACTATGCCCATTTCAGGTTACAAGATCTAATAAAAAAAAAAAAAAAAAAAAAAATGAGATAATTTGTTTACCTCTTCTCTTACTAGAATACGAGACAAACAATCTCTGCCAAATGTTCATGCTCCTAAAGGTGTTCTCTGTTCATGACTATAGATATTGTGTTCTAGGGGTGAATGGACGGTTTTCCATTGATAAACTCGAGAGAATACGCAGAGCCAGTGTCACACGAGCGCTTCTTACGGCAATATTCGACGAGCAAGTTTGTTCTCGTAATATCTTGAGGCTCTTTCGCACTGGAATAAAAAACTAGACTGAAGGTAGATTACGTTAAGTAGCAATAAATTCTGATAACACTTAAATATTGAAGATGACACTCTATAATTGCCCTTAAATATATATATATATATATATATATATATATATATATATATATATACATTATATATTATTTGATTTAAAAATATGAAACATCAATTATAATACCTGTATGTAGTGATCTAAAATATATATATAGTAGCCTAACTGTTGAGCATTACTGTAGGTGTTGTCAGGGCCCGAGCATATTACCCAACTACCAGTCATGGCTCGCTGAACATCACACAGACACACACACACATAAACTATATAATATATAATAATAGTACACCTGTTTCTATAAGTAATTCAAATTTATGTTTACCTTGATTTGTTTTAGAGAGTTGGATGTATAAAGTTAGTTCAGCCTAAAAACAACCTAACTGACTAACTAATTGAAAAAACAAAAACAAATAAGGTAAATAAAAAGTAGTATGCCAAATCTATAATATTCCATCTGTTTCTATAAGTCATTCCGTTTTATGTTTACCTTGATTTGTTTTAGACAGTTGGATGTATAAAGTTAGTACAGCCTCAAAAAACCAAACTGACTAACTAATTGAAAGAGAAAATACAGTAAATACAAAGTACTAGGACAAATCTATGATATTCCAGCTGTTTCTCTAAGTAATTCAGGGTTATGTTTACCTTGATTCATTATGGGTATTCGGGTGCACAAAGATAATCCTTCCTTTAAAATAATAATAAACTAAACATTAATTGATTAGTTACTGATTAATTATAGGATAAACGAATTTAATACATTATTAGAGATAAAGAGTCCAGCTGTGTCTCTAAGTGGGTTATGATATTTTGTTTAATTCTTAGTGATGATTTTGCTTGTTTTGTATTCCTTTCTTGTTCATACTAGAACAATGTATTACAGCTTGTCACCTAGGCTAACATAAATGCCTTTAAATATTTCCTTCCTTTAAACACACACACACACACACATATATATATATATATATATAAAATACAAATCCCCACCCAGACCTCCTTCAAGCTTAATTTGTACATCATTTATTTTTGTTTGTACCTTTTCTACATACGTTTTTTTTTATTTTTTTTTTAGAGAATGGGGGTGGGAGGGAGGGGGGGGGGGGTCTTTAAGGGGTCAATGTGGCGCCTTCTGTCTCGCAATGTTCACTAGTTGATGCCTCAGGGTCAGACATTATGTGCACAAACTCTCTCTTTATCTCTCTATACCTCTAGCTCGCTCTCTCTCTCTCTCTCTCTCTCTCTCTCTCTCCAGACACACACTTTTTCTTTCATACAATAAACATTATACAGGTGAAAAGAAACGCTTACACACACACACACACACGCTCTTTTTATCTCTTGTACTCTCTCTCTCTCAGGTTAACACACTCGCTCACTCTTCCTCTTACACACATTCACACACACACACACACACACACACACACACACACACAGACATCATATACGTAACACCATGTCACAAAGCTAAGTATACCCTTCACTTAGAAAATGTCATCCGCTACATTCCCTTCTAATCTATCCTGCACTTACACACCCGTTTCAACATCTGGCAGACATTATTACCATGCAGAAGTAACATGATGGCAACTGTGACATTATTATCATTGTTTATAGACCGTATTTATTTATTTATTTATTTATATATATATTTTATTTTGTATGTATATATTTATTTATATATATATACAGTATATACAGTATATATATATATATATATATATATATATATATATATTTTTTTTTTTTTTTTTTTTTGGGGGGGGGGGGGGGAGAGGGAAGTTCAGTCGCGAGTAATAATAAGAGTACCTCCATTTGAATCATTAGATGTTTAAGGGGGTGTTTTATTAACCCCTTTCTCCCTCAGTTTAGTTTTGACATTTGAATACGTTTGCCCCACTAGCTTGGCGATTTTCATACGGTACCTTTCGCCCCATTTCTGTGTTATTTTTAAGACCGGTACTGTCAAATTCAATCGTTTGCCGAATAATTTATGATAATTTGTGTCTCACCTTTACACAGAGAGTAATCCAGCTAGCTCTCACAAACACCTCCTCCTACTTAATTCACTACACTAAACAAGCACACCCCACTTCTTTCCAATACACCAAGCAAGAAAGCGTTGATAATAGCGACTAACACTCTTTCAACTTTAGGGGTACCACTTGTTACAGTCAGATTTGCCTTTGTCTCCTTCATACACATAACACAAATAAATAATCGACATTATAAGCAACATTTTCGGCGATCAATTGGTTTGACTGTACACTTAAATTAAATCCCACCTCTCCTAACTCACACACTCTCTCTCTCTCTCTCTCTCTCCACTCTCCAAGCACCGTTAATGGCACACAGCGGATTATCCCCGCATTAACCAAGCCGATGTAGAGATCAATGTACACTTCATACACACACACACACACACACACACTCAGCATAGCCACTCTTATCTCTCTCCCTCTCTCTCTGCTACCCAGACTCATATATAAACAGTACGGTATATATATATATATCTCTCACCCTCACTCTCACTCTCTCTCAGACACACACTTCAGACAACAAACATAGACTCTTATCCGTCTCTCGCCCTCGCGCACCCATGCTCTCTCTCTCTCTCTCTCTCTCTCTCTCTCTCTCTCTCTCTCTCTCTCTCGTTTAAAGTCAAGCGGTGCCTCATTGGGAGCGAATTCTAATAATGGGATGGTAATTAAAATGGGTGATATTTGTTGGTTTTTTTGCAAATTTACCGACTTTAATACTTGACCTTGCGTTTTCTTACTTATGTTCACAATTATAAACATGTACATAGAATTACGAAATAGTATCCCATTGCTTGCAGTAAAGGGGTCTATGCTTGCAGTATTTCTAACTGAAATTCCAAAGATTAAGCCGATTTCCAATTGGTATTTTCTATAAAGAATTTACTGTATTTATGCTGTATTTATGATGTATTTATGATGTATTTATGATGTATTTATGATGTATTTTACAGTGTCTACTATCAATACAGACATTCAAATAATTATTCAAGGATTTTATTATTCTAATTCTGTTATCAGGTCAGGGGTG
>CM064568.1:54405858-54447130 GCA_032716605.1 Paralithodes platypus | reverse complement strand
TCTCTCTTCTCCTCCTCATCTCTCTCTATCTCTCTCTCTCCACTCCTCTCTCTACTCTCTCTCCCTCTCCCTACTATCATCTCTCATCATATATATCCATATATATATATAATATATATATCTAATATATCGAACGTTGATTAATATTCGTTTAGCTGATGGGGTAGACGTTTTGGTGTAGCTTAAGGAAGGATTTGTTATGTTAGTAAAATTAAAACGGCTTAAGTGGAGACTGGTTCGAAACCTATATCACTTGCTGAACGCCCTTTTTAAGCTAAATAAAATCTTCTAATAGTACCAGACAAATAAAAAATTCAAGGAGAGAAGTCGCTGGTACAGAAGGGGTTAACCTTTTCAGTTATTGAGGGCAACGTGTGCACCATACCTCTATACCGCTATACGGGCTCACTTCGTGGCATTAAGGGCAGATATCGACTTGAAGGATTTTTTTCTGGACTCCCTCTCTCTCTCATGTTAGCCCCATTGCTTTTGAAGTTTTAAGACGGTTCCCCCATTAGTTTGGCGATTTAAGGAGTTTCATCACCCATTATGTCACTTTTAAGACCTTTCGTCCCATTTAGGTGTCGATTTTTTTCCTGGCGAGCGATAGCGAGCCTGTAATTTAAGAGGAACCGGCCTTCGGCCGGGAAATTTTTCTACCGAAAAATGTACAAATTTATCTTGAAAGGGGGTCAAGGGGGTGTAATTTCAAGCTTGATGGAAGTCTAGGAAACACACTAAAAACCTCCCCTTAACGCTTGTAATATCTATATACCGGTATGGCAGAGGATACCATTTACATTCCAGTAGATTGGATTTGGGACACACACACACACACACACACACACACACACACACACACACACACACACACACACACACACACACCAAGATAGCGGTCTGAGCCAACCTAGAATTACCCCATCTAATGCTCTCTTTTAGCTGTCGACTCCATGCAAGGGGTTAGTCTCTGTATACAATGGTTCTCTCTCTCTCTCTCTCTCTCTCTCTCTCTCTCTCTCTCTCTCGTACTGTACACTATAAGACATAAATCCTTGCAAACGACAGAGATGAACAAACTGGGGGGATGGCTCATTTTTCTGGACGCTCTTCTCCCTCATGTTTAGCCCCATTCGTTCTTATTCCACACCCCCTAGCTTCAACCCATCCTCTTCACCGTAATTTGTCTCTCACACACCACCACTATTCTTGTCTACCATTAATGTATATATGTATGTAATTATATATGTATGTAATTATATATATTAATTGTATATAGGTTATGTGCTTATATAAGTATGTAGTTGATGTTTGCTGGATTGCTTTTTTGGACACCCCATTTCTCCTGCACCTTGATTTTTATGTATTTTTGTGTTATCCTTCGTGTATTTTTATGTATTTTTGTGTTATCCTTCATGTATTTTGTGTATTTTTGTGTTATCCTTCATGTATTTTTATGTATTTTTGTGTTATTCTTCATGTATTTTTATGTATTTTTGTGTTATCCTTCATGTATTTTTATGTATTTTTGTGTTATCCTTCATGTAATTTATGTATTTTTGTGTTATCCTTCATGTATTTTTGTGTTATCCTTCATGTATTTTTATGTATTTTTGTATTATCCTTCATGTATTTTATGTATTTTTTGTATTATCCTTCATGTATTTTGTGTATTTTTGTATGTTTAATATATATGTTTGTGTTATATTGTATTTTTATTATATACACGGTAGTTTTGTATTATTTATGTATCCGTTTATGCCTGATTGATTGACTCTTATACCACACCCAAGTTTGACAAGCCACCCACCGTAATTCACCTCTGTAAGGACCCCATCACACTCCGCCATTGTTGTGTTGATGATGATGATAGTGGTAGTGATGAGGGTATGGCAATTGTCGGGTCGTGCTTTATTGCGGGGTATTGTCTGTTGGTATTGATTGTGTGTTTGTGTTTGGTGGCTTTGTGTTTGTGTTGTAGTGAGTGTGTTTTAAATTGGTTGAGTGTGGGTGTGAGTGTGCTTTATTGGTTGTCTGTCTGTGTGTATTTTTAGATGTGAGGTATGTGTGTGTAATGGTTGGGTGTAGGTGTGAGATTGATTGTGTATGTGTGTGTTTTTTATTGGTTGTGTATGGGTGGGTGTTTTATTGGGTCTGTGTGTGTTTTTTTTAGATGTGATGTGTGTGTGTGTGTGTGTGTGTGTGTGTGTGTTGCGGGGAGGGGGGGGGGGGGGTGATTGTGGGTGTTTTTATTTGTTGTGTGTGTGTGTGAGAGGGTTGGGTGTAGATGTGAGATTCATTGTGTATGTGTGTGTAAATGTGAGTGGAGTTGGTGTTTTTATTGGTTGGGTGTGGCCGTGTGTGTGTTTTATTGGTGGCTTTGTGTGTGTGTAAGTGTGTGTGTGTGTGTGTGTGTGTGTGTGTGTGTGTATGTATGTATGTGTGTTTGTATTTGTATCTGTGTATACGAATTCCTACAGTATGTGTCCATACTATGTTTCTACATTATGTGTAATAAGAAGAATGGTAATAGCTTTGACTACTATACACACACACACACACACACACACACACACACACACACACACACACACACGAGATATGACTTCATCGTGGGATAGTAGTACATTATATAACATAAATTATCGGGTTATCTCAACGCTGACAATTATCGGGTTATCTCAACGCTGACAATTATCGGGTTATCTCAACGCTGACAATTATCGGGTTATCTCAACGCTGACAATTATCGGGTTATCTCAACGCTGACAATTATCGGGTTATCTCAACGCTGACAATTATCGGGTTATCTCAACGCTGACAATTATCGGGTTATCTCAACGCTGACAATTATCGGGTTATCTCAACGCTGACAATTATCGGGTTATCTCAACGCTGACAATTGGCGGATATCGCGACGTGATAGGCGGGTGATTTAAAAGAGGTTGCATTAAAGATTTAGTGTATTAAAGGGAGGTGGTTGTTTTTATGGACACCCTTTACACTCATGTTTAGCCCCATTAGCTTTCAGATTTTTAGACGTTCGGCCCATTAGTTTGTGATTTTATGACCTATCACCCCTTTTCTTTGTCAATATTTAGACTTTTCGGAAGACTTTAAGAAGGAGCTGTGATAGTAAACAGGGTTAAGTGAGTCTGTAGTCTATTAATGGGTAGACATCCTTCCAAGACTGAATAAAATCTAATAGTTGCCCGAATATTATGAAAAGTACGTCCCCGTTATTGAATGGGTAAAGGGGTGACTTTAAAACCTCCAACCATCACTTTGCCATGCTAACAAATACTGCTGGAATGGTCTCTCTCTCTCTCTCTCTCTCTCTCTCTCTCTCTCTCTCTCTCTCTCTCTCTCTCTCTCTCTCTCTCTCTCTCTCTCTCTCTCTCTCTCATATATTAAAACTACCACCCCGCACATTACAAATCACAACAAAGCAACCCCCCCCCTCTCCTCCCCCATCCCAGCCGTCACTACGCATGCGCGGCCCATTAACGCTAAGACCTACGACTTCCCTTCACGTATACATCACAATAACGTCTACCTGATGTACAGTTACGCATGAAAGTTCACAACCCCTAATTATATATATATATATATATATATATATATATATATATATATATATATATATATATATATATATATAGATACTGTATATACGGTATACATCTTTATTTATTTATTTATTTATTTATTTATCTTTATTTTTATATTATTTGTTGCAGGTATAACTATGATATAGCGGAAAACAAATTGATCTCATATTTCATTCCCTGTTTTGGTATTAGCTCAATAAACATACAGTCTATACCCTGTTCAGTATAGGTTGGACAAAATACCCGAATTCAACCTTTCGTAACTCACAAAGGACTTCAGTAATCGAGCTGTTATTGCTACTATTTGGGAAGAGTGAACCAGGATATTGGTGTGGAAAACATACAGCCATTTTTTAGGTACAGAGGTTAGTGTTTGCGTTTTTTGGCCTACCTGTAATGAATGGACTATAGTATATCAGCAATTTTCTGAGTGTTTGTGACGTCACGCAGGTAATTGGCTGAATCTCCGTGACTTCAAAGGTACGGGAGCTACATGTGTGGCTTCTGATGGTGGACAGGCATTACGGTCGGGGCCAAACATTTTGGTTATTAATTACCGCTATGACATATTAGTTTAGTAACATATGTATGACGAGGTGTGCTGAAGGTGTGTGTGTGTGTGTGTGTTGGGGCCTTGGGTGGCGGGGGAGAGTGTGTACATAATTATGGTTGTCTGTAAATATAAGTTTTAGTAATGTGTTATTTAAAGTGGTATCAAATACCGATAGTTAAATTTAAATCAGGATAATTGACACAAACAACAAACTCACATTGACAAACATTTATTACGACATTATTCATAGCTTTTCTGTATATACTTATATATACTTGTGATATTTTGAAGCTGATATATATATATATATATATATATATATATATATATATATATATATATATGAACTAATTCAACTTGCATGGATATATTTAATAAAAGTGACAAAGTCGAAGGGGGGTCTAGGGTGTGTTTTTTTTTTAAATTGATGGAGTTCTAGGGAGGAAACTAAAACAATAATAAACATAGTAATAGATGAGCAAACACATACGCCTATCCCCTCTTAAGGCTTTCAGATAGTAAAAACACACGAAAATGACGTAGCCACATACACACTTTCAGAGCCCGAATGCTCAAAACATTTATATATATCTTTACACCTGTCGTATCCTTATAGCTAACCTCATGATTGTCTTACCAGCAATACTAAGAATAATGTATGGATATACTTATAACGTTGGACAAATTTAATTAGGTTTTAAACCACGGTGTATCTTAGTAACCATCTTTGAGTATACGACCATAGGACCATACCTATAACTTCGCTTGCCCCCCCCCCCCCCTTACCCCGGTACCCCCTACCCCCACCAGTAACGCACTCTTAAAGATGGAGAGCGTGAGTAAATGAAGGAGAGTGTGTGAGGTGTGAGGCTATTAGTGGCTATCTCACCAGGGGGGGCCAGTTAGTTAAGGGGTGTGTGTGTGTGTATAGGCCCTTTGTGTTGCCTTAGGATTGGTTTAGTACCCCCTCGGCGCTACTCCGTTTTCTCTCGTCTCTCTTTTTCGTGGTTTGATCTTGTTCAGTATATTCTCGGTTTATGATGATCTCTCTCTCTCTCTCTCTCTCTCAATAGCATAGGTTACATAAGAATATTGAATCTGCAACAAGCCCCATCATTCACACCTAAGCTACTGTATGGTGTGTGGTTATAGCTTGCCTATACCCTGTTCAGTATAGGTAGGCAAGGAATCGGGACTTCAGTTATGTATTTACTCGTTGGTTAATTTACTCGGTTACTCTCTCACTTACCCCTTTCATACAGCCGTCCTATTTGCTCCAGCCTCTCCAATTCCCTTGTCTTGGAGATTTGGGCGCCCGGTAGGTCCATGCAGCTTATGATTATACTCATTGGAATTCTCGAGAACCTCAGCTTGATCTGTTCTCCCATTGTCTATTCATTACTCTTTCACTCACTCAGTCAGTCAGTTCTCCTCCCCTCCTCTTCCTCTTCTCTTCTACACCCTCGCCATCTCCTCCTCCAACTTCTCCAACTCCCTCAACATACAGATCGTAAGACCCATTTGGTTCATACAATTCATATACACATTAAAATTCCCCAGAATCCTCAACATCACCCCTTCAGAGTCTTGATTAGGGAATTTGTAGAAATGCTGGCTTCTTTTCTCTAATTTGTCCTCTCCTCTGCTCTCTATTCCTCTCCTCTTTTGTCGTAGCCTCTCATTCCATCTCTCCCTTTCTCTCCTCTTCTTCTTCTCTTCTACACTCTCTCCATCTCCTCTTCTTCTCTTCTACACCTTCGCCATCTCCTCTTCCAACTTCTCCAACTCCCTCAACATACAGATCGTAAGACCCATCTGATTCATACAATTCATATACACATTAAAATTCTTCAAAGTCCTCAACCTCATCGCCTCGGAGTCTTGGTTCGGGAAGCTGGGGGTTGTGGGTAGTTGCTGACAAGTCCGCGACACGTTGAGGATTTGTTGTCCCAGGTCGGCCTCGAGTTCCTCGGATTGGAGGAAGTCGTCCACGATCTTGTAGTTCACCTCCAGTTCCGGAGTTAACTGGGGTGGACGAGTAGATGATTAAGGGGAGGTTTTTAGTTTGTTCCTTAGACCTCCAATCAAGCTTTAAATTCCATAACTATTTATTTTTTAGCTTGGCGGTTATTTTACTCCCCTAGCAGCTTATTTCTCGATAACCAATAGAATAATATGAAACTACTATGTCTCTGCATCATATCATTACCAAGTGTTTGTAATTAACCGCATAATTAAGATGGGAACAAGCCTATTTCTCGCCAGCTTAAATAAATCTAGTATACTTTAGTGTTGACTACTCACCAGGTTCCAGGCTCGCAGGTTACACAACACCAAGGGTACACTGGGGGAGGGGGGCATCTTAAACATATTCTGAAAACAAAAACATATATACAAAAGATGCATGTAAACCATATGTAAAATATATACAGTATATATATATATATATATATATATATAATATGATTCTTTAGAATAAAAAAAAATCGACGACGTTCATATTGTATTTCTGCTACCGTCAAACGATTGTGTTCTATCAAGTCTTGCTTGTACTGTAGTTCAGTAAAGAGACTGAAACCACGCTCTCTGTAGATGAAGCGGTCTTTAAACTTGTATGTATGCATGCATATATATATATATAAACAATATATAAAAGAAACATCCGTCTGGTATCATTCATGTTTACCATTTGAACATTCTGACACATTTTGACAGTTTAATCTGGTTATTATTAGACGATTTATATATACTGTATATATTTATTTATTTATTTATTTATTTATTTATTTATATACAGGGTACATTATATAGTCAATATCATATAACTTTTATTAGGAATTTATTATACGAACCCTCTTAACCCGTGTGCTCTGGTTGATGCCAGGTTGTCCGAACACACCGTTCTGCAAGGAATATATATTATAACATGTGTATGAACTAGAATATGTACATCTATATCTATATTTATAAGCATGTTGGGTTACCTAGGTTTGGTTCAGATGATGATAATAATAATAATAATAATAATAATAATAATAATAATAATATTTATTCAGTTAGCAATTTACAGAGTTGGTACCACATAGTATGTTACAAATATATATGACATGTACCAGCCTTGCATAATTCCAACTAAGGATAGCCCAATAAGGCCGTTAGGCGTATTTCCATTGGGGTCCTTGTGGGATTAGGTTAGCTGGGGAAATGGGGAGGATAAAGAAATAGATACTTTAGAGAAAGTATTTCTAGGGGGTTATTTTAAGATACCTTACATCCTATAGTAAATATCAGTAATCCGTAATCAGTAATCATATCAGTTTGGTTTGTCTATCTCTTATGTCGTATTTAGTAGTAGACATAAGCTTGGTGCTCCCTTCTCGCAGCTGTCCGGTTCAGGTGTTCCTTCAGGCTACGTCTGAAGGAATACAGTGTTCTCTTGGGTTGGGTTGGGTTGCGTTTGGTTAAGGTGGTTGGGTTGGGTTGGGTTAGGTTAAGGTAGGTTTGGAGTTGTGTCGGGTTGGTTTGCGTTAGGTTAGGTTAGATTGCTTGTTGGGTTACGTTAGGTTAAGTTGGGTTGGATTGTGTTAGACTAAGTTAGGTTGGGTTGCGTTAGGTTAGGTTGAGTTGGGTTGGTTGTGTTAGGTTAAGTTGGGTTAGGTTGATTAGGATTAAGTTACACATTATTATGTACGTATTATTTCATTCCTTTATGTTCGACAACGTTCACATTGTATGTCTTCTTCTGCCAAACGATTGGACATTATCATTAGATGATTGCACTCACCTTTCGAAGACCTAGAATCCTAGATAGTATCAAAGAATCACACACAGACACACACACACACATTTTTACTCACACTTATTCAATCATTTTTGGACTCACACACACACACACACACACACACACACACACACACACACACACACACACACACACACACACACACACCTCACATTCACACCCACACACACTCACTCACCCTCACATTCACTCACCCACTCCCTCCTACTCACCTTTTCCTTCTCCCAGCACTCCTTGCCTATCTGTAGTCCTGCTTTTTCCAGTCGTACCGCTACATTGTGTCCCAGGCAGGTCTTAGCCACCTATAATTGAGATAATAGGGACATATACTGTAGTTAGGGTTGATTTGGTGTGTTGTGTGGTGTGGTATTGTGTGGTGGATGTTTGGTGTGGTGTGGTGTGGTGGATGTTTGGTGTGGTGTGGTGGATGTGTGGTGTGGTGTGGTGTGGTATTGTGTGGTGGATGTTTGGTGTGGTGTGGTGTGGTGGAGGTTTGGTGTGGTGTGGTGTAGTATTGTGTGGTGGATGTGTGGTGTGGTGTGGTGTGGAATTGTGTGGTGGATGTTTGGTGTTGTGTGGTGTGGTATTGTGTGGTGGATGTTTGGTGTGGTGTGGTGTGGTGGATGTTTGGTGTGGTGTGGTATTGTGTGGTGGATGTGTGGTGTGGTGTGGTGTGGTATTGTGTGGTGGATGTTTGGTGTGGTGTGGTGTGGTATTGTGTGGTGTGGTGTGGTGTGGTATTGTGTGGTGTGGTGTAGTGTGGAATTGTGTGGTGTGGTATTGTGTGGTGGATGTTTGGTGTTGTGTGGTGGATGTTTGGTGTGGTGTGGTGTGGTATTGTGTGGTGGATGTGTGGTGTGGTGTGGTGTGGTGTGGTATGGTATTGTGTGGTGGATGTTTGGTGTGGTGTGGTGTGGAATTGTAAGGTGTTTGTTGTGGTGTGATGTGTGGTATGGTGTTTAATTTGGTGTTGTGTTGTCTGGTATTGTGTGGTGTGGTGTGGTATGATGTGTATTATAGAGTTGTGCGGTAAGGTGTCAGATTTCGATTGGTATTGGTGGTGTTGTGTGGTTAATAGGGTGTGGTGTTGTCTGGTATTATGTGGTATGGTATGCAGAGTGTTATATGCTGATGTGTGATGTGTTATGGTGTGTGATTTTTTGATGTGTGGTGTGATGGGATGTTGTGTGGTGATACATGGTGTTGTGTATTATGGTAAATGGTGTATTATTGTTGACTTGGTCTGACTGGTGTATGGTCTCGTATGTATTTTTGCCTACCTGTAACAAACAGGGTATATATTATGTTTTATAGCAATAATAATAATAATGATAATAAAAACTAACCAAATAATCCAGGTAATAATTGGATTTTGGCCAGATTGTGATGATATCTGGAGTTTGACCATTGCCTAAACCTGTCATCACTACCGCCATCACCACCATCATCACTGTCACCATCATCTTCATCACTCCTAATATCAGCCTCAGATCTGTAGAGAATATTGATGAGTCTTGTTAACTTGGAGAACATCAATATAAAACATACCATTAATTAGTAGGAACTCTCTCTCTCTCTCTCTCTCTCTCTGACTCTCTCTCTCTCTCTCTCTGATCTGTAGAGAATATCAATGAGTCTTGTTAACTTGGAGAACATCAATATAAACTAACATTAATTAGTAAGGCTTCTCTCTCTCTCTCTCTCTCTCTCTCTCTCTCTCTCTCTCTCTCTCTCTCTCTCTCTCTCTCTCTCTCTCTCTCTGATCTGTAGAGAATATCAACGAGTCTTGTTAACTTGGAGAACATCAATATAAAACATACCATTAATTAGTAGGAACTCTCTCTCTCACTCTCACACTCTCTCTCTCTCTCTCTCTCTCTCTCTCTCTCTCTCTCTGATCTGTAGAGAATATCAACGAGTCTTGTTAACTTGGAGAACATCAATATAAAACATACCATTAATTAGTAGGAACTCTCTCTCTCACTCTCACACTCTCTCTCTCTCTCTCTCTCTCTCTCTCTCTCTCTCTCTCTCTGATCTGTAGAGAATATCAACGAGTCTTGTTAACTTGGAGAACATCAATATAAAACACCATTAATTAGTAGGAACTCTCTCTCTCACTCTCACTCGCTCTCACTCTCACTCTCTCTCTCTCTCTCTCTCTCTCTCTCTCTCTCTCTCTCTCTCTCTCCACTTCACAGCTTCAGTTCTTCAGATAATAATGATCAGGGTTAGTAACTAAGAGAACAAAAGTATAAATCAGGAAACAACACCGGTATCAACACCACAAATATAGCAATTATTAGTCCATCATCACCACGGTCATCACCATCTTTATCACTCAACTTCTCAGAAAAGACCTCCATGTTTCGCTCCATTTGTTTGGAATTGTTAAGACGTCTCACCCCATTAGTTTGGCGACATATAGACGTTTATATATATATATATATAATTGAATTTAAATAAACTTTCCTTGAAGAAACCAGAATAAGATACAGATCAAATCACTTGTAAGATTGAAGAGCTGCGAATCCTTACGCCAGTCCTCTACCAGGAATCCCGGGACACTGAAGGTATTGATAAGCATGTACAGGTATATATAAGGTGTACCTGTGTATTATAAGGTGTACAAGGACATCGGCAAGATATTCGTGTCTATTTAGAATGCCTGGTTGCTGTGTCGATTTTTGTTATTGGGGTGAGCGATAGCAAGCCTGCCATATTCACTTTAAGCTTGATGGAGGTCTAGGAAACGAGAGAGAGAGAGAGAGAGAGAGAGTGTGTGTGAGAGTGAGAGTGAGAGTGAGTGTGTGAAAGACAAAATAAATAAAAACAACAAAATATAAAGAAACACTTAATATTGCAGAGCTCTAAATCCTCACGTCTGTACTCAACCAGGAATCCCGGAACACTGAAGGCTATTGATAAGCATATAGTCTTTATAATTATTTACCCCGGGGTGGTGTACATACAAGGACAACACCAGGATACTCATGCTTTACTTGGTATGCCTGGCTGGAGCTACTGATGCGCTATAGAACACCTCTTAAAGCCGGTATCACACGAGCGTTTTTTCCCTCAACATTTATCTTCAACACTCGTCTGGCAGCTTGGGAGGTTAACATTTAATATATTTTTGTCACCGAAATTCATCTATCATTAGTCTAGTTTCCGATACCGGTGCAAAATACTCCAGAAATGTTGCCAGAAATGTTTTGATTATCGAATGTTGACTATTAATGCTCTCGTGTGATACCGGCTTAAGGGAACCGTGCTTGGCTGCTTGCTTGGAAGGGGCGGCCGGAGTCACACTAACATTTTGCCAGCAATATTCGATCGGTCAAGGGGAGGTTTTTAGTTTGTTCCTTAGACCTCCATCGCGCTTAAAATTATACCCCCAAGACCCCCTTTCAAGATAAATGTTTACATTTTTCGGTAGAATATTGTTCCGGCCAAAGGCTGGTTCCTCAATTACAGACTCGCTATTGCTCGCCAGGATAAAATCGACACCTAAATGGCACGAAATGTCTTAAAATTGACAGAAATTGGGTGAAAGTTCTTAAAATCGCCAAACCCATGAGGCGTCTTAAAATCTCAAAAGCAATGGGGCTAAACATGAGGGAGAAAGGGGTCCAGAAAATAATCCCTCAAGTGGAAATCTCCCCTTAAACAATTGCCAGGATAGTGTTCGTGTGACTCTTTAGAGCTATTGTTGTGTAGTAGTAGTCGTTCCCTAGGCTGCCTTGCTGAACTATTGCTGACTATTGTTGTGTAGTAGTCGTTCCCTAGGCTGCCTTGCTGAACTATTGCTGATTATTGTTGTGTAGTAGTCGTTCCCTAGGCTGCCTTGCTGAACTATTGCTGACTATTGCTGACTATTGCTCTATTTTGGTTCATTCTCTAAGCAATATTCTCTTGGCTTCTACTTCCGTAATTTATTGATTTTTTTTTTTATTAGTAGAATAGTTACCCCGCTAGTTTTTGTAATCCTTTGTATAATGATTATATTATTTATTCTCTGCCATTCTTAGCAATCGTGTGTATATTGACTATTTATTATCTCTCAATCTTTCCAATCCCTTGCATATTGACTACCGGTATATAGTCTCTGTCAATCTTTGTAACACTTTGCATGTTGACTAATTACGCTTTGCCATTCTTTGTAATTGTGTGTCATAGACTACACTGTATAACCTGTGTCATTCTTTCATATTCTCTGCATATTAGCTACCGGTATGTATTCTTTTTCAATTTTGCCATTCCTGTGTATATCGACTATATACAGTATTCTGTATAATTCTGTATAATTCTGTATAATTCTTAGCAACTGTGTACCGGTTATATATTGTTAGACCCAACCACCACCTGCCGCTTCAAGGTCCCGTGGTATTAGTAGGGAACACGCCACCCTAGGAAAGACCTGTTATGTTGCCTTCCCCTACTTTATGTGTTGTGGTGTGGCGATAAATTGGGGAGGGGGTGGCCACACAGGAAGTATCGCTAGTAGTGCTGGGGTTCTCTCTTAAACACACACTTACTAACATATTTTGCTCACACACACACACACACACACACACACACACACACACACACACACACACACACACACACACACACACACACACACACACACACACACACATACACACACACACACACACACTCTCTTAGTCTTTCTTCTATTCAACAGCTGAGCTCTGGAAATCTCTCCCAGAATCAGTCTTTCCCTCCTATGACTTAAATTGCTTCAAACTCCGTGTGTCCAGGCATTTTGGCTCGAACGTCCCTTGATTTTGGCCCTGTCACTCTTTCAACTATGGGGGAGGCACTCGCTACAGGCAGTTCTGTCTTTTGTCTCCCTCACTCACATAGGACAAAAAAAAAACACACACACACACACACACACACACACACACACACACACACACACACACACAGTATATAGGCTAATGCCATTTGGTGTGAAGTGAAAGAATTTTCCTATAATAGCGTTTTGGCTACCGTCATCAGCTGTATCAAAGTGGCCTTGCGGTCTCTCTCTCTCACTCTCACACACTCACTCACTCTCTCTCTATCTCTATCTCTATCTCTCTCTCTCTCTCTCTCCACTCTCCTCTCTCACTCTCTCTCTCTCTCTCTCTCTCTCTCTCTCTCTCTCTCTCTCTCTCTCTCTCTCTCTCTCACTCGTTTCCGTTCTTCCACCCGGTCTGATCCACCCTTCACCAAGCTCTCCCAGACCTCTTTATATTTTTGAGTCCCGCCTCACACCTCCCGTTTTCTCTCCAACATTTTCTCCATTTAAATTCGCCGGGTTTATTCGTTTTTTCCACATAATATTGAAGGTTAATTTTAAAGGAATTATGCCTTTATTTATTGTTATTTAATATTTATTGTAGATTTATGTGATATTTTGTATTAAATTGGTTGTTTTATGGTATATTTATTGTTGAAGAGCTCTAGAGAAAATGTGAATCCAAAGAATGCTTAACATAATTATATGCGAATTTTCTAAAGAAATGCATATACTAATTTAAATATTGACAGGTGTGTGTGTGTGTGTGTGTGTGTGTGAGAGAGAGAGGGAGTGAGTGAGTGAGCATGAGGAGAGACGAGCAGATGGGAAAGAATGGAAAGCAAAAAGGAATTATTCGGTGGGAGAGAGGAGGGGGTTTAAGGGGAGATATCCACTTGAGGGACTTTTTTCTGGACCCCTTTCTCCCTCATGTTTAGCCCCATTGCTTTTGAGATTTTAAGACGTTCGCCCTAGTATTTTGGACATTTTAAGACATTTTGCCCCATTACTGTCAATTTTAAGACCTTTCGTGCCATGAAGGTGTCGATTTTTTCCTGGCGAGCGATAGCGAGCCTGCCATTTAAGAGCAACCGGCCTCCGGTTTTTCGAAAATGTACAAATTTATTTTTTTTACATTTTATCATTGATGATGTACGGTAGGTTAATGACATCTGAGACATGAAATTTGATTGGAGCTAGACTTTAACTTACATTCACATACATATATAGTACACATAAAAGGACATACGTATATACACATGGACACATATACACACACACACATCCAGACAGACGTATACACACAGACGCACATGAGTGACTACATTACTCTACACATGACAGTGGCCGTGGGTCATTTGATGGAGAGAGAGAGAGAGAGAGAGAGAGAGTACAAAGGGTACAAAGGAAATCAAGCAACAACAGATCTAGTGACCCTTCTAGGCTGCTTGTCCTCCAAAACACTGAGGATCAAGTGTCCAAACAGTGGTTTAGAGTGGGTAAGGGAACTACTGCCCTGCCACTAACGTGGCAGGACTAGGAAGTTAGTAGGGGACATATGGGTTAGTAACTGAGGGGAGGATAAAATAAAGTTATTCATTTACAAACGCATTCAGAGAGAGAGAGAGAGAGACAGCGCGTTCCATTAGTTTGGCGATTATAAGACCTTTCATCCCAGTTCTTTGTCAATATTAAGAACTTCCGTGCCATTTAGGTGTCGATTTTTCCTGGCGAGCGATAGCGAGCCTGTAATTTTAAGAGGAATCTTAATCCTTCGGCCATGCACTTCTACCGAAACATGTTCAAATTTATCTTGAAAGGGGGTC
Source organism: Paralithodes platypus (assembly GCA_032716605.1). Taxonomy (NCBI): domain Eukaryota; kingdom Metazoa; phylum Arthropoda; class Malacostraca; order Decapoda; family Lithodidae; genus Paralithodes; species Paralithodes platypus. The sequence continues at coordinate 54,432,546 of CM064568.1, read as the reverse complement.
TATGGGGTGTAATTGTTGCTAAGTTTAATGCAGGTCTAGGGAGGAAGCTACAAAACATATTAAATACATAAAACAATAAAAAAAGCGACCAAAAAGTGAAACCCTCTCCCCTTAATTGGATACATGACCATTATAGGAGGTGTACATAAACTAGCGTCTCAAGGGAGAAGGTAAATATCCATAGTAAAACCTGCCTCCCCCCCCCCTTCATCTCTCTCTTCCCCCAGGTGGGTGTATAAAGTCAACAAAGGGTGGCGGTAGGGGCGTTACGGTAATCATGAGGGGAGGGGGGGGGGGACCTGTAAGTTTAAGGAGCCCCCCCCCCCCCCCCCTCTCTTACCGACCCTGCTGTGTGACCTCTGACCCCCTCTTACGTCCGGTCACACGCCCGGCCTCCCTTCATCCCCCCTTCCCAGCCCCCCGCCATCCCCTCCCTTATGTGTGTGCGTATGTGTGTGCGTATGTGTGCTTAAGTATGTACACACACAAAGGCACACAGTAGTATATATATATATATATATATATATATATATATATATATATATATATAAAAATATATATATATATATATATACAGTATAATAATATAAATATATATATTATACTGTATATATATATATATATATATATACATAATTATATTGTGTATATTAAACCGTGAATTATCAGTTGAATTCCTTTCGTATGTACAGGTATAATTGGTGCAATTTATGTTTTTGTTCTCACTCTTTCACACACACACACACACACACACACACTCACACTCACTCACTCACACACACTCTCTCTCTCTCTCTCAGGGTCGGCTATAGAAGATAGTTGTAGGTGGTGAAGGGGGTTGACAAGGTGCGTAGTGATGTACCGGTTTAGGGGCACATATGGGACGTGGGTGATGGGAGAGAGAGAGAGAGTGAGAGTGCGTGAGTGAGTGAGTGAGTGCGTGTGAGTGAGTGCGTGCGTGCGTGTGAGTGAGTGAGTGAGTGTAAGTGTGTTTGAGTGCAGGTGTGTATAAGAGAGAGAGAATCGCACATGTATTAGAACATCATTCTGTACAAACTTTCTAATTATTACTATAAAGAAACTCTAGCATCTGTGTACTGTATATTGTTCAATTATTTCTAGGCTATATTTTAGACTTTAACGCACTGCTAACTTGCTAAGAAAACTTTAGGTCACTGCTGATGAAAGCATCATATTCCTTTTTCAAGTCGATCACTTAAATAAATCCGAATTGCTTGATTTGGGATTTGCTTGGCCGGTATGCTTCACCTTGCACTTCAATTTTAATTGCATCTGCCCTTTCTCAGACTACCGATTCATAGATACATAGATACTAGTTACGGTACTAGATAGATACTATATAGACAGATAGATACATAGAATAGGCGAGAGGGGTATGGGCGGTTTAGGGTGGCGGTGGGCAAGGTGTAGAGAGAGAGACATATGGACAAGTTAAAGGTTAAGGTGAAAGGTTAAGGTGTTCCGGTGATTAGGGCGCTCAGGTGTGTAATGTTTATTGGCCCACAGTCGGTATAGGCTGGTGGGTAGGTTGGATGGTTTGTTGGTAGGTAGGCAGGTTGGTTGGTTGGTTGGGAGATAGGGAGGAAGGATGGTTGGTTGGGAGGTTGGTTGGTTGGGAGGTAGCTAGGCTGGTTGGTTGGTTGGTAGATAGAAAGGTAGGTTGGTTGGTTGGTAGATAGGAAGGTAGGTTGGTTGGTCGGGAGTTAGCTAGGCTGGTTGGTTGGTTGAAAGGTAGTTTGGTTGGTTGGTTGGTTGGTTGGTTGGTAGGTAGGTAGGTAGGTAGGTAGGAAGGTAGGGTGGTTGGTTGGGAGGTAGGGTGGTTATTTATTTAGTGGGTTGGTAGGTATGTAGGAAAGGTGGGTTGGTTGGTAGGAAGGTAGGTTGGTTAGTTGGTAGAATGTTTGGTTGGTATGATGTTTGGTTGGTATGATGTTTGGTTGGTATGATGTTTGGTTGGTATGATGTTTGGTTGGTAGGCATAGACAAGAGGTGAGGGGATAAGGTGTAGAGAGAGACATATGGACATGTTACAGGTAAGTTGAAAGGTTAAGGTGTTCCGGTGATTAGGGCACTCAGGTGTGTAATGTTTATTGGCCCTACTGTTGGTATGGGCTGGTTGGTAAGTAGGTAGTCAGGTATGGGGATTGGTTGGTGGTTGGGTGGATGGTTGTTAAGCTGGTTGATTCGTAAGGAGTTGATTGGTAGATTGGTTGATTGGTAGGGAGACTTATAAGTAGGTAGGTTGAATGGTAGGGTGGATGATAGAATATATATATGTGTGTGTGTGTGTGTGTGTGTGTGTGTGTGTGTGTGTGTGTGTGTGGATGTTTAATCACAAATTCGTGTGATCAAATTATGTAATAAAGCTCGCAGGAAAACTGAAACACCTTTTTGGCATTAATGTCTTTTCTATCACCATATCTTCGATACTTCTTATAGCTATGAAGTTATTTGTTTACATTCTTCTCCTCAAGACTGTAGCACCTTTTTTGGCATTAATGTATTTATCTACCTATATCTTCAATTCTTAGCGTATTGATATAGCTATTAGGATAGGCCTATTCTTACAGCTAAAGTTATTTGTTTACATTCTTCTCCTCAAGTTCCCCTTTAGTGGCCCTTTAGATGTTATGCTCCCTTTAGTTTCACCTTTAGTTCTGCTTCACTCTAGCTTCCCATCGTTTGTCATCCGCTCCAAGCCTGTTCTCACAACGTCTACAGTCATTTCCACAGTCACCCCTTTATTCTTCTTCGCTAGCCTCCTTCGCACCCTTGTCTTCAGGATTCCGTTTTCTTTTTCCACATCTGGGTCACCGATTTTCTGTTAGTGCCTTGTTTCTTTGCTTCTGTTTTTGTTTGTATATTTGTTTTCCAGTGCAGTATATGTTTGATGTGTTTTATTATTCTAACCCCACCCCACCCACTTGTAACATATCGAATTATCTCTCTCTCTCTCTCTCTCTCTCTCTCTCTCTCTCTCTCTCTCTCTCTCTCTCTCTCTCTCTCTCTCTCTCTCTCTCTCTCTCTCTCTCTCTCACACACACACACACACACACCGACCATTCCCAAGATGTATTTCCGTCGTCTCCACCAATTTTCCGGTTGCTGTGATACTCGGTCAAGCTGGACGAGTGAGAGAGAGAGAGAGAGAGAGAGAGAGAGAGAGAGAGAGAGAGAGAAGGGCGGGAGGAGGGGGGAGTGTGTGTGGGTGAGAGAGAGGAAGAGAGAGAGAGAGAGAGAGAGAGAGAGAGAGAGAGAGAGAGAGAGAGAGAGAGAGAGAGAGGTAGAGAGAGAGAGAGAGAGAGAGAAGTGGGTAGAAACTAGAACAGAACAGAATAATTCAGGCAAAGGCGATGTAGAATAGAACAGAGGGGCAGAGACGAGAATAAACAAAAGATCGAATAGAGAGGATAGAAGAAAGATAAGTAAAGAGGAATTGGCGATAAATAGGGTTAATAGAAGGGGGAGAGAGAGAGAGAGAGAGAGAGAGAGAGAGAGAGAGAGAGAGAGAGAGAGAGAGAGAGAGACATCTTACTTATAATAGCTAGGGCCACAACAATGCTCGTTATCCTTCACCCTTTATCTAGTGTGATATATTTTCATTCATGCGATTAGTTATATTTTTGTATTTGATATTAGTTGATATATTTTCTCATGTATTTTATTCATGTGTTTGATTGTATTATTTGTATTATTGTGTATGTGTGTACTTTACGTTTTCTTTTGTTTTATTCCTGCGCTACATAAACAAATACATTCACCAACACTGTCAATATACGAAACCAGAACATTAACACCATATAAACTGAAAATAAAAGCATAAAAGGAAAATTGTGGATTGTGAAAAAGACGGATTAAGGACGAGGCAGAAAAAAATGGCTCTCACGGAAATGGATTGGAAAGAAAATTGGAATTATAAAAGAGTGGAAAGCCAAGAGTGTTTTTGGAAAGTATGTGAAAGGGAACAGAAAGGAGTGGAGATTAAGTTTTTCTTTTCTTCTAATCTAGACCCCCTCTTCTCCCTCATGTTTAGCCCCGTTTGTTTTTGAGATTTTAAGATTTTAAGTATGAGAAATTTAGGGGTAAAAAGTAAGAATGGAAGAGTGGGATGAGGACAAATGGGGTAAATGGGGAAATAGTGAATGCAGAAGAACCAAGTACTTAAGGGGAGATATCGACTTGAGGGATTTTTTTCTGGACCCCTTTCAACCTCATGTTTAGCCCCATTGCTTTTGAGAGTTTAAGACAGTCGCCCCATTAGTTTGGCGATTTTAAGAACTTTCGCCCAATTTCCGTCAATTTTAAGACCTTTCGTGCAATTTAGGTGTCGATTTTATCCTAGCGAGCGATAGCGAGCCTGTAATTTAAGAGGAACCGGCTTTCAGCCGGGACATTTTTCTACCGAAAAATGTACAAATTTATCTTGAAAGGGGCTCAAGGGGGTGTAATCTTAAGCTTGATGGATATCTAGAGACCAAACTAAAAACCTCCCCTTAAGGATAAGAGAAAAGAGAACAAAATAGGATGGACGAATGGAAATACTAAGGCCAATTAATGGAGAGTTGGCAATAACGAAGGATGACTGGGAATAAGGAATACACGGAAATACAATAGGAATAATGAATACACGGAAATACAATAGGAATAATGAATACACGGAAATACAATAGGAATAATGAATACACGGAAATACAATAGGAATACACGGAAATACAATAGGAATAATGAATACACGGAAATACAATAGGAATAATGAATACACGGAAATACAATAGGAATAATGAATACACGGAAATACAATAGGAATAAGGAATACACGGAAATACAATAGGAATAAGGAATACACGGAAATACAATAGGAATACACGGAAATACAATAGGAATACACGGAAATACAATAGGAATACACGGAAATACAATAGGAATACACGGAAATACAATAGGAATACACGGAAATACAATAGGAATACACGGAAATACAATAGGAATAAGGAATACACGGAAATACAATAGGAATAATGAATACACGGAAATACAATAGGAGGAGAGAAGACAATATGGGAAGAACAAGAAAGGAAGTATGATAATTGACCACTTTGCGAGTTTCGTTCTATAAGGAAGTTGGAGCCGTAGATATAGATATTCAGCAGATTTGCCTGTTCTAGTGCGGTTGTAGTACATATATAAATACATAAAACCCAGTAAGAACATAATAGAGGGAATGTATAGCATCATAATCACACAATGGAGCTAACTAAAGAAAAAGTCAGATGGAAATACAGGGAAGTTGTCTGAAGAAGAAATGCCGTGATTCTGACACCCGGGGAGCTGCACTTGACAGAGAGAGAGAGAGAGAGAGAGAGAGAGAGAGAGAGAGAGAGAGACGAAGGAGGAAGTGAGAGAGAGAGAGAGAGAATAATGGATAGACTAGAGAGAAAATAAGCTAAATGGGAGAAAAAAGATACAAAGAAAGAAGTGGATATATATATATATATATACAGGGTGTTGTTTCAGATGACGTTTTCATAAATGACAGGACGTATTCGTCAGGCAATAATAAGACTAATACATTATATGACGTTTGGGGTGACTATTTATAATTACGGAGATATTACACATCTCAAGTTATCGATAGACACAACTAAAATACAGTGTAATGGGTAAATACAGTGTAATGGGTAAATACAGTGTAAGGGGTAAATACAGTGTAAGGGGTAAATACAGTGTAAGGGGTAAATACAGTGTAATGGGTAAATACAGTGTAATGGGTAAATACAGTGTAAGGGGTAAATACAGTGTAAGGGGTAAATACAGTGTAATGGGTAAATACAGTGTAAGGGGTAAATACAGTGTAAGGGGTAAATACAGTGTAATGGGTAAATACAGTGTAATGGGTAAATACAGTGTAAGGGGTAAATACAGTGTAAGGGGTAAATACAGTGTAATGTGTAAATACAGTGTAAGGGGTAAATACAGTGTAAGGGGTAAATACAGTGTAAGGGGTAAATACAGTGTAATGGGTAAATACAGTGTAATGGGTAAATACAGTGTAAGGGGTAAATACAGTGTAATGGGTAAATACAGTGTAAGGGGTAAATACAGTGTAAGGGGTAAATACAGTGTAAGGGGTAAATACAGTGTAAGGGGTAAATACAGTGTAATGGGGTAAAAACAAATATTTCAAAGCTAGCACAGGACAGAAAGGCTTTGTTTACACGTGGATAACAGGGTTACAAAAGTGTTTAGGAAGCGCTATTAATTAAGCCATTAAATTAATTAACCTAATGGGAGAACTCCACTTGAGGGAATTTTTTCTGGCCCCCATTCGCCATCATGTATAGCCCCATTTGTTGTTTTAATTTTAAGACGTTCGCCCAATTAGTTTGCGATTTTCAATACCATCGCCCCATTTCTGTCAATTTTAAGACCTTTTGTGTCGATTTTTTTTCTGGCGATCGACATCCAGCCTGCATTATAAGAGGAACCGGGAAATTTTTCTGTCGAAAAATGTACAAATTTATTTTTAAAGGGGGTCTAGAGGGTGTTTTTTTTAAGCTTGTAGGAGGGCTAGCTAGGAAACTCAAAAATAAATAAATAATTCAATATATAGACCACAAACAAGCACTACCATGATAATTTTCCGACATCTTATTCCTCATCAATGTTTCTTCACTCACTCTCACACACTCACTCTCACACACACACACACACACACACACACACACACACACACACACACACACACACACACACACACACACACACACACACACACACAGCCTTTCCCCCTCTTCCCACTTTCCACCCTGACCAGCTGTGCGTGACCCCCACATAACTCAGTTTCCCCTCCACTGCGCCCGACGTTTTCTATGAAGGGCCCTGGTGTGTGGGTGCGTGGGAGTGGAAGAAAACGGGTCGTTCCAGGTCACCTTCTTGCTCTCTCGTGAGGTCGTTTGGGATTTCGGGTTTTGTTGGAGTTTTGAAATAGCTCGTGTTTTGTCTTTAATGTGCTGTATTTCTTGCTTGGTTACATGCTGCTTTGTGAAGTGATGGCATACTTTATATATATATATATATATATATATATATATATATATATATATATATATATATATATATATATATATATATATAGAGAGAGAGAGAGAGAGAGAGAGAGAGAGAGAGGGAGGTCGTATCTTTCTTTTATGTCAGATTTTCAGGTGTCTCCTCAACAAGTACTGTATTTCAAAATTGTCTTAACCCTTGTTCGTTAATCTTATGTCTCAACTGTAAAAACCAAGTCCAGTGCTCTCTATCCTGCCTTGGACTAACACAGGTAAAAGTAACAGTTATGTAGTCTACTTGATTTCACCTGGTGGAAAATTGTATTCCTTTTGTAGCTGATCTCTCGATACTTGATGGAAACATATGAAACTACTATGTCTCTGTATCGTAGTTATTTATGCAACGTTTTTCGCTACAGAATATTCGTGTAACTTTCCGCCAACCTGCAATTTACAATCATTCAAATCTAATATTAGTGTATTCAAGTGCATTGGGGTTTGTAATTGATGATTAATGTTAAGAACGGGGTGTTACTGTTAAGAACGGGTGTTACTTATTATGTTATGAACGGGGTGTTACTTATTAATGTTAGGAACGGGGTGTTACTTATTAATGTTAGGAACGGGGTGTTACTTATTAATGTTATGAACGGGGTGTTACTTATTAATGTTATGAACGGGGTGTTCCTTATTAATGTTAGGAACGGGGTGTTACTTATTAATGTTAGGAACGGGGTGTTACTTATTAATGTTATGAACGGGGTGTTACTTATTACTGTTAAGAACGGGGTGTTACTTATTAATGTTAGGAACGGGGTGTTACTTATTAATGTTAGGAACGGGGTGTTACTTATTAATGTTAAGAACGGGGTGTTACTTATTAATGTTAGGAACGGGGTGTTACTTATTAATGTTATGAACGGGGTGTTACTTATTAATGTTAGGAACGGGGTGTTACTTATTAATGTTAGGAACGGGGTGTTACTTATTAATGTTAGGAACGGGGTGTTACTTATTAATGTTAGGAACGGGGTGTTACTTATTAATGTTAAGAACGGGGTGTTACTTATTAATGTTAGGAACGGGGTGTTACTTATTAATGTTAGGAACGGGGTGTTACTTATTAATGTTATGAACGGGGTGTTACTTATTAATGTTAGGAACGGGGTGTTACTTATTAATGTTAGGAACGGGGTGTTACTTATTAATGTTAGGAACGGGGTGTTACTTATTAATGTTAGGAACGGGGTGTTACTTATTAATGTTAGGAACGGGGTGTTACTTATTAATGTTAGGAACGGGGTGTTACTTATTAATGTTATGAACGGGGTGTTACTTATTACTGTTAAGAACGGGGTGTTACTTATTAATGTTAGGAACGGGGTGTTACTTATTAATGTTAGGAACGGGGTGTTACTTATTAACATACCTTTCATGGACGTACGGTGACATTAGGCACAATCGCGCTAATAAGTGATGTCTCGGCACCAAGTATGTATTGATCAATAATTGGTATCATCAACATCTAAGCTTCATTTCTTTATATCGAATGAGATATACAAACATGTTCCTACACTTAATCACCCTATTCAACATCTGACAGACATTAATACAGTACAGAGCAAGCAAAACGTAAGGACAGCTTGGACATGACTTATTAGCGCAACCGTACATTGGTTTTGTTTTATTAATTACATTTGTTTTTCCTTTTATCAGTTTCAAATAGAACAATTATGGTGGTCGTATGGCATAACAAAAGTAAAAATTATATAGGCGTGATAAATATGTTTGAGTGTGACTGTGTGTGTGTGTGTGTGTTGTGTGTGTGTTGGAACGTGTATGTGTGTGTGCGGGTGTTTCTTGTGTGTGTGAACGTTTGTGGATGTGCATGTGTGTGTGTGTGTGTGTGTATGTGTGTGAGTGTGTGTGTGTGAACGTTTGTGGATGTGCATGTGTGTGTATGTGTGTGTGTGTGTGGGGGGGGGGGGGGGGGGGGGGGTGTGGGAGCGGACACACATGGTCAGTAGTTTTTGTGGTCATCCCCCCCAGACAGGGTTACTTTAATTATTATTATTATTATCTGATATACACACACATACATACAGCCTCTAGCGTCATTATTATACAAACACACACACATAAACTCTCTCTCTCACACACACACACACACACACACACACACACACACACACACACACACACACACACACACACACACACACACGATAGTTTTGTCATAATTATATCTACACAATTTCTCCAGCATCAGTGTTATCAAGACGCTTACATACTGATACTGTACATACACAAAATAATCATAATACATTAACTATTAGCTGCTATATACTATACAGACACATAATCTAGGAACTTTATTATCAAGACGCTCGTATCAAAACATGTTTCCGCCCGGGATCGAACCGGGGACCTTGCGCGTGTGAGGCGCACGTGATAACCACTACACTACGGAAACTTGAGGATAGGTGGGTCAGTACCCTTCATCAAAGAACAGAGAGTCTCGTTCAATAAACCTTATAAGCAGTATATTAAAAGATAATGTTTAACCCCTTCTCTACCGGCGACGTTTTCTTTATATTCTTCTAGCTATATTTAGACGATTTTAGAGCAGTTTAAGAAGGATCTGTGGTATTAAAGAGCGTTAATTAAGATAGTTCGAAGCCTTTTAATTGATGTAGGCCTTTCTTTAACTGAATAAAGTCGTCCATTAATAGCCAGTAGAGAAGTAAAAGGATGGAACTGGTACTGAAAGGGTTATAATATTTTGGAATAAGCGTAATTTAGTAATAATAGCCTATCATTTATACACTTAAGGGGAGAGGGGTCTTTTTCTGGTCCCCCTTCTTCCTCATGTTTAGTCCCATTCGTTCTCAGATTTGTATACGTTTGGCCCATTAGTTTGGCGATTTTAAGACCTTTCGTCCCACTTTTGTTGTCAATATTAAGACTTTTCATGGAGCCTGAAATTTAAGAGGAAGCAGCTTTCTGCCGCTTGGGGAGTGGGGAGTGGTTGTGGGGCCTTGGGGAGTGGGAGTGGGGCCTTGGGGAGTGGGAGTGGGGCCTTGGGGAGTGTTTGTTTATAGCTTGATGGAGGTCTAAGGAGGAAACTAAATTATAATTATAAAACACACTCATATATATATATATATACTGTATATATATATATATGTACTGTATATATATATATGTACTGTATATATATATATATATATATGGGGACATTATTACGCCCATCCCCCCCCCTAATGACAATTGTAGCTGTATGTCATAATTTACCGTCACAAAAATGTACGCCCCCGGGTGGGCTTGAACCACCAACCTTTCGGTTAACAGCCGAACGCGCTAACCAATTGTGCCACGGAGGCTTGAGGGTATGGGTAGCAAATAGTGTACTTGTAGCTCTCTCTTGCTCTGGCTCTCTCTCGCTCACTCTCGCTCTCGCTCTCTCTCTCTCACTCGCTCTCGCTCGCTCTCACTCGCTCTCACTCTCACTCGCTCTCGCTCTCGCTCTCTCTCTCTCTCTCTCTCTCTCTCTCTCTCTCTCTCTCTCTCTCTCTCTGCCAATGTACAGTCCGTGTGCTGTAATGTTCAATGAAGTAATAGTATCGTGCACTTCAGTTATCACCTGCACATAATTTGTCGTATTTACTGTAAATATATCGATTAAGTCGTAATAATCGACACCTAAATGGCACGAAAGGTCTTACAATTGACAACGAAATGGGGCGAAAGGTGTTAAAATCGCCAAACTAATGGGCCGAACGTCTTATAATTTCAAAACAAATGGGGCTTAACACGATGGAGAAAGGGGGACCAGAAAAACGACCCATCTCCCCTTAACCTCAACAGTCCATCAGCCGCACCTTAATAATAATGACTTAAAAAACGGGACTTTGTTTTGAGAATGGATATGAAAAGTATCTCGTTTGCCAGTTTGTTGGGAAGTGCCTCTTTCTTCAGACCAAAGGCTAATAAACGGTAGGGAGCTTTAAGATAAAATTGGATAAGCATATGGACGAGAAGGGTTGGGTGTGAAGAGGGATCAGCCGGGTTGGGCCAATCAGCACTCTGCATACCCCCATAATCCTGCGTTAATCTCTAACCGTTTTGGTAAGATGATCCTCAGGGTATTAGAGTGTTGAGCCTATAATTGGGCTTTGTAATTGAACTGGGGTTGTGTGGGACAGGGATCTGCCTTGCTTAGGCCAATCGGCTTTCTGCAGACTCCCATTTTCTTATGTTCTTATGTTATTATAATATGCATGTCATCCTAGGTCATCCTCTAACACTGTCACATGTCCGGAGAAACTGTAATAACCCCTTCAGCACGATGACACCTCCTTACCTCTCATTCTGGCTACAATTAGACGATTTTTTGCAGTTTCAGAAGGACCTATTTCATTCAGAGGGTATATTGAGATGGTATGTACAGTCGAGGTTAATAAGTGTTGTCAGATATTTCAGAAAGTATCGGACACTTGACTAATACTCTGAGGGATAAGCACTTTTCCCAGTAACTATAAAGATACCAATAACACATCTTGAGCGAAAACCACTGGCATCTATGACAACACTTAATACCCCCGATTGTACCCCTTTCAGTCGTAGAGGTTGATTGTGAACTAAAGACAATCGTCTAATAGTAACCAGACTATGTTGAAAATTAAGTAATCGTGCTGAAGAGGTTTGATTGGGCACTTGGGAGTTAATATGAGGAAGTTGGAGCCGTAAGCATCGATATTAAACAGAAGTGCAATAATAATGTAGGTATCTGATGGATAAGAAGTGTGTTAAATTGGGGTTTATGTATATGTTAAGGGGAGGTTTCTAGTGTGTTCCCTAGACTTCCATCAAGCTTAAAATTACTCCCCCTTGATCCCCTTTCAAGATAAATTTGTAAATTTTTCGCTAGAAAAATGTCCCGGCCGAAGGCCGGTGCCCCTTAAATTACAGGCTCGCTATCGCTCGCCAGGAAAAAATCGACACCTAAATGGCACGAATGGTCTTAAAATTGACAGAAATGGGGCGAGGTTTCTTAAAATCGCCAAACTAATGGGGCAAGCGTCTTTAAATATCACAAGCAATGGGGTTAAACATGAGGGAGAAAGAGGTTCAGAAAAAAATCCTCCAGGTGGAAATCTCCCCTTAAGGCACTACGACCGTATTGTAACTGGTAATTCTGCTAAATATCGATGTCTACAGCTCCAACTTCCTTATAGCATGAAACTCGCAAGTGTTCAATTACATCGCCAGGAGAAGGGTAGAATGAAGCGTAATATGGCGGCAAATAATTGGATTAACCCTCTTAGTAAACGACGACATCTTGGTTTGTCTACTGGCTCACAATTACATGATTTTAGTCAGCTTATGAAATGACTCTGGGAATAATAGGGTCATACACTATCTCGATTAAATTTATGACTCCCATTAAGGAGAGATATCCACATGAGGGATTTTTTTCTTTACTCCTCTCTCCCTCATGTTTAGCCCCATTGCTTTTGAGATTTTAAGACGTTCGCCCCATTAGTTTGGCGATTTTAAGAACCCTCGCCCCATTTCTGTCAATTTTAAGACTATTCGCGCTATTTAGGTGTCGATGTTTTCCTGGCGAGCGATAGCGAGCCTGTAATTTAAGGGGAACCGGCCTTTGGCCGGGAAATTTTTCTACCGAAAAATGTACAAATTTGTCTAGAAAGGGGATCTAGGGGGAGTAATTTTAAAGCTTGATGGAAGTCTAGGGAATGAACTAAAAACCTCCCCTTAATCCATCTCTGAGCTTAACCTGTTACTGTAATCGGTAACGCATTTTTAGTTCATTCTGGCCATCATTGACATATTTGATTGGAAATAGGAAGACATTGTCGGAGTTACAGTAGAGAGTTAGTTGAGATAGTGTTACAGTAGAGAGTTAGTTGAGATAGTGTTACAGTAGAGAGTTAGTTGAGATAGTGTTACAGTAGAGAGTTAGTTGAGATAGTGTTTACGCCTTCGGTACCTAGAGATCCATCCTAGACTGCAAAATATCGGTTGTTGTTAACCCTGGGACCAAATAGTGTGCATGACAAATTACAGGAGTCGTGATACAAACAGCAAGCAGATCTAATACACACAGTCAGGGTATATACACACAGTCAGGGTATATACACACAGTCAGGGTATATACACACAGTCAGGGTATATACACACAGTCAGGGTATATACACACAGTCAGGGTATATACACACAGTCAGGGTATACACAGTCAGGGTATATACACACAATCAGGGTATATACACACAGTCAGGGTATATACACACAGTCAGGGTATATACACACAGTCAGGGTATATACACACAGTCAGGGTATATACACACAGTCAGGGTATACACACAGTCAGGGTATATACACACAGTCAGGGTATATACACACAGTCAGGGTATATACACACAGTCAGGGTATATACACACAGTCAGGGTATATACACACAGTCATGGTATATACACACAGTCAGGGTATATACACACAGTCAGGGTATATACACACAGTCAGGGTATATACACACAGTCAGGGTATATACACACAGTCAGGGTATATACACACAGTCAGGGTATACACACAGTCAGGGTATATACACACAGTCAGGGTATATACACACAGTCAGGGTATATACACACAGTCAGGGTATATACACACAGTCAGGGTATATACACACAGTCACATATTATATGTTAAGGGAGGTCACCGTTTTTTTTTATCTGTTTCTCCTTTTCTCTCTTTCCCTGGTTTGTATCCATTCGGCCCCATTCAGCCAACTGTTTTAAGACGTTTATCCCCATCTAGATGTAAAATTTCTTCCTGGCGAGCGATAGCGAGCCAGCATTGTATGGAGAAATCCGGCTTCGCCGGAGACATTTTTCTATCGAAAAATGTACAAATTTAGCTTGCTGTCAAAACAAAAATATATATATGCTGGCTCGCTACCGCTCGCCAGGAAAATATTGACACCTAGATGGGGGTAAACGTCTTACAACAGTAGGCTGAATGGGGCCGAATGGATACAAGCCAAAGAGAGGGGGAGAAAAAGAGAAAAAAAAGCGAGGTGGGCTCCCTTAAGATGAGTGATAACGTCTGCACCGGGGCTCGCTAACTGGTATGAATGAACAGGGAAGAGCAGGTCCCAAGATGGCTGTTGATTAGTTAAGGGGAGATCTCCACTTGAGGGATTTTTTCTTGACCCCTTTCTCCCTCATGTTTAGCCCCATGGCTTTTGATATTATAAAACATTTGCCCCATTAGTTTAGCGATTTTAAGAACTTTCACCCCATATTAAGACCTTTCGTGCCATTCAGGTGTCAATTTTATCCTGGCGAGCGATAGCGAGCGATAGCGGCCTTTGGCCTGGAAATTTTTCTACCGAAAAATGTACAAATTTATCTTGAAAGGGACTCAAGGGGGTGTAATTTTAAGCTTGATGGAGGTCTAGGAAACAAACTAAATACCTCCCCTTAAGCTAGGATTACGATCTCCTTAAACCCTTTTAGTAACATAGTCCCTTTTTAAACTGCATAAAATCATGTAATTCTAGACAGAATCAAAAGTGAAAAGGCGTCATGGGGCTCTAGAGTATCCACCTCGTAGGGGAGAGAGAGGAAGCTGTTGGAGTGGCTTTGTTGTGTGTCAAACCCGCTACACCCTGTTCCAACTAAGTAGGACAAAATCGTGGAACATTAACATATCACAAACGACTAGAGTAATCGAGCTAGTATTTCTACCATTTAGGAAGGGTCAGCCAGGGACTAGGTGTGGAAATTTACAGCCCATTTGCTCCAGCCCTTTTTGAGTTATAGAGTTCAGGGTTCAAGATTTTAAGATGTTTTAGCCTAACTACAATGAACAGACTATAGACTATTTTGGTGTTTGCGTCTTTTGGTGATACGGATCGATTTATTATTTATATTATGTATTAATGAACAGCATCGTACCTCAACCAATATATATTATGATTCGAAATAGGTTTAACTATATAGCTATTTGTTTCGATGTGTAATATTCTCTGCATCATTTGATATAGAAACAATTGTATTTTATTATATATTTTATTTACTTTGCGTCTACCTTTATTGTATTAAATATGTTGGTATGATTAACGTTATGCAATTGTGTGATTATGAAACTCAACGCTAACTATACTGTAAGTGATGTCTCGGCACCAAGTATATTTTGATCCATAATTGGTTTCAGCAATATCTAAACTTGATTTATTAATTTCGAGTGGGCTATACAAACCTATTCCTACACTTACCCACCCTACTCAACATCTGGCAGACATTATTACAGCACAGAGCGAGCCAAACGTAAGGACAGCTGAAACATGATTTATTAGCGCTACCGTACATGATATAAACCTTTATTCAGATTGATTAAGCCAAGCAAAAGATTCTCACAGAAAACGGAGTCTTGGCGGGAAACGCGTGACATCCGGGACACCTGGAGATTTACAATATCAATGCACCTTCCATATTTAACTCTAGGTGATCGATATAATTATTTTCACTTCACATAAACAACATACTGATATTGAGTTACGGGTTTAATAGTGTAGTTG
Source organism: Paralithodes platypus (assembly GCA_032716605.1). Taxonomy (NCBI): domain Eukaryota; kingdom Metazoa; phylum Arthropoda; class Malacostraca; order Decapoda; family Lithodidae; genus Paralithodes; species Paralithodes platypus. The sequence continues at coordinate 54,416,877 of CM064568.1, read as the reverse complement.
ATTTTTAAGCCGGGTATTTCTTTTATCATGTGTAAGTGTCCAGGCGGAGGACTATAGACTCTCGCTTGATTCCCAGAGACGGTGACACTCGGTAAAGACGCATCGGTCTTCTCGTAGTTATTTTGGCTTTTTGTGTGCGATATTCGGGTGCCGGAAGTGCGGAAAGAGACTAGAGGTGGTGTTTGACGAATAGCGGACGGGCTGAGAGGAGAATGGGAGGGAAATAGGCTGAAATAAGGTGAGAAATATGGGTGATATAAGTAACCCCTTCAGGATACCATGACGCGTTCCTTCATTATGTTCTGGCTATTATAAGACGATTCCATGCAGTTAAGGACGGACTTCTAGGAATCAAATGACCAAAAACTGTCGTAATTAACTACCGGAGTAGTTTTTCGTCAAATTTTACGGGCGATTGTAATGTAGGAGTTTCGACATTTAAGTTTTATCAGCATTCAGCTTCTGAACATAATCTACCTCCAGTTTAGTTTACGATTCCTATGTGAAAGATCCTCAAAAGATTACGAAAAAATAAACATTATAATCGAAATTTGACGGACAAAGCGCTCATGTAACACTGGCTTGAATCAATGTCTCTATCATATATTCAGAACCATTTATAGGTAGCACCAACCAACTTGACAATAATCTTGATCCCTGACCTCTCTGTAACTCAAAAGGGCCTAGAGCAAACTGGCTGTAAATGTGCACACCTATTTCCTGGTGGACTCATCCCAAATGATTGAAGCGTCAGCCCGATTGCTTTCATTCATTTCGAGTTATAAGAAGTTAAGGGGTTAAGATTATTGTAAAGGTCGTTGGTGCTACCTATAATCCTAATTTTGATCAATCTCAAGAATAAAGGATTACGCGGGAATGCAAGCCATGGGAGATCTTGTAGCTAATCGACGGTAGTTAGTTAAAATAGGACTTCAGAGGCTATCAACCCTTCTGGATTATTAAGCCAGCACACTGTAAGTCAAGAATAGCGTCAGGACTGGAACCCCTTTTCGAGAACTCCAGTCCCTTGTCGACGTTAGCTATACCGTGTTCCAAATAAGTAGGCCAAAACTCTCGATCACTAACCTCTGTAACTCATAATTGGGCAATCGAGCTATTATTTCTACCATTTGGGAAGGGTCAGCCAGTGAAAAGTGTGGAAGTTTACAGCCCTTTTTGAGTTACAAAGGTTGGGGTTCACGATTTCTAGCCTACCTGTTTGGAACAAGGTATAGCTATGTGAAAGGCAGAAAGGGTAACCTAGTATGAAAGAAGGCGGATCATTTGTAAGCGCAGCACATCGGGGGTTAGCACTATGTGGCCTGTCATTTTTTTTTTTTTATTTTTTTTTTTGCTCCCTTGTTTCGCTTCATTAGTTTGCAGATTTTATGACGTTTTATCTTATTAGTTTGGCGATAATAAGACGCTTCAGCCCATTCAGGTGTTGATTTTTTTTTTTTTTCAAATGAGTGCGTAGCCATTTATACTCCTGACTGTACTTTAGCATACAATCTCTCTTTTCTAACCGCAAGTATCTCCTTAGAATGAACCGCATGACCTTTGAGATACTAACTGTGCACATCATTAAACGAATAATCTCAACATTCATCAATCATAACTCGCTTGTCATCTCCTGTGTCTTATTCCTGTTCATTCCCTGCAATAATTTCTCTTAAGCTTCATCCGTGTACAGTACCAAAACAAGTTTTTTAAAATGGTTAGCGATAATGAACCACCCAAGCAACTGCACCATCAAGCCCCCCCCCCCCCCCCCCCCCACTCGTTATCAGTGCGTCTGGTGGATCGTTAGCCTCACAGTGTAGTAATTAAGGAGTCGTGACCGGGATGATCCGCTCGTTATATTTGGATCACCGCCTTTTGATCCGGAGGGGGCGGCCGATCCTATACGCCACTACTGAGTCAAGCAGGGTGATCGGTAAAGGAGGCTGTGGGTAGGTGCTCCAGGGATCTCGGTTCTTGATTACCTTTTTTTTTTTTTTTTTTTTTTCTTTTCTCTCCCTCTATGTGAATAGAGGGAGAACAGGCAGAACTGCCTGTGGCAAGTGCCTCCCCAGAGTTGAAAGAGTGACAGGGCCAACATCAAGGGACGTTCGAGCCAAAATGTCTGGACACACGGAGTTTGAAGCAATTTAAGTCATAGGAAGAGGGAAAGACTGATTTTGGGAGAGAGTTCCAGAGCTCAACTGTTGAATAGAAGAAAGATTGAGAATAACGTTTCAGGTTTGCCAAACTTTAGAATTAGGTTATTTATATCATTCAAGGCATAAATTGTTCTATAAATATAATTCCAAGTATCAACCGTTATAAAAATGATCGCAGCTAAAAATGATATGTTCTCATGTAATTCCACATAAGGCTCTCCCCCCCCCCCCCCACACACACACACACACACACACACACACACACACACACACACACACACACACACACACACACACACACACACACACACACACACACACACACACACACACACACACACACACACACACACACACACACACACACACACACACACACACACACACACATCTCATTAAGGGGATACAAACTAAATACCCCTATACATCTCCAGAAACCAATAAAAAAACCCACGCTGTTCCCGCTTCATGAACTGCGGGTATCGTTAGTACAAGTATATGCAGAGGGCCAATCCCTATCATTTACAAGGAGCGGCCCAAACCTGTATATATCGCTTTCTACTCAGATTTCTTCCTCGTGTACAGGCCACTCACCCGGAAAATACACATGTTTCGATAGCAACATGTCCCGACCTAAGGCGATTTCTTTTAAGCTATAGGCGCGTTATTGTTCGGCCAGAAAAAAAATAGACACCTGAATGGGGTGAAACGTCTTATTATCGCCAAAGTAACAGGGTGAAACGTCTTAAAACCTCCAAACTAACGGAGCGTCACATGGGAGGTCTCAAAAGCCCCCCCTGGGATGAAATAAGGCTAGGAGAGGAAGGTCTGCAACAGAGGGGCACCACAAACCGGTCCACAAGCTGCCTGAAAAAAAACACCATTGAATTTACCGGGACACACTTAAGGGGGGATGGTCGTATTTATTAGCTTATTTATTTATCTGTAATCTGTATACTTTGTTCTTAGTTTCCTCCCTACACCTCCCAAATCAAGCTAAAACATAAGATAAATAAATACAAAAAAGGAATAATAAAAACAAAATCCCCAAGACTCCCTTATAGATAATTTTGTACATTTTTCGGTAGAAGGTCTTAAGGAATTTAAGGAACTAACCAACCCGCAGACATTAGGAAGGACCAGGATGAAGCACGGTGGAATAATGCTCCTTCTTTTTATGGAATTTTAAGATCGGGGTAAGTGGAAAAGAAGGGGGGTGGGAAAGGGGGCGTTCTTTTCTCCACGGGAGGGGAGGGAGGTGGGTTGGCCTGAGAAAGATTGGAAGGAAGGTGAAGGTGGAGAGGAGATTGGAAGGGAGGTGAAGGTGGAGAGGAGATTGGAAGGGAGGTGAAGGTGGAGAGGAAGAAGGAGGAGAAAAAAAGAAGAAGAAAGAGGAAAAGAGAGGAATATGTAAGGGGGGGGGGGTATATGGAGGAGGAGAAGGATAGGAGAAAAAGAAGGAGAGGGGGAGAAAGAATGCAGGGAATGAGAGAGAGAGTAGAGGGAAGAAGAAGAAGAGTGTAACATTTTATATTTTTTGGTAGAAATGTGTCCCGACCAAAGGCTGGTTCCTCCTTTGAGTGATTGTTCACTAAATTAGCTAATTATCAGTAGTATATACTAGTTCTCAACTTCGTTCTTTACCTTGAATTTCCGAGTAGAATATTTTGTTCTATCTGCTTGAGGTCTTTTTTCACAAATATATTTCATACCGAGCCAAGTTTGGAGGGAGTTGGTGGGTGGGGAGAGAGGCTTCTGCTTTGCTGCATTTATCTTGTGTCGTCCCAGTTTTACTATTTCATTTACCTTCCACTTAGGAGCAAATACGATGTTAGTCCGGACTGCCTAGTAGCGACTGCAAGGTCTGTGCAGTCTATGTATCTATGTAACTCTCTCTCTCTCTCTCTCTGACCAGAATGTAAAAATTAAAATGCAGTCAGCATAAATTTCCATCCAATATAAAATGCTCTGCCGGAGTCGCCTAGTGATTAGAAAGTGCCATTAGCTTCTGACGGGGGACTAGTTTTTGAGAGAGAGAGAGAGAGAGAGAGAGTGAGTGTGAGTGAGTGAGAGAGAAGGTGGTTGTAAATCAGTATACCTATTTCTGGGGTTTCTAAATTTTATTGTAAAAATGTGTAATTTGTTTGTTTAATTATCATAAGAGAGAGTGAGAGAGTGTGTGTGTGTGTGTGTGAGTGAGTGTGATGAGCGAGTGAGTGTGTGTAGATCCGACCCTAATTCCAGTTATCTATGCTTATTCGGAGTGACGGATTCAAGTTAGGCTGATTTCATACTGTAAGCTCTTTTTTACTTGGGGGCTCTATATAATGATCTGCAGGGCGAGTTTTGAGAGAGAGAGAGAGTACAAAGGAGTACAAAGGAGTACAAAGGGGTACAAAGGAAATCAAGCCACAACAGATCTAGTGACCCTTCTAGGCTGCTTGCCCTCCAAAACACTGAGGATCAAGTGTCCAAACAGTGGTTTAGAGTGGGTAAGGGAACATTGGAAAGGGAACTACTGCCCTGCCACTAACGTGGCAGGACTAGGAAGTTAGTAGGGGACATATGGGTTAGTAACTGAGGGGAGGATAAAATAAAGTTATTCATTTACAAACGCAGTCAGTCGCGGGTTTGATGCGAGATATTTGTCTAGGCGGAATTTAAATGAATCAACGGTGCTGCAGTCTATAACGTCCCGGGGAAGCCCATTCCACAAGTTGACAACTCGATTGAAGAAGAAATTCTTAGATTCGTGTGATTTAAAAGATTTACCAATAATTTTGCAAACCGTTTCCCCCGCGTGTAATTAGATTGGTCGATAGTGAAGTACTTACTACAGTTCATATTGTCGATGCCTTTGATGATTTTGAACACTTGAATTAAGTCACCTCTTAATCTGCGCTGGGTTAAAGGAAATAGATTTAATTCTCTAAGACGCTCTTCGTATGGTTTGTTCTTTCGGCTAGGTATCATTTTGGTAACTCTACGTTGAACTCGTTCTAGCTTGTTTATGTCTTTTTGGTAATAAGGGCACCAGCATTGAACGCAGTATTCCAGAAAAGGGCGGACTAAGGAATTGTAAAGGGTTAGGATTACGTCTTTGGATTTATGCTCAAATGATCTGCCTATAAAGCCAATTATTTTGTTTGCCTTCTTTAACAACTTCTGAACATTGTTGACTCTGTTTTAGGTTACTCGATATTGTTACTCCCAGATCGGTTTCTCTGTTTACATTCTTAAGCTGAGTGCCATTCATCGAATAGTTTGCTTTCTCATTTAGGTATCCGATATGTAGTACTTTACATTTATCCGCATTGAAACTCATTTGCCAAATTTGGGCCCAATGTGACAATTTATCTAGATTGTGTTGCATATCGTCAACTTGATCTTTGAGAGTACGCTATTTGCAATTTTTGTATCGTCAGCAAATTTTGAGATTGTACAGGTGAGACCCTCATCTATGTCGTTGATGTAAATTAGAAAGAGAATTGGTCCTAGTACCGATCCCTGGATCCCTGGGGTACCCCGCTACTTACATTGGTCCATTTAGATGCCTTACCGTTTATGACTACTCTTTGCTTTCTGTCGCTGAGCCAATTTTCTATCCATTTTCAACACACCTGTCTTGTATTCCATGCGCTTTTAGTTTTAGCAGTAAACGTTTGTGGGGAACTTTGTCAAAGGCCTTTTGAAAATCAAGGTATATAATATCTACAGCTTTACTCTCATCGTAGAGGTTGAGGATATCGTGGAAGAAGTCTAAGAGGTTTGTTAAACAGGAAACGTTTTTTTACGAAGCCGTGTTGAGTATCTTTAAGTATGTTATTTTCCTCTAAGTGATTTACGAGTCTGTCTCTTATGACCGTTTCTAGCATTTTACATACAACTGAGGTTAAGCTAATTGGACGATAGTTACTGGGTAGGGATTTGTTGCCTTTTTTGAATATCGGTGTTACGTTGGATATCTTCCACTGATCAGGCATAGTTCCAGACTGCAAGGATTTATTGAATAGTAATGTCAGTGGTTTGGAGAGCTCATCCTTAGCTTCCTTTAGAACTCTAGGCGAGATTGTATCAGGTCCAGGCGTTTATTTACCTTGAGTTTATCTAAACAATTCAATACTTCTCTCTCTGTAACGGTGATATTGCTTAGAACATCTGAATTATCAATCTGAATCGGCGATGGTGTAGGGATATCATTGATGTCTTCCTTTGTAAAAACTGATGCAAGAAGGTATTGAGGGCATTACTCATTTGTACTTCGTCTTTGGTGTATTCTCCATTTTCATCGACGGTCCAAAAGTTGAAGTAACTACTTTTTTTTTTCTGATATAACTATAGAATTCTTTCGGGTTTGCTTTACTTTGATTCGCAATATGTAACTCTAGGGTCTTTTTACTTTGCTTAATTAACTTTTTGGCTTTGCGTCGTAGCTCTACAAATTTCACACCGTTCTTCGTCATTTTGTGAGGATTTTAATCTATCATTAGCAAATTTTTTAGCAAGCAGGCAGTTTGAAATATCTTTATTCACCATTTGGGCTTTTTATTATGCCCTGCACGCCGTATTTTCGATGGTATGCAGTCTTGCACTGCTTTTAGGTACGTGGTTTCGAATAACTTCCAAGATGTATTTATGTCGTTATTGTTAATTCAAAAGCTCCAGTCAGTTTCTTTAAACATAGCTCTAAGTTTATGAAAGTTTGCTTTCTTGAAATTAGTGACTTGTCGATGCTACTATTTGGTTCGTTACTAGTAAACTTTAAAGTGAAAGTTATCGTACGATGGTCGCTGTTACTGAATTCATCACCAACTTTCAAATTCTCTATAATTCTTCTTTTGTTGCAAGTACAATGTCAAGAACGTTATTACCACGGGTCGGTGTTCGAACAAATTGATAAAGCGAACTCTCTTGCAAGTTCGTATACAAGTCATGTCCGGAGTGTGAAGTAAGAGTATCGCCCCACTTGGTCACAGGTAAATTAAAGTCGCCAAAAAATACGGTATCTTGTGAGTTACTTACATCGGCAATTTGTTCATAAATTTCTCGGTCAGTTTGCACTGATTGAGCTGGAGGTCTGTATATTAATGCAAGTATTATTTTTGTACCTTTATTATTCTTTATTAGCACAAAAGATGTGTCGACGTTCACAATTTGAGGTTTTGACAAGAGGGTCGGGTTAAGACTTTTCTTGATATAAAAAAACGCCAACTCCATTTTTATTTATTCGGCTTTTCTCAAACATTACATAACCGGGAAGTGAATACTCTGCTAAAAAGTCTCTATCTACTGTATTGAGCCAAGATTCTGTTATACCAATCACATCATAATTTTCAGTAAACACTAGTTCCTCTAAATCTGAAAATTTATTGCGTATGCTACGAGCGTTTGCATAGAAACCTTTAAAGTTGCGGTTTTAGAACTCGCAGAACGTTCTTTAATCAAATTTTTGGTTCTGATCGGATCTACATTTACATTCATGGCTGACATCGATCCTCGGTCGTTATCCCTGTGGCGGTTTTGAATTTGGGTCGTGTTGGTGGAGCTTTATCCAAATTCGCGGTTCTTGACAGATTAGCATTTAATTCCTTCGCAGGTTGCCGCCCTCGCTGTCTTCGGTCCTCCTTCCTGGTTGTCCTGTGCTGAGTCGATTTCTTCTCCGAAAATCCTTCACCGCATCGTTGAGAAGACGCCCAAAACGTGCTGCTCCCACCTGGTTCAGATGAACTCCATCGTCCGAAAACAAATAGTCATCGTAGTAGAAATTGTCCCAGGTGTCGATGAATCCCACGTTTTCCTTCCTGCAGAGGTTTGCTAGACAACTATTTGTGCTGGCTGGCTATGTTGTAAAATCGGCTCTCTACACCAAGCCGGGGGACGATTCCTGAGACTATGAGCCTTGATGACTTCCCCTTAAACGACTTGATCAGCTGCTGGTACTTTAAAAGCAAATCTTCCGACGGCGTTCGCTGCACATCGTTTGCTCCCACGTGGATGACGTCCATTGTATTAGCAGGGGCAAGCTTAGATACTTCGTCAACTGCAGCAACTACGTCGTCCACACCACCACCAGGGATACAAAAACGCTTCCTGGTCTTAGGTGCTGTGGCGCAAAACTCTGTGAGCTGACCACGTATCATCGAGTCTCCCACGAGCCGGACTTCTTCTATTTCCGCTTCGTCATCTGAGTCTGCGAGTATCTGGAAGCGGTTTTGACACTCGGTAATCGGTATGGGTTTCCTGGTCTTGGGGCAAACGTTGTTCCTCACTACACGGAAGTTGTCTTGAGGGGGAAGAGAGTTACTATTTGTTTCTTGAGTATCGGAACCATCAGATGAAATGGCTACTGCAGGCGTTGAATTGTTGGCAGTTGACGTTGGGGCGTTGGTGGCTGCTGGAGTTGCGATGACAATTGAAGTTTGTGGTACTCCAATGTTGAGTGTTACAAACTCTTGGAGTGATTCCAGCTTCATGGTGAGGACGTTGATCTTGTTGTAGGCTTCAGAGAGAGAGAGAGAGAGAGACTATACGATATGTGTAGTGTAGGGGATATAGATTGTAGTGAGCGATGTTCTTAGTAGCTATAAGGTAGATGTAGTGTAGAGGATATAGGTTGTAGCGAGAGATGTTCTTAGGTAGCTTAAAGATAGATTGATGAAGTGTAGGGGATTCAGGTTGTAATGAGCGATCTAGTGAGAAATGTAGTGTAGGGTACGGTATATAGATGTACAAGAACAAATAGGGATGTAGGGAAGAAGGGGTCTGTTTCGTATGGGTATGATCGCATCGTTTAAAATGTCTAATCTCTGTTTCAGCTATGTCCATGAAGCTATTTACAACACTGCTTCTTGCTTAATAATATACAGTAGGTTAATAACTAACTTTTAATGTCCATAGTTATTTTAGTTTTTCGGTGTATCAATAATTATATATGTTAATGTTATGGTTTATAATTTCAGGTATGGATATGGATCGCAGTTGACGAAATCATTAAGGTTCCAAGGGGGAGTTGGTGACCCTTATCAGGTATGTGTGCTGTATCAACTCTCTCTCTCCCCCCCCCCCCCCCTCCCTCCATCTCTCTCTCTTATCGTGTGTGTTTCCTTTACATTCAACATTCTCTCGTCGGTTCTACATATCTTTCATTCTTTTCCTCTCTTGTGTGTATATGATTTCTTGTACATTATCTTGGGTTCTACATATAATTTTCACTCCTCCCTCATTCAACATTCTCTAAGTCGGTTCTACATATTATTCACCCTCATTCCCCTTTATTATAACTTCGATGAGGTCTCTCCCCAGCAAAGATGTTCTGGTCAGGTAACAAAACAACGGTCCGCAGTCAGCAGGATTCGAACCTGCGCGGGAACATCCCATCTGATTTCTAGTCAGACGCCTTAACCACTCGGCCATGACTGCCTTGTGGTGGAATCGCGCCGAGAGAAGGTAAAAGAGAGTCCCGTGTGTGTGTGTGTATGCGTGAGTGTGTGTGAACTTACTTACTCTAGTTGTACTTACTCTAGTTATATTGCGGGAGTGAGCATGCTCGTTATTTCCCGCCTCCTATATGTGTAGGTGTTATATGTATCGTTGGAATGGCTTGTGGATGTGTGTGGGTAGTCTGTATTTTTTAGCCAATTGGCGACATCGGAAACGAAGGCTTAGGGTGGATGCTTTTATGGTACCATTCTCACTATAGACGGTTGACCGTCTCGCCCGAAGGCTTAGGTAGCCAATTCAGCTTAGGTTGAAACCAATATGATACCCATTCGTCGCCTTGAAAACCAATATTGTTTGTGCCCACCCCAGCATGGGACGTCATACCACGTCGTCCACTTATATCCAGGTAACCCTATTTACAGCTTAGGTGAAACTGAGGCTAACACATGAAAGGAGGACAAGGCCCAATTTAGTCTCCAGCCACGCGGCGGCGGGGATTGAACCCCCGACCCCTCGTGTGTGAGACGAGAGCTCTACCTACTAGGCTACGGGTTGTGTATGCGTGAGTGTGTGTGAGTGAGAGGGGGGGGGGGTTACTTGTATTGTGTGCGTCAATTATACTGTAGATAAATACAGTACCTAGTTAAATTAATAGATAGATATTTACAAATGATTGATATCCTCTTATTAGGCCCCAGATATTAGACCCCTCACACTTCCACATTCCCTACTTCCTGCATACTCCATATAATTAGCTCCCATATCATGTGTTGTTCTGTTTATTGGCCTCTGTATCATAGACCTTGCGGACTCCACTAGGGGGCTGCTTGTAACCGGGCTTACTTTTAACCATCCTTTATAATCAGCTTTTTAATTTATATTGGGCTCTCTCTCTCTCTCTCTCTCTCTCTCTCTCTCTCCTCCTCTCTCTCTCCCTCTCTCTCTCTCTCTCTCTCCTCTCTCTCTCTCGGACTCCATCCTCCCTCAGCTCTCTCCCTCTCTTTCGCGCGCCTCATCATCTCTCTCTCTCTCTGACCTCCTTTTCCCTGCCCCTTCCTTTTGTATATTCTTCCATTCTTCCTCTCCTTTCTTTCTCCTTCCATATTCTCTCTACACAAACTCTCACATTTCTTTTAGGGGAGATTTCTTTAGTTGTCCCCCATTCGTTCGTTTTCTTTATTCTCTGTGTTTTCCGTCTATAAATTTTTGCCTCTTCTTTTTCCCATGTTTTCATTCTCCAAGTTTTATCCTTAGCCTAGTGTGTTTTTATATATGTGTATTATTAGCCTATATACTTTTTCTTTATATCGTATGACCTATCAAATCCATTTATAATATGTGTTACTGTATAGCACAGTATTAATTATGGTTTCATCTGTAGCATAGCTAGTATTAATCAAGGTATCTCTCTCTCTCT
>CM064568.1:54383883-54405758 GCA_032716605.1 Paralithodes platypus | reverse complement strand
CGCAATCGCTCGCCAGGTAAAAATCGACACCTAAATGGCACGAAAGTTCTTAAAATACCCAGACTAATTTAGCGAATGTCTCAAATTATCATAACGAATGGGGCTAAACATGAGGGAGAATGAGGGTCCAGAAACTCCCCCTTTAAAATATAATTAATAGTGGGCCACAAGGCTTCCTATTGGCCCGGCAGGTTAATTAATTAGGCCACACAGATCACAGAATGGAGGTCAGTGGTATATTACTCTCACATTGCAGGGGGATTCATTGATTTGGGTGGATCCTATTGTGCGTTTGGTTAGAGGTTTGATGTGGTTTCAATGAGGGCTGTATTTTATAAAGTTTTGGATCCCACATGCAGAACTTACACGCTCTGACTATTTCACCATCAAGAGAGTTAAAGGCATTCTAGAAATATACAGCATTTTGTTATGTTACCTTAACTGAACATTGAATAGGAAAACTGTGAACCTCTATTAGAGATACATTATTATAAATGATTTGATTTTTTTTTACAAAGAAATGGGGTGAAAGATCTTAATATTGCCAAACTAATGGGGTTGAATGTCCTAAAATCTCATAACTAATGGTGTTAAGCATGAGGGAGAAGGGAGTCAAGAAAAATACCTTTATCTGTAGGCGTTTGTACATTTGCCAGACATTCCATTTCCGGTAATGTGCTAGTATTTTACATAGGAAGACCCCTGGCTCGGACGATAAGAGGTTCGAACCCCTCTGCCAGCAGGTTCCACAAAATTATTTTCCTGGCCGTGAAGATAGGGCGGGATGGCCTGGTTTATTGAGTTTCATCAGGTACCCTGCATGTGCCCTACTCCCCCGGGGTATCACTTGTGGCAGATAAGGTCAGTCTGTTGATAACTTAGTTAGAGATAAGATAGTGAACGGTGTATTTTCAGCCTCATTGGTTGTCGTTTCGATATTAACCGATTAATTACGATTATTATTATTATCAGTATTATTATTAGTATTATTATTATTATTATTATTATTGTTATCGTTATCGTTATTATTTTCATTATTATTAACCTACAATGCATTTATAACTGTGGCACGACTTACTTGGGTAACTATACTAAACTTGCCGAGTATTTCATGTACCATTGAGTGACCGCTTAATGTTAACCGCAAGTTGCTATATTTCCCCTTTACGACATTATTACCCCAGCCCTCCTTCCTCAGGTTCCCACATAAGTTGCCCTAATTGGTCTATTTATTGCTACCCCGGGAGAGTCACTGAACCACGACACGCAACTCACGCGCACACACACACACAGACACAGACACACACACACACACACACACACACACACACACACACACACACACACACACACACACACACACACACACACAACCCTAGCATTACTATTCCTACCTGACCGACCCCCCCCCCCCTAATTTTACCCCCACGTGAACCACACCCAAAACCTTTAGACTCATCTCACAAATGCCTCTTCCTCCTACCCTTCCTCCCTCCCTCTCCCTATCCCTCTCTCTTCATCCCCCCCCCCTTTCCTCCCTCATTCCTCCCTCCCTCTCCCTAGCCCCCCTCTCTTCACCCCACCCCCCCCCTCTCTCTCTCTCTCTCTGTTCTTATACAATTTCCCTTCCGCGAGATACTTAGCTAATCGTGGTCTGGTGCCTTGCCTTTTTTTTTTTTTTTTTTTTTTTTTATTTTTTTTTTATCTTGGATCTTTGAGTTATTGTTTATTGTCCCTTTCAGAACGGTATTATTATTTTATTTCTGCTATTATTAGACGATTTAATTCAGCTTGGGAATGACCTATGTACAGTAATTCAATGTGGGAGGGGGCAACTCCCTCGAATATAACCCGACTTTCACGGGTTCATACTAATCGGCAAAACAAACATTTGATTATAGCCAATATAAAATGGAAACTATTTAAAGGGAAGTTGTGATAGAAAGTAAGACGTGTCAATAGCACGCATAGCTATAACACACACACACACACACACACACACACACACACACACACACACACACACACACACACACTGCCACGGACACATTAGTTTCAGGGCAGTAATTCCCTTTCCAATGTTCCCTTACCCACTCTAAACCACTGTTTGGACACTTGATCCTCAGTGTTTTGGAGGACAAGCAACCTAGAAGGGTCACTAGATCTGTTGTTGCTTGATTTCCTTTGTACTCCTTTGTACTCCTTTGTACACACACACACACACACACACACACACACACACACACACACACACACACACACACACACACACACACACGTTTTTTTCATGTTGGCTATATACCTTTACTCATATCTAATAGGTTAGATTATTGTGGAAGTTATGTATGTTTGAATATACGAGGCTAGGTTAATATCAGCATTTTCATCCTGATAGCCTATTATATAAATTGTGTCGGAGCTCGTGTTTGATAATAGGGTAGAGGCGTGAAGTGACGGCTTAATACAGGATAATAATGTCCTTCCTGTGGTTGCCAACATTTGTCACTATTACCTGGATGGCTCTGTTAGCTCCCTAGTGACGTTGGACATTATGTTTAGTTCCACTACTTTTCATATTAGTTTGACAATGTTAAGGACCTTTCGCCCCATATTTTAATGTAAATTTTAAGATCTTTCCTGCAATTTAGATGTCGATTTTTTCTGGCGAGCGATAGCGAGCTTGTAATTCTAAGAGGAACTGGCCTTCGGCCGGGACATTTTTCTACCGAAAAATGTACAAATTTATCTTGAAAGGGGGTCTAGGGGGTGTATTTCTAAGCTTCATGGAGGTCTAGCGAGGAAACTAAAACACAAATTAATACATGAATTAATACATGAATTAATACATGAATTAATACATGAATTAATACATGAATTAATAGCCCAAAAAACCGGCCACTATCCCCTTAATACAGGATAATAATGTCCTTCCTGTGGTTGCCAACATGTATCACTATTACCTGGATGGCTCTGTTAGCTCCCTAGTGACGTTGGACATTTATCAGCCTTAAGGGGGGATCTCCACTTGAGGGATTTTTTTCTGGACCCCTTTCTCCCTCATGTTTAGCCCCATTGCTTTTGATATTATAAAACGTTTGACCCATTAGTTTAGCGATTTTAAGAACTTTCACCCCATATTAAGACCTTTCGTGCAATTCATGTGTCGATTTTATCCTGGCGAGCGATAGCGAGCCTGCAATTTAAGAGGAACCGGCTTTCGGCCGGGACATTTTTCTACCGAAAAATGTACAAATTTATCTTGAAAGGGACTCGAGGGGGTGTAATTTTATTTAAGCTTGATGGAGGTCTAGGGAACAAACTAAATACCTCCCCTTAACATTATGGCGTTGGCGGATCCTTTGCTGGACCCCTTCTCCCTCATGTTTAGCCCTTTAGACCTTTAAATTGCCAAAATAACGGGGTAAACGTCTTAAAATCTCAAAACTAATCCCCTTAACCAATGCTAAGGGACTTCAAAACACAAGAGAAAGAACTGGAGTATGGGAGAATGGACTTGTTGACGAAAATCCCCGACTGGCCTTAAAGGGGACAGTGGGTATTGTGTTGGGTCTATTTGTTCATTTATTGTTTAGTTTCCTCGCTAGACCTTCATCAAACATATTATTGCAAGTCCAAGATAAATTTGCAAATTTTTCGGTAGAAAAATTTCCCGGCCGAAGGTCGGTTTGTTTTAATATTACAGGCTCGCTTTCGCTCGCCAGGAAATAATCGACACCTATATGGTACGAAAGGTCTTGATATTGATGTAGAAATGGGACGAAAGGTGTTAAAGTCGACCAACTAATGGGGCAAACGTCTTAAAATCTAAAATCCAATGGGGCTAAACACGAGGGTGAAGGGGGCCAGAAAAACCAGCCCCACCCCCCTGTAATCTACCTCCACGACGTGTGTTCCACCTGAGCGCCGATTTTAGAGGTAAAATACGGTGGGAAGTTTGGCAATTACACCTGATTATAAGGTTGGGACTTACCTGTGTATGTGTGTGTGTGTGGATCTAACCTGATGACGTTGAATTATATGGAGTACAAAGGAGTACAAAGGAAATCAAGCAACAGCAGATCTAGTGACCCTTCTAGGTTGCTTGTCCTCCAAAACACTGAGGATCAAGTGTCCAAACAGTGGTTTAGAGTTGGTAAGGGAACATTGGAAAGGGAATTACTGCCCTGGAACTAATGTCCGTGGCAGGAGTGGAGTGGAGGTAGAAGGAGTGGAGGAGATTTAGTGGGATGTTAATTATCTGCGTTTGTATATACGGCATGTACACTTGTACACTTGTACCTTTACCACTTGAGGGGAGATTTCCACACTTGAGGGTTTTTTTCTGGACCCCTTTCTCCCTCATGTTTAGCCCCAATGTTTTTAAGATTTGGAGATAAGTTAGGCGATCTTAAGAACTTTCGCCCAATTTCTGTCAATTTTAAGACCGTTCGTGCAATTTAGGTGTCTATGTTTTTCTGGCGAGCGATAGCGAGCCTGTAATTTAAGAGGAACCGGCCTTTGGCCGGGACATTTTTCTACCGAAAAATGTACAAATTTATCTTGAAAGGGGGTCTAAGGAGGTTTAGTTTTTAGCTTGATTGAGGTCTAGGGAATAACCTAAAAACCTCCCCTTAAATTATGTTCCTCGACATGGGTGTAGGGCATTAATAACATGCAATTAAGAAGTAGAGGAGATTTAGAGAGGGTTGTGTAATGTCTGCGTTTGTATTATGAGCTGTACATGTAATACCTGGGCCCTGATTACAGGTAGAGAACAGTTTAGATGGGTGCGAGTTATCTATGAGGCTGTAAAGGTAGAACGTGAATTACATGGGTTAATAAGCGTGATTTAAGGGCAGGGATTTTTTTCTTGACCCCTTTCTCCCTCATGTTTAGCCCCATTGCTTTTGATATTATAAAATGTTTGCCCCCATTAGTTTACCGATTTTAAGAACTTTCACCCCATATTAAGACCTTTCGTGCCATTTAGGTGTCGATTTTATCCTGGCGAGTGATAGCGAGCCTGTAATTTAAGAGGAACCGGCCTTCGGCCGGGACATTTTTCTACCGAAAAATGTACAAATTTATCTTGAAAGGGACTCAAGGGGGTGTAATTTTAAGGTTGATGGAGGTCTAGGGAACAAACTAAATACTTCCCCTTAAGGAGCCCAGACGGTATTGTGCAGCATAATTTACTGGTTCGGCTCAAAGATTTAAGGAAGGAGTTTAGTTTGCTCTCTAAACCTCTATCAAACTTAAAAAAAAAAAACCTACAAGACCCCCCTTCGATATAAATTTGTACATTTTTCGGTAGAAAAATGTCCCGGCCGAAGGTCGATTCCTCTTCAAACACAGGCTCGCTATCGCTCGCCAGCAAAAAAAAGCAACACCTAAATGGCACGAAAGGTCTTAATATTGGCAAAGAAATGGGGCAAAAGGTCTGAAAACGCCCAACTAATGGGGCGAATGTCTTGAAATCTCATAACTAATAGGGCTAAACATGAGGGAGGAGGAGGACTCGAAAAACCATCTTCCCCGCCTTAAAGTACTGAATTACTACCGGTGCTACTCTGAAACGTGAATTCCATAGCTTTGTATTTGATGCGTGTGATTTACAGGATTAGATTACTACTGGAGTTAATCTGGTACGTGAATTACATAGATTGTTGTCGATGTGTGTGATTTAAGGGACTATAATACAACATGAATGACATAGATTGTTGTCGATGTGTGTGATTTAAGGGACTATAATACAACATGAATTACATTGATTTGTTTTTCCATAAGCGTGATTTAAGGGGAGACTGGCCGTTTTTTTGGTCTATTAATTAATTTAGTCATATATTGTTTTTAGTTTCCTCCCTAGACCTCCATCAAGCTTAGAAAAACACCCCCTAGACCCCCCTTCAAGATAAACACCCCCTAGACCCCCCTTCAAGATAAACACCCGCTAGACCCCCCTTCAAGATACATTTTTGTACATTTTTCGCTAGAAAAATGTCCCGGGCCCTCTTAAAATTGCAGGCTCGCTTCGCTCGCCAGGAAAAAATCGACACCTAAATGGAACGAAAGGTCTTAAAATTGACAACAAAATGGGGCGAAAGGTGTTAAAATCGCCAAACTAATGCGCCGAACGTCTTATAATATCAAAACTAGTGGGGCTAAACATTAGGGAGAAGGGGGTCCAGAAAAACGGCCCATCGGGACTAGATTACCACGATCGCGGGCTACCAGTAAGTTACACTCTAGTTACTCCATTAAGAGGGAATCGGCTCGCTTTCGCTCGCCAGGAAAAAATGGACATCTAAATGGCACGAAAGGTCTTAAAATTGACCAAAAAATGGGGTTGAAGGTATTCACTGAAGGGGCTAAACATGAGGGAGAAGGGGGCACAGGAAAAACAAATTATACTTAACATCTCATTGCTATAGCCTTCGCAGTGGTAAGGCAGGAAGGCGGATGTACGGGAAACTAAGCGACGGACGAACCCCCAAACTAACTCAACTGAAGACCCTTAGTTTTGACAAGGTTGTGACGTGTTGTGTGATGGATGGGCAGTGTGCGGCCCTGTACTTATCTACACCACCTGCCATTTTGCGGGACTTTGGCTGTGAACCTTCTAGAAACAGTAAAGGAAGGTGACGCTTTTGGTGCAAACTAGGCTGCGCATTGCCGTGGCGCACAGATCCATGTTATTTTACCTTTTGTATATGTAATTGAGTTACCCAGCTTGGTACACATGGGCTACTACATATTATCCAGTTTACAAGGTGAAGGTATTGAGGGTTAAGCCTTTACAACGGCACCTCGTAGCTTTCTATTATTCCTATTATCTGGAGAGTGTAGAGAGGGGAGAAGGGGTGTTGGAGAGAAAGGAAGCTGTTGGAGTGGCTTTGTTTTATGTGTTTAATGATTCACCTTCTTGACTGGGGGTTTACAAACATCTACGTATTCCAGGTTCCGCTTTGGGCCTGCTGCTTTAACCCTTTGAGTACCAGCGACGTGTGTTATATTTTATTCTAGCTATATATAGACGATAGTATGCAGCTTAGGAAGGATCTGTGGTAGTTAAGTGGGTTGGTTGAGCTAGTTTGCGGTCTTATTATTGGTAAAGATCCTTCCAAAGCTGAAAAAAATCGTCTATTAGTTTCCACAATAATGATTAAAAGGACGTCCCTGGTACTGGGTGGGTTAATATGTAAGCAGAGGTATCAGGTGAGAGAAAACTCATTAGGACTACATTGTAATAATTCACACTTAATTGAGTGAGAGAGAGTGTGTATAGTGTGTATATGTGAGTGAGTGTTAGTGTGTGAACTTATTGGGAAGTGTGTACAGTATTGGTATGTGTGTAGATGAGAGAGAGAGAGAGAGAGTTTGTCTCTGTGTATGTGTGAAGTAAGCGAATTTACAAACTGCGTCTGTAATGTCTGAAATGATCTAGTCAGCACAATTAGGGTAGTTTTAGAGAGTTTCCATTGACAAGGAGAACAGCAGATCGTGGCCAAATAAGTGAGTGTGTTTTAGTGCGTGCTGTTGCTATAGAAAAGTGCGAAGGTGGTGGTATAATGTGTGTGTAATAATAATAATAATAATAATAATAAACGGTTTATTAAAGAATGGCAGCCTCATGAGCTGAAAATACACATTTTACAATTTAGTGGATGAACATGAGATGTACAGATATGAAGAAGGTAAGCTCAGTTTACAAAAAAAAAAAAAAAATTCAATAATGATGCAGGTGCAGAATACAAATTATCATAAAATAACCATGAGAGTAAGTGATATACAGTACATATACACATTTATTTTACTTACTCATATACAGAACATACATATATACACGTACGTACGCACATACATACACATACATATACATACATATATAAGAACATAAGAACATGCAGTAAGTGTGCACATGTCCGTATACACAAACGCTCACGTATGCACACAAACATACATACATACAAAAACTGTTTTGGTAGGGTCAGGGTAAAGAGGTAAAGGGTAAAGAGGGAGTGGCAATTCAAGTCCGTACAGGTAGGGTCAGGTAAAGCCTACTACGGTCACGGTGGCCGAGCGCGCTTAGTACTCTGTATTGGGAGCGCTAGCTCTGGTGTCAGGGGTTCAATCCCAGGCGCCGGCAGGGGAAGTTCTCTCAAAAACTTTCCCTGGCCGTGAAGGCAAGATCTGGGCGGATCGTCTCGGGGGACCCACAAAGTCTCCTGCCCACGTCCTACTCCCTTGGGAGTATGTAGGTGCTCTCGTTAGCTGCCAGGATCAGTCTGTTGATCCATTAGGATAAGATCTAGGTTAAGTCTGTGTATTTTCAGCCCCATTGGCTGCCGGCTTGAAATAAACCGATTATTATTATTATTTATTATTACAATGGGAGGTTAATCCTCGGTAGTGTAGGTGTGTGTGTGTGTGTTCGTTCGTGTGTGTGTGTGTGTGTCTGTGTGTGTATGTATGTATGAGTGTGTTTGTGTGTTTATTTTGTGTGTGTATGTGTGTGTGTTTGTGTGTGCCAGTGTATGTGTGTGTGTGTGTGTGTGTGTGAAGGTGTAGCAAATTAACTTACAAACTACCAGCTCCTTAATGCACCAGTCAGCATAATTAGGATCATTATAGAGTTACACTGACGGGGAGAACAGCTGATCCCGCCAAAACAAGTGTGTGTGTGTGTGTGTGTGTGTGTGTGTGTGTGTGTGTGTGTGTGTGTGTGTGTGTGTGAGAGAGAGAGAGGAGAGAGAGAGAGAGAGAGAGAGAGATAGTGAAGTGAGTGAGTGAGTGAGTGTGTGTGTGTGTGTGAGTGTGAGAGAGAGAGAGAGCACAAGGATACATTACCTCGATTCCATGAGTGAGTGAGTGAGTGAGTGAAGAGTGACTAAGTGAAGTGAGATGAGGTGTGAGTATTATATATATAGACTGAGTGAGTGAGTGAGGAGAGAGAAGAGAGAGAGAGAGAGAGTGAGAGAGAAAAGAGGATGAGAGAGAGAGTGAGAGAGAGAGGGGAGAGGAGAGGAGTGTGAGAGAGAGAAGAGAGAGAGAGGATGACAGAGGAGGAGATAATAGAGAGAGGGGAGGGGTCTTAAGCCAAGGGAAGAGAGGGAGGAGTATAGAGAGGATATGGAGAGAGAAGAGGTAAAGAGAGAGAGTGTCATAATAGAGTGTAGGCTAAAGAAGAAGAGAGTATATTATGATAGTGTGAGCAGATAAATATGAGGTATATAATATAATATATATATATATATATATATATATAGATATATATATATATAGAGGAGGAGAGAGAGAGAGAGAGAGAGAGAGAGAGAGAGAGAGAGAGAGAGAGAGAGAAAGAGAGAGGAAACAACGACAAAGGAGAGAAAGGAGAAAGGAGTAGCTAGATAAAGATGGGAGCGACGCACACAGGAGGAGATGAGAGAGAGAGAGAGAGAGAGAGAGAGAGAGAGAGAGAGAGAGAGAGAGAGAGAGAGAGAGAGAGAGAGATTAAAGCCACTTCGCCCACATGTAAAAACATAAAATAATTCCTCTCACACTTGCATTTACCTTTGTTCAAAATTTACATGATTATCAACTAGCTTCTAACTTAACTCTCTGACTAACATATCATATTTAAAACTGGCCTTAGTCTAATGTAGCTTAACCTAGCCTAACCTAATAACTTAACCTAAATTAAACTTCTCTTAGCTTTCCCTACCCTAGTTTTACCATACCTCACCTAATAATAATCTTCCATTCTTGAAGTCCAATATATTTATGTTCCTAATTATTGATGGCAGTAAACATTTAGGTACATTAACTTGCATATTAGATAACATATGAGCGAAATAACATTGGTACGAATAGAATAATGGACGAAAATGATTTTAGACGAATTAACTGGTGAACAAATAATCCTGTGATGGACATGAATAGCTGGCGAAACAAAGAGGAAGCGAAGAGAAGCAAAGGAGAGGAGCAAGTGGGTCTGAGAGAAGAAGGAAGATCAAGGGAAGAGGAGGGGAAGGAGGAGGAGGGGGGGGGGGGGAGGAGGAGGAGGAAGGGTGGAAGATAAAGGAGAAGATAAAGAACGAGAGCAAGAGGGGGATGGAAGAATAAGCTCCGAGAAACATGAATACACCAAGTGGGAGAAATGTTACTGATACACAGTGTACAATATATATATATATATATATATATATATATATATATATATATATATATATATATATATATATATATATATATATATATATATATATATACATAATGTGTGTGTGTGTGTGTTTTAAAAGGGAATGGTACATAACCCATCCACAAATCTCACATTGGACCTTAAAACTTGAACCTAGGCTCTAATACCTGTACTCCAGAATCGACTAGTACTCTAATTAAACTTTTATTACTGTCCCAACCAGTGGAAGTTGACATACAACCAATTTTGCTGGCTAGCCTTTCATAACGACTTAGTTGGGATGAAGAAGCTGGGGTTACGGGGGGATGGGCCAGTTTTCTGGACCCCATCTCCCTCGTGTTTAGCCCCATTGGATTTTTAGATTTTAAGACGTTCGTCCCATTAGTTTGGAGATTTTAGGACTTTACGTCCCATTTCTTTGTCAATATTTAGACAATATGTGCCATTTAGGTGTCGATTTTTTCCTGGCGAGCGACAGCGAGCCTGTAATTTTAAGAGGAATCGGCCTTCGGCCGGGACATTTTCTACCGAAAAATTTACAAATTTATCTTGAAGGGGGGTCTAAGGGGTGTTTTTTTTATACAGCTTGATGGAGGTCTAGGGAGGAAACTAAACAATAATAAAATGATAAAATAATAAGCCAATTAATACGTCCATCCACCCTTAATACTGGGTTGGTAAGCAATAGTCTTTTTGTCTTAAGTGGCAGGAAATCGCCTCTCCCCTGTCTTAGTTGCTGAGTTATTACACTTATTATCTTAGTTGCTGAGTTATTACACTTATTATCTTAGTTGCTGAGTTATTACACTTATTATCTTAGTTGCTGAGTTATTACACTTATTATCTTAGTGCTGAGTTATTACACTTATTATCTTAGTTGCTGAGTTATTACACTTATTATCTTAGTTGCTGAGTTATTACACTTATTATCTTAGTTGCTGAGTTATTACACTTATTTTATAACCAAATGTGTTGTTGATTATGATAACTTGGCATTAATGGGAGATTTCCACTTGAGGGATTTTTTTTCTTTGCCCCTTTCTCCCTCATGTTTAGCCCCATTGCTTTTGACATTTTAAGACGTTCGCCCCATTAGTTTGGCGATTTTAAGAAGTTTCACCCCATTTATGTCACTTTTAAGACCTTTCGTCCCATTTAGGTGTCGATTTTTTCCTGGCGAGCGATAGCGAGCCTGTAATTTAAGAGGAACCGGCCTTTGGCCGGGAAATTTTTCTACCGAAAAATGTACACATTTATCTTGAAAGGGGGTCAAGGGGGTGTATTTTCGAGCTTGATGGAAGTCTAGGAAACACACTAAAAACCTCCCCTTAATGTGATGCTGAGACATGGCACATTCTTATTGTTGCATTAACCCTTTGAGTACCAGCGACGAGGGTTATATTTTATTCTAGCCATATTTAGACGATATTGTGCAGCTTGGGAAGGATCTGTGGAAGGTCAAAGGGTGATTTTGAGATAGTTTGAAGCCTTATTATTGATATAGGTCCTTCCTAAGCTGAATAAAATCGTCTAATAGTTGCCAGAATATGATTACAAGGACGTCCCTGGTACTGAATGGGTTAATGTTCTATACAAGGACGTCCCTGGTACTGAATGGGTTAATGTTCTATACAAGGACGTCCCTGGTACTGTGTGGGTTAATGTTCTATACAAGGACGTCCCTGGTACTGTATGGGTTAATGTTCTATACATCAGCTACTAACCTTCACCCCAGGTGCTAAAAACGAGCATAAACTATGATAATCAGGAGAAAGGACTCTCACCCGTGTACAGTCGGCCTAATAAGTGATGTCGCGGCACCAAGTATATTTCGATCAATAATTGGTATCAGCACTTTCTAAGCATTGATGTATCGTTTCGAGTGAGGTATGCAAACATGTTCCTATCTTTACATACCCAATTCAACATCTGACAGACATTAATACAGCACACAGCGAGCAAAACGTGACAGCGGCGACACAACTTATTTGGCCAACTGTACAAGGATAATGGTTATACAGTATATCTCACGTACAGTTGACCAAATAAGTCGTGTGTCCGCTGGCATTACGTTTTGCTCGTTGTGTGCTGTATTAATGTCTGTCAGATGTTGAATGTGGTGTCTAAAGATAGGAACATGTTAGTATATCTCACTCGAAACGATTAATTAATGCTTAGGTAGTGCTGAGACCAATTATTGATCGAAATATACTTGGTGCCGCGACATCACTGATTTAGCCGACTGTATTATAGCCTCCTAAAGTCAAAGTTTATATACATACTGTACAAGGTTGCCTAAAGTCACTGGCACAAACTTACGCTTCAGGAACGTGAATCTTATTATAACCCATTTAATTTGATATATTTGTTTGTGTTGTTGAGTAATGTTAAGGGAACCCACCTCGTTTTTTCTCTCTCTCTCTCTCTCCCCGTCTCTGGGTTTTATCCATTCGGCCCCATTCAGCCTACTGTTTTAAGACGTTTATCCCCATTCAGGTGTCGATTTTTTTTCCTGCCAGCATATTTTTGTAAATGTTTTTGACAGCAGGCTAAATTTGTAAATTTTTCGATAGAAAAATGTGTCCGGCAAAGCCGGATTTCTTCATACAATGCTGACTCGCTATCGCACGCCAGGAAGAAATCGACACCTGGATTGGGATAAACGTCTTAAAACAGTAGGCTTAATGGGGCCGAATGGATACAACCCAGAGAAAGAGAGAGAAGGAGAGGAAAAAAGCAGGTCACACCCCTTAAGCTTATTGACCAATACAACAAGCACATTGCATTGTGTGATGATGCATGCAAGATCTGAGCAACACTTAGGTCAGCATTATCATCACAATACAGGAACAGTAATAGTGGAAAGTTGATTATCATTGTCATCATCATCATCATCATCATGACTCGAGACAGAGCCCGAAGAGGGACAACACAACACAACATAAAACAATGAACACACAAAATCAAAACACAAATTCACAGACATCTATAGTCTATTCGCTGTAAGTAGGCGAATAATCATGACCTCTAACCTCTGTAACTCATAAACAACTAGAGTAATCGAGTTAATATTTCTACCATTTGGGAAGAGTCAGGCAAGGAATAGATGTGGAAACTTACAGCCAATTTGCTCTAGCCCTTTTTAAGTTACAGTGGATAGAGATCATGATTTCTCGTCTACTTACAGCGAATAGACTATAGGATACCTAGCCTTTTTCCAATATAATATGGAACTATACTGACTATTAAAGGTTGTGTAAGAATTTAAGGCGCCAGGTAATTGGATACAGACATAGACTAATGGCCCAAATACCCTACCTTACTTAGACCTGAGCCTAATTAAGCTGAATACCGACCTAGCGTACTTTCAAACAAGGTCAAGCCAATTTGAGAGGAGTGCCGTAGCGTATATGGATGGAGACCTGTGCTAATTGGAGACAGGGCATACCTATTTGGACGCAGGCCAGTAACTGTTTTCTTCTTATCTGTATTCCTTCAAGATTTATGTATTTCTCTCCATATATATATATATATATATATATATAATGTATGTACAGTATATATCCTGATATGTATATTCTCTGTTATGTAAACTTACATTTCTTTACTTGTTTTTTACTTTACCGCATATATTTTAATAGTTTATATTCTCCCAATATATACCAACCATTCATAAACTATTATAAATTCGGATGTCTGTAGCTTTCCCTAATTATTACATATATTTTTACAGTATCATCACCGTGTTCTATAAAGCCACATTCACTATTTTGTAACATAATCGATTTTCCCACTTTTCGTTTTCTACTGTATACCTAAGCTACCCCTCGATAGAAAACGGGAGGCAGGCTTCTTCTAATCGGCCCTAATGGCTTTATAATAGAGTCATAAACTATTCCTTCCTGGCGATACCTATCAGGAGAGAGAGAGAGAGAGAGAGAGAGAGAGAGAGAGAGAGAGAGAGAGAGAGAGAGTATAATAGTAGTGTTGTATCATATAACATTATAAACTCCTCAATTTTCCCCTCATAATCCTCTCATAATTTTCTCATAGTGCTCTTCATCATGCCACTAATAATTCCTTCATAATCTCCGCATATCCCCTCTCATAATTCATCATAAACCTTCTCATAATCTCATCATAATTCCTTTCACAATCTCGTCATTTCCCCCCTCATAGTCCCTCACATAATCTTCTCATCATTCCTCCTCCTACTCTTCCCCATCACTATCACCACCACCATCACCACTACATCACTTTCACTAGCACTGACCTGGGTAGTAAACAATGGGACGAATGGGGTAAAATTTAGACCCGTCTCTACTGTCTCCCTCATCATCTTTTCTGTCATGCGTATATTTCTACTTCATTTATTCCTGTCCTTTTCCCTTTTGTTTTTAAATTGACCACTTGCGAGTTCCGGGCTAGCCTAAGGAAGTTGGAGCTGTAGAATTGTCCTCATCCAACCCCTCTTTTGCAAGTATACCATTCTCTAGTCTCCACATCTCATATATTATCTTGGGTATTCTCTTCTCTTCTCTTCTCTTCTCTTCTCTTCTCTTCTCTTCTCTTTTCTCTCTTCTCTTCTCTCTTCTCTTCTTCTCTCTTCTCTTCTCTTTCTTCTCTTCTCTTCACTTTCTTTTCTCCTCTTCTTTCTCTCTTCTCTTCTCTTTTCCCCTCTTATCTCTTCTCTTCTCTTTTCCCCTCTTATCTCTTCTCTTTTCCCCTTCTCTTCTCTTCTCTTCTCTTCTCTTCTCTTCTCTTCTTCTCTTCTCTTTTCTCTCTTCTCTTCTCTCTTCTCTTCTCTTCTCTTCTCTTCTCTTCTCTTCTCTTCTCTTCTCTTCTCTTCTCTTCCCTTCCCTTCCCTTCCCTTCCAAACAACCAAAAATCTCATCAAAGGAAGTAAGAAGAATCTGGAACTTCATATTGCCAGCTCCAGCAAGTCCAATCCGAAAGAATTTTACAGCTATATAAGACAAAGAAAAACGGTAACTTCAACAATAGGCCCACTTGTTGCGGAAAATGGAGATCATACAGATAACAAAGTACAAATGGCGAATATCCTAAATAACTATTTTGCATCAGTTTTCACGTCGGAAGATACTACCGGTAACCGGCCTACCCCTACGAATCAATCAAATGGCACTGAGCTCGAAAACTTTACGATTTATGAAGACGATATCCTGTTCGCAATCAACAATTTGAAAGTTAATAAAACCCCAGGCCCTGATAAAATATCCCCAAGGATCCTAAAAGAAACAAAACACGAATTATTAAACACATTCGCAAATCTGTTCAACAAATCATTGAATGTTGGGATTAGTTCAAAACGAATGTAAACTAGCTAACGTGACACCCATATACAAAAAAGGAAATAAGTCCTCTCCCGGCAATTATCGAACCAATTAGCTTAACATCGGTAACGGGCAAATTAATGGAAACCATTCTGAAGGGACAAAATAGTAAAACATTTGGAAGAAAATAATTTAATAAAAGATTCTCAGAACGGTTTTAGAAATAAACGTTCATGCTTAAACAAAACTTACTCGACTTCTTCAATGATGTTACAAATCATATGATAAGGATAGAGCAGTTGATATAATATATCTCGATTTTCAGAAAGCTTTCGATTACCGTACACCACAAGAGACTAATTGACAAAATAAAAGCTCATGGCATAACAGGAAAAAACTCTGAAATGGCTCGAAAATTGGCTCTCAGACCGTAAACAACGAGTTGTAATAAATGCAGAACAATCGCGTAGGTGCAAAGTAAATAGTGGCGTTCCCAGGGTTCGGTATTAGGTCCTATTCTTTTTATAATTTACAATACACGACTGAGACGAAGGAATAGAATGCAAAATTTCGAAATTTGCTGACGATACAAAAATTACTAATAAAGTAACCTCAACAGTACATTGGCAAAAACTACAAGGTGACCTAGACACTTTAGAAAACTGGGCAGAAAAATGGCAAATGAAGTTCAACATAGAAAAATGCAAAGTATTACACATCGGTAGTAACAACGCTAAAAAAGATTACTCAATGAACAACATTCAACTATCAAATACAAATAATGAAAAGGATCTGGGAGTTATAATATCAAGTGACCTGAAGCCGAGTAAACAGTGTACAGAGGTAATAAAAACGGCTACCCGCAATAAATTGGTGGGTGTTCATTGGCAGAACATTTAAATTCAAATCAGAAAAAAAATCACACTTACTCTATTCAACTCATTGGTGCGTCCCCATCTCGAATACTGCGTGCAATTCTGGTCACCGTACTACCAAAAGGACATAAATAAACTTGAAAGGGTGCAACGCAGAGTCACTAAAATGATACCTAGATTGCGTAATAAACCGTACGAAGAGCGCTTAAAAGAACTAAATTTGTTTAGCTTAACAAAGCGCAGAATGAGAGGTGACCAAATAGAGGTGTTCAAAATCTTCAAGGGATTCAGCAACCTAAATGTAAGCGAATTATTTACGATCAATCAAGCAAACACGAGAAACAATGGTTATAAGATTATAGGCAAGCGTTGTCATTCTCACGAGGCGAAGCATTTCTTCTTCAATCGCGTTGTGAATAATTGGAACAGACTACCCTCGACCATTGTAAACTGTAATACTGTCGAAACATTTAAGAACCATCTGGATAAAAACATGACAAATAACTCCCAATTTACACAGTTTCTTTCATAATAACGCACAACGAAGTGTCAACGCATACCGCAATGTATATTGATATTCATACATCTGTTCCCTTTCAGAATTGTCGTAAATAGAGTTAGCTTAGATTACAAATCAACTCTTTTTTTTCTCCCTGTCATGTTCGAATTTCCGTGTCAGTTTTTCATACTGAAGGGTATTTTTCCTATCTGTTTCCATGCCAGTATTAGCTGGAGGGAGTGGTGGGTGGGGAGGAGCCTTCTTCTTTGCTATCCTTTTCTCTACCTAGTAGTCAGTAGATTAGTAGTTTTAGATATCCAAACTGCCCCGTAAGGACCAATTGGTCTGTTGCAGATGTTCTCCTTTGTATTCCTTTGTATTCCTTCCATTTCCCTTCCTTACCCTTCCCTCTTTTTCCTTTTCTCTTCTCTTATTCTCTCTTCTTCTTTCTCTTTCTTCTCTTCTATTCTCTTTCTTCTCTTCTCTTCTCTTCTCTTCTCTTCTCTCTCTCTCTCTCTCTCTCTATTCTCTCTCTCTCTCTCTCTCTCTCTCTCTCTCTCTCTCTCTCTCTCTCTCTCACACATTCCTACCCCCCCCCCCCCCCTTCCCTAATTCCCGGCGCCCCCCAAATAAGGGCCCGGACCCCTACCCCTTATATGCCCCCTGGACCGATAGCTACCTGCAGCCCCCCCAAATAAGGGGTGTTGGAGAAACTTAGCCTCTGGGGGGGGGGGGGGGGGGGTAAGGTTGTCTAGGGGGGGGTTGTGTTTGGAGGGGGAGGGGGGTGTTGTTGTGGAGGGAGGTGGGGGTTAGTGTTGTGGGTACCCCCTCTCAATCAGATGGTGCCTGGTGTTTTCGTTGTATTCTATCTACCCCCAAACGATGATATGCAACTTAGGAAGGGTGTGTCAGAGTAAGCGAGGTTAATTGACACGGAAGAGCTTGAATAGGGAGAGGGGGGGGGGGGGGTTGTAAGGGGGAGGAGGGGGTGATTGGTCTTGAATGAATGAACGGGCGGGGATGAGGTTAAGGTGTATTGGCTTTATTTGAAGGTAGTGTGTGTGTGTGTGTGTGTGTGTGTGTGTGTGTGTGTGTGTGTGTGTGTGTGTGACCGAGTTGGGGGTAGGGAGTAGCTGTTCTATGATATGTGTGTGTGTGTGATCAAGGGGGTAGGGGGTGATTGTTCTTGGATATGTGTGTGTGAATATACTGTATATGTGTGTGTGTGTGCGCGTGTGTGTGTTTGCGAGTGAGAGAGAGAGAGAGAGAGGTTTGATTGGCTCGATTCATTGAGAGAAGCATAAATCTTTCTCAAGAATGATAATTACATTATCTCAAAAAGGATGAAGGTGCATGCGCGACCTTTAACCTTAGATGTCTGTGTGTGATGGTGTGTGTGTGAGAAAGAAGATATATACCGATTAAATATATATATATATATACCGGTATATATATATATATATATATATATATATATATATATATATATATAATATATATATATATATATATATATATATATATATATACCGGTATATAATATATAATAAGATATGGAGTTTAAGTTGTACAGACCAGCATAGTGGTTCAATCAGGGCTCAGATAATATAATCCCTTAACCCTGGGTTCAATCGTGCCCCGAGAAAGAAGATTTAGGCACGTATTTCGACTCGTATGCGGTATTTAGGGGGCTCGTAACTCGGCTCGTACGGCCATTGTTCGTAGTCTCCGGACACAACGCCAAAGATTTAATATTCTTTGGTAAATTTAATCTTTATGCCTGTGTATTTGTTAGTAAAATACATACAAGTAATCGTCTGGCCTAATATTCATAGTGATATATATATATATATATATATATATACGGTAGATATTATATATATATATATATATATATATATATATATATATATATAACGCGAGTGAGAGAGCGTATCCATTCATACTTTCTAGTAGTTATTTGTATTGCATTGTTTTTTTCTTTGGTTATGTAATTCAGGGAGGCATCAATTATATTATTATGTGTGACCTTATATAGCGTACTGACCTGCTAGTCTCTCTCTCTCTCTCTCTCTCTCTCTCTCTCTCTCTCTCTCTCTCTCTCTCTCTCTCTCTCTCTCGTTTAAACCTTGGTAATACATTATGATTCAGAGATCTATAATGAAGCAACCCCTACTCTATTTATAGCTAACCCAGAACCCTACTTAGCACGAGTAGCAGCTATTATACCTCTCCTAATATATCAGTGAGGTATTCCATAAACAGGGAGGGGGGAAGGGGGGGGATTGACCCCGACAGGTGACATTTAAGCCAGGTCATCCCCTTTGACCTCGCCCCACCATCTAGACATATTACAGCATACAGACCTGGACAACTGCCACCATTTTGATTTCTCAAATTTATGAATTACTACTTGCGCTCAATTGGTTAAGTTTCGGGCTATGGGGCAGTTCAATATGCCAGAATATGAGGGAGAAAAGCGTCCACAATTACTTTAAATACCGGTACGTAATTGTGTATTTCAAATAACATGTGGGAAATTTTCAGGTTTATAAAAAGTAACCAACTAACTTTCATTCTCAGTGTTTAAGTGTTCATAATAATGTAATGGTGTTAACTGTCTCCTAAACTCTACCCTCACACACATACACATACAGTCTTACACATTCACAAACAAGCACACACACTCCCTAACATAGAACAACACTGAAGCACACAAACACACCCTAACACACACATACACACCCTAACACACACACACACACAGTCACAAACGCACACCCTTAACACACACTATCACACGCCCTGACACACACACCCACACATACACCCTAACACACTCTATCACACTCTATCACACACTCTGACACACACACCCTGATCTCCGTGACCCGTCTGGATCCTCTAACTGTGTCGCCTTCTATTTTATGACACACCATCTGTCCATTCATTCGGGGGGAGAGAGAGAGAGAGAGAGAGAGAGAGAGAGAGAGAGAGAGAGTGCGCATTGGAGCAACCCGATTACATTTGTTCTCCCTTTTACTCTCACTCATACTTGCTCTCTCTCTCTCTCTCTCTCTCTCGGAATGGAGGGTGGAGAGAGAGCCTTCTACTTGGCTGTCCTATTTTTGTACTATAAACTGTCCCTGTCGCTAGTAGCATTAATTAGGCCGGGCCACCTTGTAGGGGCCGCAAGGTCTATGTGGCCTGAGTATCTGTGTAACGCTGTGTAACACTCTCTCTCTCTCTCCAAGAAAGTCCGTCACAAATTCCTTCACCCTTTACTCAAGTTACTCGTCACCCTCACCCGTTCCCTGATTTGTACAACTTTCTGGACTTTAAACGTCTCCTATTTTGCGAGCTTGCCCCCATTCTCCTTGGACTGGCCTTTGTATCGGCTCTAGCTCAGGGCAAGTGTTTTTTTTTGTTTCGCCGTTTGAAGGTAGTTTGGGAAGGCGTTTTTGTTGGCCTAGGGGACAAGCTAAAGTACATAGCTCGAACATGGCCAAAACAAGCAAAATCCTCAATAATAATTACACATACTATCATAATAACATCAAAAGACGTCGGATCAGATAGCGTTACAAGTAGAACAATAAAAGGAAAACTTAATCAATTCCCACTTGTTAAGTATAATAATATATACAAGCTATAGCGACAAAAGAGACATACAAAGTAACATAAGAGAGAGAGAGAGAGAGAGAGAGAGAGAGAGAGAGAGAGAGAGAGAGAGAGAGAGAGAGAGAGAGAGAGAGAGAGAGAGAGAGAGACTAGTTGGTCAGTACGCTATATAAGGTCACACATAATACTATAATTGATACCTCCCTGAGTTACATAACCAAGGAAAAAAACAATGCAATACAAATAAGTACTAGTAAAAGTATGAATGGAT
Source organism: Paralithodes platypus (assembly GCA_032716605.1). Taxonomy (NCBI): domain Eukaryota; kingdom Metazoa; phylum Arthropoda; class Malacostraca; order Decapoda; family Lithodidae; genus Paralithodes; species Paralithodes platypus. Next base: position 54,385,018 of record CM064568.1, on the reverse strand, counting down.
ACGCTCTCTTTCTCTCTCTCTCTCTGTATATATATATATATATATATATGTTTCTAGTCTCTCAGTGGGGATCGAACCATCCCATCGGGACACTCAAAAATCCGTGTATGGTATTCTGGAAATATGGATCCTACAACTAGGTTTGAATTGAAATATATTCGCCTAGTGGGTTTGCCTTCTCCCTAACATTAATAGGATAGAAGGCTGAGTGTCTTTTAGACTGCCGTGGTGTAATTGATTAAAGCGTCGGCTATCGTTCTGATGGTCGATGGTTCGATCCCCACTGAGAGACTAGAAACATTTATTGGCTCACGTGTATTTGTGATATATTCTCAATATATATATATATATATATATATACAGAGAGAGAGAGATTTGTTGGTAAAGAGTTTTTGGAAGCAGTGGGTATTATTACTAACATATTGTATGTGATTAGATAACTGAATGTAATTGTTTTTAATTAATTTAAATTCTTGTTGCAAAAAGCAGTTGCCATTTAGGTGTCCAAATGTTGCTAATTAAAGGGAGAACATTAATATTATTGAACATTTCACACACAATTTTGTATTTTCTAGAAGATATTCTTTTTTTAAAATTAGGAAGGATATCATTGAGGCAAAACAATTAGTTTGTAAAATGGTAAAATGTGTAATTCGATATTATTTTCCTTCGCTTGCCGAGCAAAAGAATTTTAATTGAATATTGAATAGTTTTATAGTTCCATCACTACTCGTTGTAAAACTCACATCTTGCGATTAATTGAAAATACATGTTTAACCGATATTAAACAAATAGTTTTACATTCGTATGTTCTAATCAAATTATATATAATCTCATAATTCACCTATTAATTTTATAATTCACCTATTAATTTTATAATTCACCTATTAATTTTATAATTCACCTATTAATTTTATAATTCACCTATTAATTTTATAATTCACCTATTAATTTTATAATTCACCTATTAATTTTGTACTCTCATATTATGATATAATAAATATACATGATTAAACATACATTAGCATTCTTCTTTTTAGTTACTTTTTCTAATTAAATTATAAAAGTACCAGTACATGATTAACGTACATTACAATTACAATTAATGCCTGGCCAATGCTACAGAGGTTTGCTA
>CM064568.1:54313883-54378883 GCA_032716605.1 Paralithodes platypus | reverse complement strand
CACCACCACCCCCTCCAACATGACCACTGCCCTCTCCACCACCAATAACACCACCCCACAATCACCACCACAAACAGCACACGTCTCCACCATAAATATCTCCCCAGCCTCCCATGTTCCCCCAAGTCATGCATATACTTTACACCTTGTATATTGAAGTGGATATCTCACGCTGCCTGCAATGATCAGATTTTAACACCACCACAATCACCCTCACCCACACTACCCCCAACACCACCACGATATCATCATCACGACCCCTCCACCTCCACCTCAAACTCCACCATCACCAACACAATCACTCCTTCAACCCCCAAATACCCCCATCACCACAATCACACACCCCACCCCCACCATCAAAATCACACACCCCATCACAAGCAGCAAACGTCCCCAGCACCAGCATGGTATGGAGGGGGAGTCCCCTCCCCCAAACCATGCATTATAATACGCCTTATAATATTGAAACTGATGCCCCCCACCACCACAATCACACCAACCACACTACCTCCACCACAAGCAGCACACGTCTCCAGCATAAATACCCCGCTCCCTCCCCCATCCTCCCCCAAACCATGCATACTCGACGCCTTATATTGAAAGTGATGTCCCCCGCCGCACGGAATGGTCCAATTTTCTGGGGTCTCTGGGGCCCCGGTGGAAATGATTCGATCCCAGCCAAGGAGGTGGTGGTAATGGGAAGGAATAGGGAGTGGGGGGGAGAAGAATGGTTAATAGGAGAGAATAGGAGGGAGGGGATAATAGAGAAGAGAATAGGAGTGAGGGAATAAGAATGGGGGTAAATAGGGAAGAGAGAATGTGCATGAATAAATGGGAAAGGGGCAATATTATGATGTTACTGATTAGATTGTAAGTTATAAGATGTACAAACAGGATAAGAATTTGCCTTCATATAGAGCTAGTACATATAATTCAATCTGGGCCAAGGAGATGGCTGTACTACGAGATAAATAAAGAATATGCATGAACGAATACAAAAGCAGTGAAGCATTGTATTACAGTATACAGCCGATTTTATCTGAACATATAATCTAAATGGATATAAATTATGAAAGAAAGTGACAAGAGCTCACGAATATATGTCAGTAGCTGTACCTCCACACAAACCCTCCCCACACACCCAACTAAAAATCCCATTACCACCTACCACCATTCTAAGTATCCCTTCCGCACACCTAACCAAAAATCCCCTCCCCACCTACCATGTAACCATCCCCACACCTAACCAAATAGCCCACCCCAACCTACCACCATTCTAAGTAACCCTCCCCACCTACCACCATTCTCAGCAACCCTCCCCACACACCCAACCAATTAGCTCATCCCCACCAACCACCTTTCTAAGCAACCCTACCCTCCTACCACCGTTCTAAGTAACCCACCCCACCTACCACCATTCTAAGCAACCCTCCCCACCTACCACCATTTTAAGTAACCCTCCCCACCTACCACCATTCTAAGTAACCTCCCACCTACCACCATTCTAAGTAACCCTCCCCACTACCATCTTTCTAAGTAACCCTCCCCACCTACCACCATTCTAAGCAACCCTCCCCACCTACCACCATTCTAAGTAACCCTCCCCACCTACCATCTTTCTAAGTAACCCTCCCCACCTACCACCATTCTAAGCAACCCTCCCCACCTACCACCATTCTAAGTAACCCTCCCCACCTACCACCATTCTAAGTAACCCTCCCCACCTACCACCTACAGTATCTAAGTAACCATCCCCACACCCAACCAAATAGCCACTCCCCACCTACCACCATTCTAAGCAACCATCCCCACCAACCACCTATCTCAGTAACCCTCCCCACCTACCACCTACAGTATCTCAGTAACCCTCCCCACACACTCAACCAAAAATCCCATCACCACCTTTTCTAAGTAACCACCCCCACCTACCACCATTCTAAGTAACCTCGCCTCTTCCCCTTCCTATTCTCATAAATCCCGAACAGACACCGAGGTACAAACTAAGGGGTGTGGTCGACTGTCTTCCAGGAATAAAGGGGAAAATTAGGTGGAGTAACACGAGCGCATATTTTCGGCAATTTTCAAGATTGGCATTTTATTTCCTGGCAACATTTCGTGGTATTTTTACATTGGTATTTGGATCTATACTCTGTTTTCAGCTGACGACATACTTAATGTTTTATCAGCTGAGGTTTCGATGCTTCATGGAAGTATATGAAACTGCTGTATGTGTGGCATATCAATGCCAAAGTTTCATAATTAACAACATATTTCGTTATAAAATCGTTGTATTGCGTGACTATGCAAACTGGGTATATGGCGATTTACTGTCAGCTGGCAAAAATAGACTATAGACTCAATGTACATTAATGAAGAAAACCTGCCAGATATGAATTGAGATCATGAAATCCCCCTCCCCCCAAAAAAAACAAAACATATACAGTATATATATATATATATATATATATATATATATATATATATATATATATATATATATATATATATATATATATATAATATATATATATATATATATATATATATATATATATATATATATATATATATATATATCTATATATATATATATATATATATTATATATATATATATAAATTATATATATAATATAAATACAAAAAGATCTTGTAACAGCTTCTTTTGATGAATGAAAGGAGAATGGGGGTGTAAGACTAGGGGTGCTGCCTTATTGACTGCCTACCATAAACTGTGATCGAGGTAGTTGGTGGGTTGTTTAAGACTTTACGAGCTGGGTTAGTGCGAATAGAACGGTTATTAACCCTCTCCGACATATGACGCGATTTTGAGCCTATTGGGGATATTTTAAAGCCTTTGTTACCATCAGGGGTATTTAAAAACCTTTAGTTTTGTTACTTTAACCTCTGCAGTTGTTTATGAGTTAGCTGTGGGCAGAAAACTAATTGTGGAGAGGTAGTTATAAGAGTGAGAGAACTCTATTTCCTATTGTTAATCTGGCAACCTCTGCGTCATAAATGCGTGAAAGTGTTAAGTACACCACAGCCTGTTAAAACACACACACACACACACACACATAATTATGATGATCGTGGTAGTGATGTTGATAGTCGTAGTAGTGGTGATAGAGGTGGTAGTGGTAGTGATAGTGGAAGTGGTAGTGATAGTGGTAGTGGTAGTGATAGTTACTGTAGGTGGTGGTGACAGTGCTAGTAGTGGTGATAATGATAGCAGCGGTGGTGACAGAGATAGTAGTGATGACAGTGACAGTAGTGGTAATAATGATAGCAGTGGTGGTGATCGTGATAGTAGTGATAGTAGTGGTGACAGTAGTGATGATAGTAAGAGGAAGGGTGGGGCACATTATATTACCCTGCGTGAGGCCACCACGTTAAGCCCACACCACCTCACCTTTCTTCATCCAATTAGCGCTTCCTGGCCGCTCCCATAAGGTGTGAAAGGTGGCCAGGTAACCGTAATAGATAAGATGGATGGTTAGAAGGTAGAGAGAATGGATAGATGGATTTTTTTTTTTTTTTTTTTTTTGTATGATGGAGACAAGAAGCAGGTTGCCTGTAACGAGTGTCTCCCCTAAATTGCTGTTCACACGAATTTTAAAACAGTTTTAGTCATAGGATGAAGGAAAGATTGATTGAGGGAGAGACTTCCAGAGTTCACTTGTTGAGTAGAAGAAAGACTGAGAAACCTTGATAATTCTTGGGTTGGAGAGGTGGGCAGAATAGGAGTGGGATTGTGTTGAATGGCGGGTGCCTCACACTCGCCGCAAGGGAGTGGTTATGCACTGAGAGAGCTCTGGCGACTTGCTAGTTTAATATTGATTTACATTCAAATACTTTGCTATGATTTTTACAGATAATATGCTATTGTAATTTGTGTTAATCATATTATCTTTGTTCTATGGTGAAATGGTTAGAGTGTTTAAAATCTGTATGTGTAACCCAGGTTCGAATCCCGGTGGATCACATGCTTACTTTCATTAATTTATTTGGGAGGTGTTTGGTGTTGGAGTGAAATTAATTAAATTAGATGATTATAAGCATACTTGTTATATATATATATATATATATATATATATATATATATATATATATATATTACACAATGAATTATAAAATAATGATATGTAATCGCTAAACTAATGTGGAGTTATTTAAAGATACTTACTTCGAGTGAAAGTTGTTTGCGATAGTTATTTGCGACATTATTTTGATAGTTTCGTATTTATGTATTCTGCGGGGTTTTTCTATATATTTTGATATTTTTATACACTTTGAAACTATATCTGTTTACATTACACTCACATTCCCGTGTGTTTCGTACGGAGAGAGAGAGAGAGAGAGAGAGAGAGAGAGAGAGAGAGAGAGAGAGAGAGAGAGAGAGAGAGAGAGAGAGAGAGAGAGAGAGAGAGAGAGAGAACGTCACCACACTGTACCATTGCACGTTTTAATTTACATACCGCATTTTTTCACATCCAGGTGTTGTTAGCTTTATTTAGTTTCCCTTCGTGTTGTATTTATTTTACGTTTCACTGTTTTCTTTACACTAAAATTAATTATTAAAATGATTGGTGAATTTTGTGTTATGCTTTGTCGTTATGATGAATCGATTTTATTGATATTTGTTTGTCTCTTTGCAAGTTTGTTATACTCGGTAAATACATCGAATAGTTTCTCTTTTCCTAGGCTTTTATTTCTGTATAAATCTGTATAAATATTTCTTTTGTTATAATTATTCAGGCCTATTAAGGTGTTTTGTTTTATTGTCGTATTTATACGTATTATTAAGACATTTTGTAAGCCATTCTTTTCGGCGTATTTCCATTTATTCTTCACTAAATTCGCTCTTTGTATGTATTATTTAATATTTGCATATATGCTAAGAATTTGTATTGTTTATTTTCACCCCTATTTCAGCTTATTTCAAATTTCATCGTATTTTGAGCTATTTATATATACATATTTTGGATTGCTAAAAGCCATTTTTAAGCGAGTTTACCATTTATTGTAAAACAAATCTATTTGGATTTCTTATTAGCATATATATTTAGATATTTGTTCACCCCATATTCCCAATTATTTCGTAAATTGTCTTGTTATTTTGAGATACTTACATACATACACCTCCAAAAGTATATAACCCATTTTTCTAGCGTACTTACCATTTATTCTGCTCTCTTAATGAACGTTTCGAGATACTTATACACTTTGAAAATGTTATAACTGGTTTTTCCATCGTATATACCATTTATTCAGCACTATCTATGTAGTTTGATTAATTTAATGCATTTTGAGAATATATACTGTATATTGTATTCGACTTAATTCTCATATTTCCATATATTTCATTAATTTTCACATTTTGAGTTATATTAATTTTGAATATTTTGCGTATCCATTTAATTTACGCACTGTGCGTATTTTAAAATATGTTTAGAATGTGTACTTCATGTTTACGCATATTTCAGCTTATTTCTAATCTTTTTATTGGGAGGTATTTAAATATATTTTCATGTTTTTTTATAAATTCTTCTTCTAGCGACCATTTATTCAGCGCTCTCAGTACTTATTAAGAAATATTTACATACTATTTCGGAATTTTACAACCCATTTTTCCATCGTATTTACCATTTATTCAGCTCTCTATTTATTTTGGGCGTCTGTGTTTCCCCCGGCCGCCCTCGCTCCCTATATATTAGTTCATTTTTCCGCACGCCCGCACAACCGCCCCCCAAAAATAGCGAACAATAAAATGGGCGCCTGATATATTGTGTGAATTGTTGCGCGGTGGTGGCCAAAAATGCTGGGGTGGCGACAGCTGGGGGGGGGGGGGGGGGAGAGAGAGAGAGAGAGAGAGAGAGAGATTTGAGGGTTGAATATAAAAGACAATGAGAGTGAGTGGTGGTTGTAAGAGAGACAATAGTTAAATAGACAAAGAGAGAGAGAAAGGGTGGTTATGAGAAACAAATAAATAGCAATATATTCAGAAACAAGAGTTGAACAGAGAGAGAGAGAGAGAGAGAGAGTGAGTGAGAGAGATTTGAGGGTTAAATAAAAGAGAGAAAGTGAGTTAGTCAAGAATTAAATAAAAGGGAGAGAGAGAGAGAGAGAGAGAGAGAGAGAGAGAGAGAGAGAGAAATAGTGTCCTTATTCGTGCAATAGTGAAGTATTCGTGATAGATATATTAAGAGGGGGTTGACTAGAGAGATAGATGGTTAAGTAACTAGTAGATGCAGTACATTGAGTTGATAGCTAAAGATATTGTGTGTGTGTGTGCATATGTGTGTGTGTGTGTGTGTGTGTGTGTAAGAGAGAGAGAGGGAGTGAGTGAGTGTGTGTGTGTGTGTGTGTGTGTGTGAGTGACTGAGATAGGGATTTAATTTGTGGGTGGGTGTAAGAGCATTACAGAGACACCCAGAGAGAGAGAGATTGTGTGTGTGTGTGGGTGGGGGGGGGGGGTATTAAAGAGCGGTAAAGAGTTAAAGTTAGCTGAGGGAGTGTGAGAGAGAGGGAGTTAAAGGGAGTGTAAGCCGAAGAGAGAGAGTGAGCGAGCTGAATAAAGAGAGAGAAAGCAAATTGGAAGGGTGTGAGAAAGTAAAAAGGAGAGAACGAAGAGCAGACAGTAAAAGACAGGTGACTGGCGGACGGAAGGAAGAGAGAGAGAGAGAGAGAGAGAGAGAGGATGATGATGATGATGATGATGATATATATATATTGAGAGGAAGTGGAATATAAAGCCATATGGATACAGGGTAGGTGAAAAATCAAGATGGAGAAATATACAGATAATAGGGACAGAGAGTGTAATATTGCTGAACTAGTGAAAATATTTATCTATATTTCAGTCTATTGTAAATTTGGTTTTAGCGTCGACCCTTCATTACAAACGGTCCGTCAATGTTTCGAAATACTAGCAGTCACTCATAAAAATACTAGCAGTCACTCATAAAAAATACTAGCAGTCACTCATAAAAATACTAGCAGTCACTCATATAAATACTAGCAGTCACTCATAAAACTACTAGCAGTCAAAATACTAGCAGTCACTCATAAAATACTAGCAGTCAAAATACTAGCAGTCACTCATAAAAAATACTAGCAGTCACTCATAAAAATACTAGCAGTCACTCATAAAAATACTAGCAGTCACTCATAAAAATACTAGCAGTCACTCATAAAAATACTAGCAGTCACTCATAAAAATACTAGCATTCACTCATAAAAATACTAGCAGTCACTCATAAAAATACTAGCAGTCACTCATAAAAATACTAGCAGTCACTCATAAAAATACTAGCATTCACTCATAAAAATACTAGCATTCACTCATAAAAATACTAGCAGTCACTCATAAAAATACTAGCAGTCACTCATAAAAATACTAGCAGTCACTCATAAAAATACTAGCAGTCACTCTTAAAAAATACCTGGACTTCTCCTATTTCAAATTTATATGGAAGTATATCTCTGGAAACGAATTTATGAATATAATTGTTTATGCATCAAATATAATTGTTTATGCATCAAATATAATTGTTTATGCATCAAATATAATTGTTTATGCATCAAATATAATTGTTTATGCATCAAATATAATTGTTTATGCATCAAATATAATTGTTTATGCATCAAATATACAACTATATCTACTATTTATTGAAAAGCGAGTTTCTTCCTAAAATAGTTTCAGATAGTTATAATTACGTATATACCTGTATTGTCGATCTAATCATCATATTTTTGGACTTCATAGCTCTATCCATTCATCTATTGGTCTATCTATCTATCAATCTCTCTCTCTCTCTCTCTCTCTATATTTATATATATATATATATATATATATATATATATATATATATATATATATATATATATATATACTGTATACATAATATATCCATCTATCTATCTATCTATCTATCTATCCATCCATCTTCCTATCTATCCATCCATCTTCTACACCTCCCTGGCTACAAATCTGCGAACATTTAACGACGAATTTGACAATGATCCCCGAATTTCCTAGCTGTCTCAGGGGTAGCTTGGGGAGGGGGGGAAAAGGGTTGACGAGGGTGAAGGGGAGGGAATGGGGAAGGTGGAGAGGTGGGATGGTGAAGGTGGAGGAAGAGGGAGGTGGAGATGTGGGAAGGGGAAGGTGGAGTAAGAGGGAGGGGGAAGGGGAGGGAATGGGAAGGTGGAGGTGGGGAGGGAGAAGGCGGAGAGGTGGGAAGGGGATGGTGGAGGGGTGGGGGTGAGGAGAGGGGAGATATTGACAAGAAGCAACGGGTTTTTAACATGTCTCGCGCTGTGATTGGTGAGAGGAGGAGGAGGAGGAGGAGAAGGAGAATAAGAGAAGGAGGAAGGGGAGGAGGAGGAGGAAGAAAAGAAGAGTAACTATATGCTGGACATCACAGACCATTAACCCTCTCAGTATATTATGACGCTTGCCTAATTCCTTGTGTTCTGTCCATCAATAGACGATTTTATTCAGGAGAGGAAGGCGTTTTTGAAGGGGAGGGGGATATATTTTGTTTTCTTCCTAGACCTCCATTATGTATTTTTTTTTTTAAATACCCCAAGACCCCCTGTCGGAAATAAATTTGTACATTTTTCGGCAGAAAATAATTTCCCAGTCATTAGGGAGAGTGTATGAAAGTTAGAGGGTTAATTGAGATGGTCTTTACCCTTTTGATTCCCACAGACCCTTCCTAAGCTGTGAAAAATAGTTTTCTGTTATACATTATGTGTTTGTTAACTCCTCCATTTTCTATTATACATTATGTGTATGTCAACTCATCCCATTTTCTGTTATACATTATGTTGTATGTTAACTCATCTCGTTTTCTATTATACATTTTGTATGTTAACTCCTCCCGTTTTCTCTCCCCCAGTGGTGACGTAGGCATGAAGCGGACGCGAGAATACAACATGCTGGCGTTCATCCGGGATCATCGGGCAATGGTGAGTGTTAGCATGGGACATTTATTTCAAGCATATTTATCATTTCAGTAATGATGAATAGTGATTTTATGACACATTTTATTATTATTATTTTTTTTTTTTTTTTTTTTTTTGGGGGGGGGAGTTTATTCTATGTATCTATTTATCTATGTGTCATGAGTGTTAGCATGGGACATTTTATTTTAACCATATTTATAATTTTAATAATTATGGATATTAATTTTGCGACACATTTTCTTGTTTGGGGGAGTTTATTATATTTATCTATCTATTGTCGGGTGCTTTACTCCCCTTTTATGTCGTGGCCATACACAAAACGCCCCCAAGCAGACCTGTCCCCTGTGAAAAGAACAACCCGAGTTTATTGATGGTCGGATTTATGTTTATTTTTCACTGCATACAAACAATGTCACACGAGCACTTTTTCCGCCAATTTTCGATGAACAATTTTTTTTTTCTCATACTGGTATTTTCGCTTTGGGATCGACAAATCGACTGAATGTATATAATATTAAGAGACTGTAATAATATATAACTTACCTAAGAAGAACCCAGTATTCCTTTGTATTCCTTTGTAAACTATATAACCGTATGTGCTGCCAGACTGTTATTATCTGGTTTAGTTTCATGAATTATATATGGAACTCCACTCAGAAGCCGTCAGCATATACAGTAATTGCTGTGAAATATTGCCCGAAAATGCGGTCGTGTGAATCTGCTTCTTTCATTTCCGTCGACTCGGGAGATTTTAATATCGGTACGCGGGAATTCCGGGGTAAACTGGTGGAAAGTATTATGATGGTTCAATGCGGGAGTACGGAGAAACAATTTTGCGGGAGCGAGAGTTTGGTGTGGGTTGTGTACTCTGCCGTTTGGTGGTGGCTGGATGCTAGGAATTTTGTGGTATTATGATATATCTTTTGCCGACGAATATTAAAGGTTTCTAGACACATTATGTAATCCTTTCAGTACGGTGACTCAATGTTATCTTCTTCCTCTTTATTTTTTATTATTTTTTTTTTTTGTGAATGAAGGAGATGAAAGACAAAGCTGCCTGTAACAAGTGTCTCCCCCAAAGTTGAAAGAGTGACTGAGAGCCAAATTCAAGGTACGTTAGAGTCAAAATGTCTGGACACACGGAGCTTGAAGCAGTTCAAGTCATAGAACGAGAGGGAGACTTCCACAGCTTACTTGTTTAGTAGAAGAAAGATTGGGAAAATCGGTTCACTCTTGGGTTAGAGAGTGCTGTTAAATATAACAATTGTGCACTTATTGGTAAATGCATTATTCTTGGCATACACAATTAAGAGGCTAATGCAAATATAAATAAATGAGGAGCCATCCCAGGTTTGGCATACGTCGTCTTTGGCAGCCCCATTTTAACCCGTTGAGTACCAGCGACGTGCGTTACATTATATTCTACCTATATTTAGACGATATTATGCAGCTTAGAAAGGATCTGTGGTAGTTGAAAGGGTTGGTTGAGATAGTTTGAAGCCTTATGATAGCTAGAGGTCCTTCCTAAGCTGCATATAATCGTCTAATGGTTGCTAGACTATGACGAGAAGGACGTCCTGGTACTGAATGGGTTAAGTGTTTTCTATTTGAGCTCTTAAGCGGAGGTTTTCAGTTCGTTCTCTAGACCTACATCAAGCTTAAAATTACACCCCCTAGACCCCCTTTCAAGACAAATTTGTACATTTTTCGGTAGAAAAATTCCCGGCCAAAGGCCGGTTCCTCTTAAACTACAGGCTCGCTATCGCTCGCCAGGAAAAAATCGACACCTAAATGGCACGAAAGGTCTTAAAATTGACAAATGGGGCGAAAGTTATCAAAATCGCCAAACTAATGGGGCAAACGTCTTAAAATGCCAAAGCCAATGGGGCTTTACATGAGGGAGCAAGGGGTCAAGAAAAAAATCCCTCGGGTGAAAATCTCCCCTTAAATTAACCCTTCGAAGATACGATGACGCATTTATAGCATTTTAGCATTCTGGCTATTAATAGACGATTGTTTGATATGGAAGTCAGAGGGTTAATTGAGATCATCTTTACCCTCATAATTCCCACGGATCCTTCCCAAGCTGTATAAAATCATCGAATAATAGGTTTACGGAGGAAAAAAAAAAAAAAAAAAACCGCCCATCCCCCTATAACTATTTCTACTACCACAGATCCTTCTTAAACTGCACAAAATCGTCTAAATACAGCTAGAATAAAATACAAAAGACGTCTCCTGTACAGAAGGGGTTGGAATATGACCGACTGACCCACCCAGACATCAAGGTTTAAGAATAGGAGCCTGGGGGAGTGGCTGTGTTTTGGGTGAGAAGAATGGAGGGGCGTTTTATGTATCTGAAACCAATAGTGGTGAGAGAGAGAGAGAGAGAGAGAGAGAGAGAGAGAGAGAGAGAGGGGGTGGGAGTGAGTGAGTGAGTGAGTGAGTGAGCTGGCAATAAATAAAATGATTTTAATTTTGGAAATAAGACACAATTGCAGAGCAATTGTGTCTTAATTCCCACTTCTGTCGCAGCCAATGCGTTTTCTTCACCACATTTTAATTTTAGAACAAGAAGAGAGAGAGAGAGAGAGAGAGAGAGAGAGAGAGAGAGAGAGAGAGAGAGAGAGAGCGCGAGAGCGAGAGCATGATTTATGAAGCGACAGCAGAGAAGATTAGGTAATAAGGTAGACCCAAAGAAAACGGGGGACGTGTCTGGCAGGACCTGTAAATTGAGCAGTAATACAAGGGGGTACTTATCTAGTGTGAAAGAGTCCGAGGAGTTAAGGGGGTTGTATTTATCGACCCCTTTCTCCCTCATGTTTAGTCCCATTAGTTTTGAAATATTTAGACGTTCGCCCCTTTAGTTTGGCGATTTTAAGACCTTTCGTGCCATTCATATGTCGAGTTTTTCTAGTGAAAATGCACAAATGTGTCTCGAAAGGGGGTCTACGGGGAATGTTATTTAAGCTTGAAAGTCTAGTGAGGAAATTGAAAAAGTAATAATTAAACAAATTTAAAATACATAGGCTATATAAATATTTCCCCTTAAGTTTTAATCCTAAGCTACCCTAACCTATCTGATCCTAACCTAGCGTAATAAATAATTACTCACCTTAACTCTCTCTCTCTCTCTCTCTCTCTCTCTCTCTCTCTCTCTCTCTCTCTCTCTCTCTCTCTCTCTCTCTCTGACCAATATACAGAGTCTGACGGAGAAAGGACCTATGGCAGCCAGCTCTCTGTTCTACCCGGTGCGTAATTACATTTTAGGGGGGAATGGTTTCGCTCGGAAGGGTTGGATGAGAGAGAGAGAGAGAGAGAGAGAGAGAGAGAGAGAGAGAGAGAGTGTATAGGTAAATGCTAGTAATAACATTGTACAGGTCCTCGGTGACAGGTTGGTGGCATGATTATAATGGAGGTGACATGGGAATAGGCCAATTGGATTAAAACGGGGAATGAGAGAGAGAGAGAAGTAGTTATAGAGTTACATAGATATGCGGACTGCACATACCTTGCTGTCCCTACTAGACAGTCAGGATAGAATTTGCTACAAAGTGGAAGGTACAGTAGATCGAGAAGTACGAAAGCAAGAGATAAACAATACCACGAAAGCGAGAGATAAACAATACTACGAAATCAGGAGAAAGAAGTGAGATATTCCCCCACCCTTCACCCCAGTTCATCATTAACACTACCGGAACAATGAACAATGAACACTACCTCCCCCTTAAGGGGGAGGTAGTCGGTTTTTCTGGACCCCCTTCTCCCTCATGTTTAGCATATTAGTTTTGAAATTTTTAAGACGTTTGTTCCATTAGTTGGTCGATTTTAAGACGTTTCACCCCATTTCTTTGTCAATATTAAGACCTGTCGTGCCATTAGGTGTCGATTTTGTCCTGGCAAGCGGTAGCGAGCCTGTAATTTTAGAAGGAATCGCCCTTCGGCCGGGACATTTTTCTACTGAAAAATGTACAAATTTATCTTGAAAGGGGGTCTAGGGGGTATCATTTTAAGATTGATGGAGGTCTAGCGAGGAAACTAAAAAAAATCGGATAAGTTATGGCCCCAGCAACGGACCGACCGGATTTACGGCTTCCCCAACACCGGACCATATGCATACGGCCGTCCATCATCCGGCTAAGTGTATGCGGTCCGGACATCACTCACGGACTGTCGATAACCGGACCAGATAAACGGATGCCGGTGCCTTCGTTTCGGATGTAGTGTGTGTGTGTGTGTGTGTGTGTGTGTGTGTGTGTTTTTTTTTTTAATGAGTGTGATGGTGATGTTGGTTAGCTCTTTCTTGCTGTCTCTGGGTTTGGTTCTTTTTTTGGTACGCATACATACACGCACTTTAACACACACACACACACACACACACACACACACGTACGCTCACATAACGTACATACACACTTTCACACTCACATATAATTAACCACATTCGTTTAACCAGAATTTAACTTTTTGTTCTCTCTCTCTCTCTCTATCTATCTATCTATCTATCTCTACTATAGATCCTTCCTAAGAGGCTAAAAATCGTCTAAATGTAGTTAGAATACATCGAAATTGACGTCACCCGCACTAAAAGGGATTAGAGTATTGGGGTCGGGCATTTGATGATGGCAAGAGAGAGAGTGAGTGAAGGAGGGGTGGATGAGTGTTATATAGATAGATGGAGTAAGAGATATATCTGTTTACATTTGAGAGAGAGAGAGAGAGAGAGAGAGAGAGAGAGAGAGAGAGAGAGAGAGAGAGAGAGAGAGAGGTAGGTAGGTATGGTAAGAGGGGTGAATATTAATAAGAGATAAGCGATAAGGGTCGAGGGGAACAGAGAGGAGAAACACGTAACAACAAAGATAACACCCTAAGATATAAACACAATTATATAAACACAGATATAAACACTATAATATATAAACACCCTAAGATATAAACACCAAAGATATTAACACAAAGATATAAACACAGATATAAACACTATAATATATAAACACCTTAAGATATAAACACCAAAGATATTAACACAAAGATATAAACACAATTATATAAACACAAAGATAGAAATACAAAGATATTAACACAAAGATATAAACACACACATATTAACACAAAGATATAAACACACAAAGATATTAACACAAAGATATAAACACACAAAGATATTAACACAAAGATATAAACACACACATATATTAACACAAAGATATAAACACACAGATATTAACACAAAGATATAAACACACACAGATATTAACACAAAGATATAAACACACACAAATATTAACACAAAGATATAAACACACAGATATTAACACAAAGATATAAACACACATATATTAACACAAAGATATAAGCACACACAGATAGAAACACAAATATATAAACACACAGATATTAACATAAACATATAAACACACAAAGATATTAACACAAAGATATAAACACACAGATATTAACACAAAGATATAAACACACACAGATATTAACACAAATATATAAGCACACACAGATAGAAACACAAAGATATAAACACACAAAGATAGAAACACAAAGATATAAACACACAAAGATATTAACACAAATATATAAGCACACACAGATAGAAACACAAAGATATAAACACACAAAGATAGAAACACAAAGATATAAACACACAAAGATATTAACACAAAGATATAAACACACAAAGATAGAAACACAAAGATATAAACACACAAAAATATTAACACAAAGATATAAACACACAAAGATATTAACACAAAGATATAAACACACACAGATATTAACACAAATATATAAACACACAAAGATAGAAACACAAAGATATAAACACAACGATATATACACACACATAGAAATACAAAGATATAAACACACAAAGATATAAACATAATTATATAAACGCAAAGATAAGACCCTAAGATATAAACACATATATTCACAAAGATATATTCACAGAGATACAAACGCACAAATATTCACACAGTAACCATATCTAACTGTTTCTTTCTTTTATAATCAAGATATCATCCAATTTTCCGTGTCGTTTTGTAGATATTGGAACTTTTTCGTTTCTGTTATTATCATCTAGATTTTCTTTCTTTTTTACTGTTTTCGCTTCTGATTTCTGTACCCTTTCTTGTTTTGTGTTGTTTTTTAAGTAAAGTGTATAACTACATTCTGGTGTTTCGTTGTACAATAATATTTTTTCTTGTCGGGGGCTATTTTGTGATCAGTTCCGAGCAGTATTTCCAAGTATGTGTGTCTGAGTGTGTGTGTGTGTGTGTGTGTGTGTGTGTGTGTGTGTGTGTGTGTGTGTGTGTGTGTGTGTGTACAGTCGACAACATTTCCAGCTGGACCCAGGGCTTCTAGTATTGATGGTATTTAAACTATTTACTATCATAACTAGAGGGGCATTCGGTAGAGCACATGCCTCCGCCTACTCTGGTTGGTTCTTTCCTTTCTATCCACCCACCTTCTTGCTTAACCCTTTGAGTACCAGCGACGGGTCTTATATTTTATGTTAGCTATATTTAGACGATAATATGCAGCTTAGGAAGGATCTGTGGTAGTTAAGAGGGTTGGTTGAAATAGTTTGAAGTCTTATTATTGCGAGAGGTCCTTCCTAAGCTGAATAAAATCGTCTAATAGTTGCCAGAATATGATGAAAAGGACGTCCCTGGTACCGAAGGGGTTAATCTTGCCTCTGCCTTTCTTGATTATCTTCGCCTGTTGAGCTGTAGATTAACTTGGCTTCTGCTTGATTTCTCCTCTATCTTTCTTAATTATCTTGGTCTTTTCAGCTATATAATTAATCCGCCTTCTGCCTTCCTATCTTTCTTTCACTTCTATCTTTCTTGATTATCTTGGTCTGTTCAGCTACAAGATTAACCCGTCTTCTGCCTTCTTGCTTGCTTTCATCTTTCTTTCTTGATTATCTTGGTATGTTCAGCTGTAGATTAACATGCATTGTACCTTCTTGCTTGCTTTCATCTTTCTTTCTTGATTATCTTGGCCTGTTGAGCTATTCTGGCTTGCTTTCATCTTTCTTTCTTGATTATCTTGGTATGTTCAGCTGTAGATTAACATGCATTGTACCTTCTTGCTTGCTTTCATCTTTCTTTCTTGATTATCTTGGCCTGTTGAGCTATTCTTGCTTGCTTTCATCTTTCTTTCTTGATTATCTTACTCCGTTCAGCTGTAGATTAACCCGCCTTGTGCCTTCTTGCTTGCTATTGCCTGTGCCTCTCTTTTATCTTCTGCCTGCTTTCCTATCTTCCTTTCCACTTCCTTTAATACTCCTCCTTATCCATACGCTTGGCTTGTCCTCCTCCCTACACTACACTGGGTTAAGGGGGTAGTACTTGCTTTTCATGGACCCCCTTCTCCCTCATGTTTAGCAAATTAGTTTTGAGGGGTTTTAAGATTTTCGTGCCGTTAGTGTGTCGATTTTAAGACCTTTCGCCCCCATTTCTTCGTCAATGTTAAGACCTTTCGTGTCATTTAGGTGTCGATTTCTTCCTGGCGAGCGATGGCGAGCCTGTAATTTTAGAAGGAATCGGCCTTCGGCAGGGAAATTTTTCTACCGAAAAATGTACAAATTTATCTTGAAAGGGGGTCTAGGGGGTGCTATTTTAAGCTTGATGGAGGTCTAGCGAGGAAACTCAAAAATAAGTAAATTAGTAAATACATAGACCAAAAACCAAGCACTACCCCCTTTAAGGCTTCGTGATTATGCTGGTGTTCTCTCTCTCTCTCTCTCTCTCTCTCTCTCTCTCTCTCTCTCTCTCTCTCTCTCTCTCTCTCTCTCTCTCTCTCACCACATTTGCATTGAGTACAGTAATAGCCAATTTGCACCACACCGGCGGAGTACGAAGGTGTGCGGGTAGAGTGCAACACGTCAGCCAAGGTGTGACGGATGGTTCAAGAGAGAGAGAGAGAGAGAGAGAGAGAGAGAGAGCGATCAATAATAATATATATATACAGTATACACAAGGAGAGAGAGAGAGAGAGAGAGAGAGAGAGAGAGAGAGATGGTGGTGATGGTAGTGGTGAAGTGAGAGATTATAATGATTGCGGTGATAAAGAAAACAACCCCACTAATAGACACATCACACCTGCCCCCCGCTACCACCCCCCGATACTTTGGATACCCCCCCCCCCCCCCCCCCCACACACACACACATCTCTCTCTCTCTCTCTCTCTCACACACGTACACACACACACGTACACACACACACACACACACACACACACTCTCTCTCTCTCTCTCTCTCTCTCACTCACACACACACCTCTCTCTCTCTCTCTCACACACACACACACACACACACACACACACACACACACACTCTCTCTATCACTCACCCCCCCTCTCTCTCTCTCTCTCTCTCTCTCTCTCTCTCTCTTTCGTTCTCTCTCTCTCTCTCTCTTCTCTCACTCACACTCACACACTCTCTCTCTCTCTCTCTCTCTCTCTCTCTCTCTCTCTCTCTCTCTCTCACTGCAACACCACGGTATGGCAACACTCCGACACAACAGAAGGAGTGTGTGAGGAGTGTTGTTGCGCTGGGCCCTCAAGACTCTCAAGAGGGGAGTGTGTGTGTGTGTGTATGAGAGAGAGAGAGAGAGAGAGAGAGAGAGAGAGAGAGAGAGAGAGAGTGTGAGAGTGAGAGAGAGAGAGAGTGGGGGGGGGGGGACTCGACGCAAAGGGGGTTGGTCTCAGGGTTACCGAATCCAAACACATATTACCGCTAGATCCGTTTGCAAATGTCGCTAGAAGGCCGCTAAGTAGTAACACAATAATGCCAAAAATCGCTAGAGTGATGCTAGTTCAGTTTTCAAAAGTCGCTAAATAGTAAACACAAATAATGCTAAAAATCGCTAGAATGATACTAGATGCGTTTTCAAAAGTTACTAGAAGGGTTGGGTAGGGGTAAGATATTAAGGAAATCTTTTCAAGGATTGGATAGGGATATGATATTAATTTAACCCCTTCTGTACCGAGACCGTCCTTTTCATTATCATCTGGCAACTACTAGACGATTATATTCAACTGAAGAAGGACATCTACCCATTAAAAAGCGGCCGATTAACTCGATTGTTCCTTTTAGCTACCATATATCCTTCCTAAACTTCATAAAATCTTCTAAATGTAGCCGAAATCAAACACAAAAGACGACACCGGTACAGAAGGGGTTAAGGGAACGCTTTGAAGGGTTGAAATGGGATAAGATATTAAAGGGAACACTTTCAAATGCTGGGTAGGATAAGATATTTAGGGAAAGTTTTCAAGGGTTAGGTAAGGTACAGTCAAAATCAGTAATTAATCGAAAATCTTGATGCTAATTTGAGTGAAATATAGAGTTACGTGTATGATGTCAAATTCATATAGTACCGGTAGTCTATTTTCAGTCTTATAACAAATATTTGAATATACAGTAATCATCAATATTCAAGCTAAAACCGGGCAATATTATTGAACTTAGATATAACTTTAAAGACTCAAAGACTTAAGGGGGAGGTAGTCGCCTTTTCTTGACCCCCTTCTCCCTCCTGTTTAGCATATTTTCAGATTTTATGACGTTCGTTCCGTTAGTTTGGCGATTGTGAGACCTTTCGCCCCATTTCTTTATCAATATTAAGACCTTTTGTGCCATTTTGGTGAAGATTTTTCTCCTGGCGAGTGATAGCAAGCCTGTAATTTTAGGAGTCGGCCTTTGGCCGGGACATTTTTCGATCGAAAAATGTACACATTTATCTTGAAAGGGGGTCTAGGGGTGTATTTTTAAGCTTGATGGAGGTCTAGCGAGGAAACTAAGAAATAAATTAATACATGATTGAATAGAAAAAAACAAAAAACATCCACTAGTCCCCTTTAATATACAGTATGCAAGTTAAAACCGGGCAATATTATTGAACTTCGATATAACTTTTAAGACTGGAAGACTTAACCATTTTCCCTGGGTAAGTGTCTATGGATGTTCTGTCAATAAACACCCCACCTATCTGCCAACACTCCATGCCTTACTACAACACTCATTAGCAAACACTCCAGGCCCTCTACAACACTCATTATCATACTCAATACACTGGCAGATATTATGGTTTTAAGGAAGGTACGAAAGGGTGATTAAAGTGTCCATTATCATATACGCGTATAAACGTACCGTTTTATTTATACTAATAAACCCATCTATTATATGGAAACATATGTAATTCACAATCAATACATCCAATGTTTTTATTTATTAGTTGTTGTTGTTGTTGTTCCCCAGGCTGTCTGGCCGAACAGCCCCAAGGTCTCGAGCAAGGCCAAGGGCATAAACGAGCGCCCCCACAAAATCCTCCCTGCTTACCACTAACAAAGCCCGGGTGACCGAAGCCACTCCAAGGCAGGGAGCTGAGGAAGGTGCGGAAACGCCCGGGAAACCAAAGCCCCACCCAAGGCCCTGTGCCCCTCAGCAATTATGAAGGGAAAGCTGAGGGGTAAGGGGAAAATGTGACGCTTTGGCTCCCAATCTGCCAACTTCTAGGTTGGCAGTAGGGAGGTCAATCCACGGAAAGGTTGGCAGTAGGGAGGTCAATCCACGGATTATTATTTGTATTATATACTATATATATATTTATTATATATATATATATTATTATTTTCTATCGTTATTCGTTATACGATTATATGTATATTTGCATAGGCACTGTACGGGTAGAAAGTGGTTCATTGAGATCGCTTTGTCTTCTATCCTACTGTAGAAGGGGATGGGTTGTGGGGTAGGGTCAATGGGATCATGGAGATTAATATTTACCCTGGACTTCATCACTAAGACGAATTCAATCGACCAGAAATAAATTATTGTGACGAATCAACATTTTTATCTGTTCAATGCAAGATTTCTTCCACTTTATTGTAGCTATCAGTTGACGATAATGGCGTAACAGTGTAAGAAGGTCCTGAAGAGTGCAAAGGGTTTGTGGATGTCATTAAATACCTTTCACTTCTAGAGGTCATCCCTGGAGCCACTGATAACCAGACAAATTAACTGACACCATCGATTTTTTTCCTGACTATAGATGACCTAGAAATCCAAGGTAAAAACAACAATCTCTGGACCCATTAACCCCTTCAGGACCTTCGTAAGCTGCGCACAATCGGTTAATGGTAACCAGACCGTAGAGGAAAAGTTTAGTCGTACTGAAACGGATAAATGTACAGTCATGAGCATGTATAAAGTTACATCTGTTCGAATCTTTGAATACTTATGGGGAGATTTCCACTTGAGGGATTTTTTTTCTTGACTTCTTTCTCCCTCATGTTTAGCCCCATTGCTTTTCTAATTTTAAGACGTTCGCCCCATTATTTTGACAATTTTAAGAACTTTCGACCCATTTCTGTCAATTTTAAGACCTTTCGTGCCACTTAGGTGTCGATTTTATCCTGGCGAGCGATAGCGAGCCTGTAATTTAAGAGGAACCGGCTTTCAGCCGGGACATTTTTCTACCGAAAAATGTACAAATTTATCTTGAAAGGAGCTCAAGGAGGTGTAATCTTAAGCTTGGTGGATATCTAGAGACCAAACTAAAAAGGATGTGTGGGATTCAGAGGGATAATGATTAAGATGGACTCTACCCTTTTGATGGCTGTCCCTAAACTGTGTTAGGAGAAAAAGACGCTATATTACTGAATGGGTTAATGTGTTGACTATGATAATGAGTGTTGTAGAGGGTTAGTGAGTGTTGATGGACGGGTGGTGGAGTGTTGTTAGACGGGCGACCCATAGACGTGTTGGACGGGGAAGGGTTACATCTTTAATTCCGAGATGTCCTACCTGTCTCAACGAAACATTTACAGATTTAGCTTAATCCTAAATTAAAGGGGGTGATTTGATTTACTTTGCATGTGTATGAGAGAGAGAGAGAGAGACTTAGACTTAGACTTAGACTTGAACGAGTGATAAGCATTATATATTCTACGGGGTTTCTAAAAAATAATCTACGACTAAAAACACTGGCCACCAACCAGACCGGAACAAGTATGGAAAAAGTGGATCATATTTACTCACGTACCGTACACTAGAGAATTGATAAACAAAGACAGTATAGGACTAATTGATAAACAAAGACAGTATATGACTAATTGATAAACAAAGACAGTATAGGACTAATTGATAAACAAAGACAGTATATGACTAATTGATAAACAAAGACAGTATATGACTAATTGATAAACAAAGACAGTATATGACTAATTGATAAACAAAGACAGTATAGGACTAATCCCAGTCTGTCTTCGATTATATTGTGCAATGGACGAGAAACCTCTAGCTTGAAGGGGGGGGGGGGGTAGCTTGAAAGGGTTCTAGAGGTCAAACTAGAAGCAAAGACACATTAACCTATGCTGGATAACTATCTAAACTGGATCATATTTTATATATATATATATATATATATATAATTTCTCTATCTATCTAGCTATCTATCTTTAATATTCAGTAAAGAGAAGACCACTATTAATGTTACCTGTTCGCCTTCTATAATTAGTGACCAGTGCTATGTGAGACAGGTGTGAGACAGGTGAGCCATTATCACCCTACCGTTAGTGGGGTTTCTAGACAGGTTACGCGACAACAGGTTTAGGTTACAACACATTTATTGTTCAACAGATTAATATTAGCATTCATTATCACTCAACTTCTATGATAACATGTCTACTGTATATTAGCATTAATTATCACTCAACTCTATGATAACATGTCTACTGTATATTAGCATTAATTATCACTCAACTTCTATGATAACATGTCTACTGTATATTAGCATTAATTATCACTCAACTCTATGATAACATGTCTACTGTATATTAGCATTAATTATCACTCAACTCTATGATAACATGTCTACTGTATATTAGCATTAA
Source organism: Paralithodes platypus (assembly GCA_032716605.1). Taxonomy (NCBI): domain Eukaryota; kingdom Metazoa; phylum Arthropoda; class Malacostraca; order Decapoda; family Lithodidae; genus Paralithodes; species Paralithodes platypus. Next base: position 54,356,991 of record CM064568.1, on the reverse strand, counting down.
TTATCACTCAACTCTATGATAACATGTCTACTGTATATTAGCATTAATTATCACTCAACTTCTATGATAACATGTCTACTGTATATTAGCATTAATTATCACTCAACTTCTATGATAACATGTCTACTGTATATTAGCATTAATTATCACTCAACTTCTATGATAACATGTCTACTGTATATTAGCATTCATTATCACTCAACTTCTATGATAACATGTCTACTGTATATTAGCATTAATTATCACTCAACTTCTATGATAACATGTCTACTGTATATTAAGGGAGCCCACCTCGCTTTTTTCTCTTTCTTTACCTCTCTCTCTCTTTGGCTTGTATCCATTCGGCCCCATTCAGCCTACTATTTTAAGACGTTTACCCCCATCTAGGTGTCAATATTTTCCTGGCGAGCGGTAGCGAGCCAGCATATATATATTTTTGTTTTGACAGCAAGCTAAATTTGTACATTTTTCGATAGAAAAATGTCTCCGGCGAAGCCGGATTCCTCCATACAATTCTGGCTCGCTATTGCTCGCCAGGAAGAAATCGACACTTGGATGGGGATAAAAGTCTTAAAATAGTTGGCCGAATGGGGCCAAATAAATACAAGCCAGGGAAAGAGAGAAAAGGAGAACAAGATAAAAAAACAAAAACCGGTGACCCCCCCCCCCTTAATGATGTGCCTTCGTCTAGCGAGAGGTGGCACCCATTGCATTTTGATCGAGCCATTTTGAAACCATGCCGATGATTTTATGTTGTTACTGTTGAACAGATTAATATTAGCAATCAGTATCGTTCAATTCATATGATCACGTGTCTATATTAACTCCTTTTCTTTACCGGCGACGTCTGTTTAGTTTTATTCTGGCATCTATGAGACGATTATGCTCAGTTTAAGGGGAGATCTCCACTTGAGGGATTTTTTTCTTGACCCCCTTTCTCCCTCATGTTTAGCCCCATTGCTTTTGATATTATAAAACGTTTGCCCCATTAGTTTAGCGATTTTAAGAACTTTCACCCCATATTAAGACCTTTCGTGCAATTCAGGTGTCGATTTTATCCTGGCGAGCGATAGCGAGCCTGTAATTTAAGAGGAACCGGCCTTTGGCCGGGAAATTTTTCTACCGAAAAATGTACAAATTTATCTTGAAAGGGACTCAAGGGGGTGTAATTTTAAGCTTGATGGAGGTCTAGCGAACAAACTAAATACCTCCCCTTAAAAGGGGACAGGCTTCGAACTATCTCACTTAACCCTTTTTACTACCACAGATCCTTCTTAAACTGCACAAAATCGTCTAAATATAGCTAGAATGAAATGAAAAAGACGTCATAGGTACAGAAGGGGTTAATGGTGTGTGTTCGTCTAGCAAGAGGTGGCATACGTTTGATCGAACCATTTTGAAACGATGCCGATATATTTTGTTATATTTTGTATTGAACATATTGAATAGCATTATTAAAAACAAAAAATTACAGCAGGGTAAATTTGTACATTTTTCGATAGAAAAATGAAGCTCGGATTTATCCATACAGTGCTGGCTCGCTATCGCTCGCCAGGAAGAAATCGACACCTAGGTGGGGATAAACGTCTTAAAACAGTAGGCTGAATGGGGCCGAATGGATGCAACCCAGAGAGAGAGGGAGAGATAGAGAGAAAAAAACGAGGTGGACCCCTTAATTACCAACCTTACCTGTTCTACGCTGGGTGTGTGTGGGCGGCTGGACAGGTGTGCGGAGTTTACCTGGGTTTACGCCTTAATTACGGGTTTACGGAGGGTTTACGGGGGGCTTGCGTGGGCATGTGGGTGGTGGGGTGGGTGGGGAAGGTGTGGGGGTGGGTGGGCGGGGAATGGTGGGTGGCTGGTGTGGCATATGGTGGGTGTGATATGTGGGTCAGACTGTGGGAGGATCAGATGTGGGTGGGTGGTGTGTGTTGCAGAGAGAGAGAGAGAGAGAGAGAGAGAATCAGAATCAGAATATCAGAATATTTATTTTTCCATTTTACAATGGTTCTTCACATAAAACATTAAAAAATATTAAAATACATACATTATAATATAATATATATACATATTTACAATAACAAACATCTCTAGTATGTTACTATGGACAGTCTTCAATATCTATAAAAAAAAAAATGACAGTTACAGTATTATTACATTTTTTGTTTATAGATCCATTTCATGTTTCAGAATATAATCTTTTAATATATGCTTAAACGTGTTTAGGTTATTTGTGTCCTTTACTGATCTTGGCAACCTATTCCATATTTTAGGACCTGGTACCAAAAGCGATCGTTCACCATAAAAGGTGTTCGTTCTCTGTACATATAGATGGTTTTGCTGTCTTGTGTTACTATTTATGATTTCATTAACAATAGGAAAGTGTATTAGCCAGTTTGGAATTCTTTATACACCGCAATAGCTGTATCATATATATATATATATTTGCTTTATTTTTAGCCACTCTAATTCCTTTATTATCGGAGTTACATGGTCGTAGTTTTTTGCTCCACCCACTGCTACCTTTGCAGCAAAATTCTGCATTTTTTGTACAGTATTTAATATAGTGCAATTAGTTGAACCCCATATCATTATGCAATAATTTATCAAACTTAAAATTAGCGATTGAATCACAATGACCCTAGTAGCTTTGTCAAAATTACCTTTTATACGATTCACATACATCAACGTTCCCATGACTTTCTTGTTCAGTTCACTTGTGTGTTTGTTGAAAAGCATGTTACTATCTATATGTAGACCTAAATTTGTTACATGTGTACAAGGTATAATTTTATGATCATCGAGTTGTATACATACATTTGAGGGTATTTGGGATAAAAGCTGTCTAGTGCCAAGGAAAATGCATTGAGTTTTATTTGCATTCAACAGAAGACCATTTCTCTGGAAATATTGTTTCACTATTTTGAGTGTATTTTCTGTTTTGCCAATTACATTAGTTAGTTCATCCAGAGTGCCTGAGTGAAGTATCTGTGTATCATCAGCATACTGAATGAGCAAACAATCTTTAACATAGTTTAGTAAATCATTGACAAATATAATAAATAGAATGGGTCCTAGAATAGAACCTTGAGGCACTCTCTATGTTAGAGAGAGAGAGAGAGAGAGAGAGAGAGAGAGAGAGAGAGAGAGAGAGAGAGAGCTAGCTAGATAGCTAGCTAGGTAGCTAGCTAGCTCTCCTAGAGGACTATCCCTTATACTTCAACAATACAAAAATCAATCCTTCATCTTCTCTCAATTTTGTTGGTGTCTCTTTTTCTTCTGCTATCACTTGGAAGGACCATATTACCAGTCTTGCTAAGGCAGCCTCCCAGCAGCTGGGTGTGTTCAACCGCCTCAAGGGGTTCTATATCCCTGCACAGCTTCTTGCTCTGTACAGGGGCACAGTGCGTCCTTGTATTGAGTATTGTTCACAAGTGTGGGGAGGATCCTCTCACACCGCACTTCTAGACAAAATAGAAAGGAAGGCCTTTCGTACCATTAACTCCCGTCCAGAATCAGTCTTTCCCTCTTCCTATGACTTAAATTGCTTCAAACTCTGTGTGTTCAGGCATTTTGGCTCGAACGTCCCTTGATATTGGCCCTGTCACTCTTTCACTACACACACACAGGAAGATCATTTATGTATAGTCTAGGACTCTAGATGCAACTTCCGGGCAAGGTTTCCGGCTGGCCCAGGGCTTCTTTTAATTAAGGTATTTAACCTATTTACAAATTAAAAATGAAAAAGACAGAAATGTCTGTATATATTTGTTGCCATTACTTTATTTGCTTACTCTATAAAAACATAAATACAATCAGCCATAGCCTTAAATAATGCTTCTCCAATTCCATGTTCGTTCTTTTGTTTACATGTTCGCATGCAATTGTTTACAGTGCGACTCGCTACCTCCCTGTTTGCTCCCCCCCCCCCTACACAAACACACACACACACACACACACGCACGCACGCACGCACGCACGCACCATTAACCTGTCCCTCCAGCTACTAATTAACTAATCTATGAACCACCGTGCCTGTCTGTTTGTTAGATTGCTTGCTGGCTGTGGCGGCCTACTATGTGATTTACAGCTGTCCGGAGATCTGTACTTTGCCTGCATACAAAACAACCCGTTCCTTGTGACCCAGTTTTAGGGATGATTAGCCGAGGTACCCGCATCTTGTGTAGGTTAAAGAGAAGTCTAGAAATCCTGAGAGGGCAACGAAAGTATTTATGAATGCTTTGGGGATCCCATATCATCTTAGCATCAATATGATTAAATATTTATTAAATACAACTTTATATATTTTTATTGTTGTGCTTAGAACCATTCCTGAGAGAGAGAGAGAGAGAGAGAGAGAGAGAGAGAGAGAGAGAGAGAGAGAGAGAGAGAGAGAGAGAGAGAGAGAGAGAGAGAGAGAGAGAGAGAGAGAGAGAGCGCGCGCACTTTAAACACACACCATCACGCTAAACACCACAGACAGACAGACAGCACATCACAGACAGACCATCAAACAGACAGACATACCATCAGCACAAACAGCATCATCTCCCCTCCACAAGCAGCCATATGATCAGCACACCTGACACACCTGTAGTTAGGCAGGTGTGTGGCCAGCAGGTGATTACATACCTGTCAACAACTATTACCCAGGTGAACTTTGAGAAGACGGCTGGTTACTGCAATGAAAGGTGATCATTTTGTTAACTACAGTCTGTTTTTATCAGGTTGGCGGTAAATGTCTATGCCGCCATCTTGATTACTCGGCTATTGCGAAAGTTTAGCTGGGAATGTTTTATGTAAATTATGACGCAGCCATGGTTGGTGCATAGTTCTCCATTAACCCCTTCACCACCATTACGTAATTTTCATCATACTCTGGTCGATTTCCTTTAGTTTATAGTCTTCCTCTACGACTCAAAAGTGTAAATATGATCTCATTAAACCCTCTTGATAACATAGGTCCTTCTTAAACTGCATACACTGATCTAATTTAGCCAGAATCAAATGTATTCTGTGTATGGTCACCCTCGTAAGGGGAGTAAGGCGTCCGGCAATAGATAGATAGATAGATATAAATGTAATAACAGGCGTCAGGGTGTTGAAGGGGTTAAGTATCGAGAAATTTGCTACTATGGGATTCAATTAACCATCAGCTGAAAATATAGTGACAATGTTGGAGAGATTTGTCTTGTTGTGTTTCATCAAGTCATTTATATACTCTCCCACGGGTATATTGTTAACACTTATTGTTCTGGGGTAATCATTTATATACTCTACCACGGGTATATTGTTAACACTTATTGTTCTGGGGGTAATCATTTGTATGCATTGATATGAAAGGAAAATGTTAATTATCATATCGTTAACGCAAACAAGTGCTCACATTTACACACACGCACACACATACATGCACACACACACATGCGCACACACACACACACACATACACTCATTCACATGCACGTAGCGAGTAAACATACAACGATACAAGGTAACCTGCCATGTACAACCACTTATGTATACACATTATGAATATTGATAAGAACACAGTAAACACACACACACACACACACACACACCATCACACACACACACACACACACACACACACACACACACACACACACACACACACACACACACACACACACACACACACACACACACACACACACACACACACACACACACACACACACACACACACACACACACACACACACACAGACACAGACACAGAATATCCCTAGAATAGCTAGGGATAAGAGAAATAAGGCATGGAACATAGCCAGAAGAAGGAGAAATGAACAGACCTGGAATACATATAGGAAGCTAAGGAACGAGTATGTCAGAATTAGGAAACAGGAAGCAAGAAATTATGAAAAAACATTGTGGCAAAATGTGTAAGTGATCCCAAATTGTTCTACAGGTATGTAAATAGAAAAATTAAGGTTAAGGACAAAATAATGAAGCTGAGGGAAGGAGACAATAGTTATGAGGGTGATGAGAAGATATGTGAGGTTATGAATAATACATTACATTCAGTTTATGCTATGGATGAACAATATTTAGAACCAGAGATTATATACCAAAATGATGAACAATTGGGGGATATTATCTTTCAACCAGAGGAACTACTAGAACTTATGAAGGGACTAGATGTGAGAAAATCTATGGGCCCAGACAATATAGCAGGATGGATTCTAAAAGAATGTGCTGAGGAATTGGTAAAACCTTTATATGCAATAATTAAGTACTCTATTGAAGTTGGAAAATTACCACTAGACTGGAAAAGGGCTAATGTAGTACCAATCTACAAAGGTGGGAGTAGGGAGCAGCCGCTAAACTATATACCAGTGCCACTGACAAGTGTTGTTTGTAAAATGTGTGAGAAGATTATTAAGAAAAGATGGATAAAGTACTTGGAAGAAAATAATGTACTAACTGTTAGACAATTTGGATTCAGAGAGGGAAAATCATGTGTTACTAATCTGCTGAGCTTTTATGATAGGATGATAGATATACTACAAGAGAGAGAAGGATGGGCAGACTGTGTGTATCTTGATATAAAGAAGGCCTTTGACAGAGTTCCTCATAGTAGACTTAGATGGAAGTTGAAGAAGTTTGGAGGGGTTCAGGGTAATTTGTTGAAGTGGATGGAGGACTATCTCTCGGGAAGACAGATGAGAACCATGATAAGAGACAGCTTATCAACATGGAGGGATGTTACAAGCGGAGTTCCACAGGGATCAGTGTTGGCCCCAATTATGTTTCTGGTCTATATAAATGACATGCCAGAGGAAATAAATGCATACATGAATATGTTTGCTGACAATGCAAAAATTATGAAACATATAGTGGACGAAAACAGTTGTAGAGAGCTACAGAGTGATCTGGATAAGATAGACCGATGGAGCAAGATATGGAAATTAGATTTTAACAAAGATAAATGTCATGTGATGGAAGGGGGTGTGAGTAAAAGAAGACCTCATTGGGAATATAAACTAAGAGAATGCACGATTAACCCCTCAGAGAAAGAAAAGGACTTGGGCATTATAATACAGGGAGATATTTCACCCGAGAGCCATATTAACAAAATTGTGGGAGAAGCTTATGGCCTGTTGAATAAAGTAAAAATAGCATTCAACTATTTGAATGAAGAGATGCTAGTAAATATAATAAAATCAATGGTGAAACCTAAATTGGAATATGCGGCAGTGGTGTGGTCACCCCATCTTAAAAACACATAATTAAGTTGGAGAAAGTACAGAGAGCTGCAACGAAGATGATTCCAGAACTAAGAGAACTGACATATGAAGAGAGATTAGAGAGATTGAATTTGCCAACTCTAAGTGAGAGAAGAGAAAGAGGGGATATGATTATGATGTATAAATGTGTTAGGGGATTGGAAAGGATAGACAAGGAGGACTTTATCGAGGGGATAAAGGGAGGACTAGAGGACATAGTTGCAAGTTAAAGAAAGGCAGATGTAAAGGAGATGTGAGAAAATTCAGCTTTCCATATAGAAGTATTAATATGTGGAATCAGTTGGATGATGAAGTGGTGGGTGCGGGGAATATCCAAATTTTTAAAGCCAAATTAGATAACAGAATCTTTGGAGGCGGGACAATGCGAGCCTAAAAACTCAAATCCTGTATACTACAATTAGGTGAGTACACACACACACACACACACACACACACGCACACGCACGCACGTAGCGAGTAAACATACAACAATACAAGGTAACCTGCCATGTACAACCACTTATGTAAACACATTATGAATATTGATAAGAACACAGTAAACACACACACACACACACACACACACACACACACACAGTTTAGCCTTTTTAAATGTGAAGCAAGTAATATATACAGTATATAGTTTTCTGTAACGACCAATCTCGGCAAAAAGGCAAAGATCACAATTTTTGCAGACTGCCAATTAAAAATATCAAGGGATTTAAATGTGAAAATATATGTTAGTAAATAAATAGAGTACATAACAGGCTGTGTGGAAATAGAGTTTATAACAGGCTGTGTGGAAATAGAGTACATAACAGGCTGTGTGGAAATAGAGTACATAACAGGCTGTGTGGAAATAGAGTACATAACAGGCTGTGTGGAAATAGAGTACATAACAGGCTGTGTGGAAATAGAGTACATAACAGGCTGTGTGGAAATAGAGTACATAACAGGCTGTGTGGAAATAGAGTACATAACTGGCTGTGTGGAAATAGAGTACATAACTGGCTGTGTGGAAATAGAGTACATAACAGGCTGTGTGGAAATAGAGTACATAACTGGCTGTGTGGAAATAGAGTACATAACAGGCTGTGTGGAAATAGAGTACATAACAGGCTGTGTGGAAATAGAGTACATAACAGGCTGTGTGGAAATAGAGTACATAACAGGCTGTGTGAAAATATATACTAAAATTATAAAATAGAACGGTGAGAGGGTAAGGGAGAGGAACAGGTTTGTATTTGAATAGGCATGAACTTGTTTTGCTTGTTTTGCATAAAGAGAGGTGTGTGGAGAGAGAGAGAGAGAGAGAGAGAGAGAGAATAGAGGAAGGAAAATCAAAGTGATAACAAAAAAAGGTTCATGTGCCTAAATTAAAGGCATCCGCATAAGATGTTTTTAAGAACTGGATTTTAAATCCAGGTTGTAGGTTGTAAGTTTGTGGCAAGGACTGTGCTAATCAGACCGTGACCCTTTCTCTCTCTCTCCTGTCGTCTGAGTGGCACCCTGGTTGCTGATCTGATCGGTGTGTGTGTACGTGTGTATGTGGCCGGGGCATTTTTCAACCGAAAAATATTGGCGAGTTTGAAAATATAGTCGAATAGTCGCACGGACTTGTGGGTGAACTGACTTGTGAGTGAACTGACTTGTGGGTGAACTGACTTGTGGATGAACTGACTTGTGGGTGAACTGACTTGTGGGTGAACTAACTTGTGCGTGAACTGACTTGTGGGTGAACTGACTTGTGGATAAACTGACTTGTGGATGAACTAACTTGTGGGTGAACTGACTTGTGGGTAAACTGACTTGTGGGTAAACTGACTTGTGGATGAACTGACTTGTGGATGAACTAACTTGTGGGTGAACTGACTTGTGGGTAAACTGACTTATGGATGAACTAACTTGTGGATGAACTGACTTGTGGGTGAACTGACTTGTGGATGAACTAACTTGTGGATGAACTGACTTGTGGGTGAACTGACTTGTGGATGAACTGACTTGTGGATGAACTAACTTGTGAATGAACTAACTTGTGGGTGAACTGACTTGTGAATGAACTAACTTGTGGGTGAACTGACTTGTGGATGAACTAACTTGTGGATGAACTAACTTGTGGATGAACTGACTTGTGGGTGAACTGACTTGTGGATGAAATTACCTGTGAGCGGAAACTCCATTGTGGGGTTTCTGATCCGTGGACTAACTGGCCTTTGAACTCAAAAAGGGCTAGAGCAAATGAGCTGTCAATTTCCACACCTATTCCCTAGCCAAGTCTTCCTATCTGGTAGAAATATTAGCTCGATTACTCTGGTCCTTTTTGAGTTATGAGAGGTTAGGGGTTACGATTTCTGCCCAACCTAGAATGAACGGACTATAGTAACCTCATACACGCAAGCAGAGGAACCTGTTGATCAGCTGTTTGGTATACACACGATCAGCTGTTTGGTATGCACACCTTCCTGCTTCCCTGCTATCGGATCTCGGGAAAACAAATATCGCTTGTGAGGTAATATTGATTGAAAGGTAATATGACTCGTACTTAAAATTGAGTATGTAATATATCTTGCGAAGTAATATTAGCTTGTTGCGCTATTATCTGCAGGATAACATGGCTTGCTCGCCTTCCTCTTCCTATGGAGGAATATTGGAAGTGTTTATGCACTCATATATGCAATCTCTCTCTCTCTCTCTCTCTCTCTCTCTCTCTCTCTCTCTCTCTCTCTCTCTCTCTCTCTCTCTCTCTCTCTCTCTCTCTCTCTCTCTCTCTCTCTATCTATCTATCTATCTCTATCTAACTAACTAACTACTATAACTAACTAACTAACTAACTAACTAACTAACTAACTCACTCACTCACTCTCCCTCTCTCTCTCTCTCTCTCTCTCTCTCTCTCTCTCTCTCTCTCTCTCTCACTCTCTCTCCTCTCTCTCTCTCTCTCTCTCTCTCTCTCTCTCACACACACACACACATACAGACCGTAACTCACACCAATCAGACCTGTAGCTTGACGTGTCTGGTCTCTCTACAGCTGATGCGGGGATAAGGGTGGGGGTAAAAACAGGGCTATAGATGAGGCGCTAGATGGTTTAGGAGAGGGAGAGAGAGAGAGAGAGAGAGAGTGTGCATGTGTGTTAGAGAGAGAGAAAGTGAGAGTGAGTGAGTGAGTGTGTGTGTGAGAGAGAGTGAGTGAGTGTGTGTGAGAGAGAGAGTTAGTGAGTGTGAGAGAGAGGGAGTGTATGTGAGTGAGAGAGAGTGAGTGACTGTGTGTGAGAGAGTGAAAAAAAGTGTGTGAGAGAGAGAGAGAAAGCGAGAGAGAGAGAGAGAGAGATGTGGTGTTAAAGGTCCAAGTCCTTACCGTAAAGATGATTTGTGGATCTCGTAGGACAGGTGTGTTGGGGAGTTATCACCTGGCCAATTACACCTCTCGGTATACCTGACAGTTCTCCACGCCAAATCACCTACGAGTTCAGATAGATTCACACTCCCGCTTTTTCCGGCAACTTTTGAGAGACAAACTGTTTGTGGCAGCTATTTTGAGAGAGAGAGAGAGAGAGAGAGAGAGAGAGAGAGAGAGAGAGAGAGAGAGAGAGAGTAGAGGAAGGAAAAACAAAGTGATAACACAAAAAGGTCCATGTGCCTAAATTAAAGGCATCTGCGTAAGATGTTTTTAACAGCTGGATTTTAAATCCAGGTTGTAGGTTTAAGTTTGTGGAAAGCAACTCCAAGGAAGATAATTATAGATAATAGTAGTTCTGGGGATAATTATAGATAATAGTAGTTCTGGGGATAATTATAGATAATAGTAGTTCTGGGGATAATTATAGATAATAGTAGTTCTGGGGATAATTATAGATAATAGTAGTTCTGGGGATAAAGATAATAGTAGTTCTGGGGATAATTATAGATAATAGTAGTTCTGGGGATAAAGATAATAGTAGTTCTGGGGATAATTATAGATAATAGTAGTTCTGGGGATAAAGATAATAGTAGTTCTGGGGATAATTATAGATAATAGTAGTTCTGGGGATAAAGATAATAGTAGTTCTGGGGATAAAGATAATAGTAGTTCTGGGGATAAAGATAATAGTAGTTCTGGGGATAAAGATAATAGTAGTTCTGGGGATAAAGATAATAGTAGTTCTGGGGATAAAGATAATAGTAGTTCTGGGGATAAAGATAATAGTAGTTCTGGGGATAATTATAGATAATAGTAGTTCTGGGGATAAAGATAATAGTAGTTCTGGGGATAAAGATAATAGTAGTTCTGGGGATAAAGATAATAGTAGTTCTGGGGATAACTATAGATAATAGTAGTTCTGGGGATAAAGATAATAGTAGTTCTGGGGATAAAGATAATAGTAGTTCTGGGGATAAAGATAATAGTAGTTCTGGGGATAATTATAGATAATAGTAGTTCTGGGGATAAAGATAATAGTAGTTCTGGGGATAAAGATAATAGTAGTTCTGGGGATAAAGATAATAGTAGTTCTGGGGATAAAGATAATAGTAGTTCTGGGGATAAAGATAATAGTAGTTCTGGGGATAAAGATAATAGTAGTTCTGGGGATAAAGATAATAGTAGTTCTGGGGATAAAGATAATAGTAGTTCTGGGGATAAAGATAATAGTAGTTCTGGGGATAAAGATAATAGTAGTTCTGGGGATAAATAAATGTTGATTAGCAGAAGTTCTACACTGGAGGAGAGAGTGTGAATTAATTTTCATTTGGCGACTATGCTGAAAGTTGATCATTTTAAACAACAAAAATCGATAAGAGTTCATGCGAAAGCTGCCAGATCGTAGTTGCTGAAGAAGGGGATTCTGAAAACCTGCCTTTGGATATCACATGCGGGGTTTTTTCCACTTTTTTTTTTCCAAGTGGGGAGAGATGGAAAAGGAGAGAACTATTGAAAAGAACGTAGCTGAAGAGAGGAGAGATGAGGAGATTTTGAAAGATGGGAAGGAGGAGAGAGAGGTGATGGAGGAGATAATTTGATAGAGGAGAGAGAGAGGGGGGGGGGAGAGGAAAGGAGAGCAGTGGAGGAAAAGTAAGAGTTATAGGGAGAAGAGACAAGAGTTAGGTAGAATAGTGGAGATAAAGGAAAAATAGAGACAGGAGAGGAGAGGAGAGTTGGGGAGTAAAGACAAGACATTTGGTGAGATGTTCATAGCAAAGTTGAGGAGAATGGCGAAGAACGTTAAAAAGATAAACGTATAGTAATTATATTCAAGATAAATGAGGTATCATTTCCATCATATCAAAGCATTCGAATTTTTCTTTCATCTATCCAATATTTGTGTTCATTTCGTTCCTATCAAAGCATTTGGATATATCTTTCATCTATCCAAAATGTTCTGCAATTCGATCCTATCAAAGTATTCAGATATTGTTTTTCATATATACAGTATCTACATCAGTTCGATCATAGCAAAGCATTCGGATACTTCTTTCGTCTACGATTGAAAGCTTGGACACTCGTTCTGAATGTCGTAGGTTCGATCCCGACTGAGAGTATTTAAACATTCATCTACCCAATATGTGCCTGAGTATACACAGTACATATACAGTACATACCCAATATGTTCTTCCACGCCCAAGTTTCCCAAATTTCCCAAAAATGCACACTTTCTCACATGGGGGATAGAAAGAGTGATCCGGTGTTGCCTAATTACTCTTGCCAATGATTCACGATGGGCGGAGAGGCGGCGTGTACCTGGCGATTACCTGTTGATTACCTCTGATTATCTTGAATTACCTCTCCTGACATTCCACCTGCCCTTGAGTATGTAGATGGTGGACAACTGGATCCATCAATGCATTTCTCTCTCCCTCTCTCTCTCTCTCTCACTATCTCGCTCTCTCGCTCGCTCTCGCTCTCTCTCTCTCTCTCTCTCTCTCTCTCTCTCTCTCTCTCTCTCTCTCTCTCTCTCGACACCTAAATGGCACAAAAGGTCTTAATAATAACAAAGAAATGGGGCGAAATGGCTTAAAATCGCCAAACTAATGGGCCGAACCTCTCCAAATATGAAAGCTACTGGGGCTAAGCAGGAAGAAGAATGGGTTCCCGGATAGAAATAGCTATCCCCCTTAACCTTGCATAATTATGAAACCATTTACTCGCAGTCATGTGCATTTTAAGTCTATGTATAAGAACACGGAGAGGAACGGAACGCATTTGACCAACTGTACATGCAATCTCCAATTTTCCAGGCACTTACGTTTGATGGACTCGAATATTTCCGCACTAAAGGTGTAAGTCTGTGTAGCGGGGAAACCTGTACTTATATCTCAATAATGTGGTAATGTTACAATATACTTTTACATTTTACATTCATAAATAGTCCACCAATATACTAGATTAGGTTAGGTTAGGTTTTGGTTAGATTAGGTTAGGTTAGGTTAGGTTACGTTAGGTTTTGGTTAGGTTAGGTTTTGGTTAGGTTAGGTTAGGTTACGTTAGGTTTTGGTTAGGTTAGGTTTTGGTTTGGTTAGGTTAGGTTAGGTTTTGGTTAGGTTAGGTTAGGTTAGGTTAGGTTAGGTTAAAAATATTGTTCTATTTTTCTTAGTAAATAGGCATCTGATAAACAGTTCTCCCCGCTACACAGGATCTTACCGCACTAAACCTTATTCCTGATTAATTATGTACTTACTATCTTAACCCTTTCAAGATACAATCACGCATTTCTATTATGTTTCCTGGCTATTATAAGACGATATTATTCAGATTGGGAAAGGTATATGGAGGTGAGAGGGTTAATTGAGATATATATATAAATAGAGATAGATAGATAGAATATATATATATATATATATATATATATCGGGTATTGCCTATTATACTATTTTATTGTTTCACTTAATTAAATATTAATTTACAAGTACCCCTATATGAATTTATTATTCAATCGACATGTTTATAAAATGTCCAAAGCAACACATTGACATTATATTAGATGGTTTGTAATTCATTAACGATAAAGATATACAAACTCTCCTACGGCGTCTCAGTGAAAACCTGTCCAATCCCCATGTTCTAAAATCCCTCACCATCTTTACCATCCCAGCACTAAAATCCCATCACCTTGTATGCATTCGTGTCCCTCTTTTTTTGTGAGACATCGGGTAGAAATTGCGTTTTTTGCCTACTTTCTTCGCGGGAAATCTGATGAGAATTTGGTTTTCTTACCTATTCATGAGACCATAATGCCGGTAGTGAGATGAAGCCGGAGTCACACGAGCCCTTTTTCGAGCAATTTTTACGGGCAATTATGGTCTGGCAGCTCAAAAACTTATACTTTATCAGAATTCAACCGCCTGACATAATCTACCTTCAGTCTAGTTACCGATACCAGTGCAAAATAGGCCCGAAATATAACGGGACAAAAACTTGCTCATGGAAAATTGACGGAAAAATCGCTCGTGTGACAGCGGCTTGATGCGTTGTCCTGGAGCAGTTCTGTGGGGTAATTTACTGTTCTAGATATGTGGAGTGGCGTTGTTTACGAGCTGATATCTGGAGGGTAGGGAAGTATTGTGTGGGGAGATGTGCATGTGTTCTCTGTGTGTTTATAGGTAGTAAGATACCAATCAAACAAGGGAGGCCTAATAGTCATGTGATAAGAGTTGCTGGAAATTTTGTTTCATATGGCTGGCTTCCCTCACTGTTTCTGTTTGTATCACACTCTCACCTACACAGAGAGTAATCCAGCTAGCTCTCACAATCATCTCCTATTCATGTCACTACATTTAACAAGCACACCCCACTACTTTCCAATACACTAAAGGTTTGTGTTTAATTTGGCTGTCACTCTTTTAGCTTTGGGGAGACACTTGTCACAGGCAACTTTACATTTAGTCTCCTTCATGCACATAGAAAAACAATAACTAGTGAGTCCCAGTAATATGTTCTGTGTGGCTCAAGCAGTTTAACAAAATAGTTCGCCAGTGTATCATATTTGTGCTTCCAAAAAATGTCCAGCACTACCTGACCACGACTGTTCAGTAGCACCCTGATTATGTCTTGTGTACTAATTTGTTTTACACGTCAATGCTTCAAACAGTCTCCCTCGAAATCAGTTGCAATCACTTATATGAACTGGATTCTAGCAATGTATATGTATATTTGACGGTAGTGGGCGATGTATCCAGCAATTAGTATTATTGTAAATATAAAAAATTGTATTGTTTGTACATTAAATAACATTAAATATTATTGTATCTTTTCCAGGTGAGTATTGCCGATTGTTTGACAGGTGTAGGAGTGATCGGTAAGTACTGACGAACTATTGAACATTATAAGTGGATATGATTGTGTTTCAAATGGGATCACTTTTGCGATATACAGAACATGGTTAGATGACAGAATTATTTGCAAAGTTTAACTCAATCCCCCAAACCAGTGTTGACGATATATGTTGAGGAAAATCGCTCATGTAATACGGTTTTATCGATGATGAAAATTGTTTTGAATGACATAAAATAACTT
Source organism: Paralithodes platypus (assembly GCA_032716605.1). Lineage (NCBI taxonomy): Eukaryota > Metazoa > Arthropoda > Malacostraca > Decapoda > Lithodidae > Paralithodes > Paralithodes platypus. The sequence continues at coordinate 54,341,253 of CM064568.1, read as the reverse complement.
ACTGGTTATTGGTGAAAGTTTTATATATATATACTGTATATATATATATATATATATATATATATATATATATATATATATATATATATATATATATATATATATATATATATATATATATATATATATATATATATATTATATATATATATATATATATATATATAATTTATATTATATATATATATATATATATATATATAATTTAAACCTCAGCAGTAAAGTTTATGCACATGATTTGCTTATAAACGTTTACATATAAAAAATAATTTAGGCCTCTCGAATTAATTTAGGCCTATCGATATTCTTCATTTTATTGGTGGGCACTGTATGTAATTATGGTTATTAAGCCTGTTCTTGTTTTACTTGTGGAATTTCCTCTGCTCTTTTCTTAATTATTGATATATTCCATTGTTCACCTTTCTCCACTTAATCACGTTTCTTAGGTCATTATCAGTCGCTCTCTCTCTCAGTCCAAATCTTCCAAAATATGAGGCCAATTGAGCGTCGAATGGGAACAATGAAACGCCAGACCTTTTGAAATAGACTATAAGCTTAGAAAATACAGGAGGTTTTATTTAGGGAGGGGAAGATAAAGATGATGAAGAGCTTGAGAAAAAAGATTAGGAAGGGGAGAGTCGAGAAGGATTATATTTATGATGAGTTTGGGTGATGATGATGGTGGTGATAGTTATGTTGGTGATAGTGATTATGGTGATTATGATAGGGGTGATGCTGATGATGGTGGTGATAGTGATGATAAAGATGGTGACACTGGTGATTATGATGATGGTGCAGGTGATGATAGTGGTGATAATGATAATGATCGTGGTGATAATGATGCTGATGATGATGATAATAATAGTAGTGATGGTGTTTATTATGGTGTAGGTGATGATAGTGATGATAATGATAATATTGTACACTCGTCTACCATAACAAATATTTACCTATTTAAATTTTCGACCATTCAAGCCAAGTTCTGCAACATCTGAGATTTAACTAGAGGGCACTCAGTAGAGCACATAACTCCGCCTAAGCTGGAAAACGCCCGCGTAGGTGGAATGCGCTTCTTTACCGATGGCCTCTTAAGTGGTATTACTTCGTTCGTGGCGCATATCCTATCTGTCCACCAAATGTCGTGGACATCGGTTCATAACTTTGTGAGCCGCCTACGCAAACGGAGACATGCGCTCTACCAATCGTCTCCTAAATGGAAGCAGTTCTCCCGTGTTGGATATCTTATATGCTCACCAAATTTCGTGAAAATCGGTTCATAGCTTTTTGGGATATCTTGTATACAGACAAATAGGCAGACAGACAAACGGAAGCAAATAGATAAAAGGTATTGTAGGTGTTTATATATCCCACAACTCTACATCCCACCTACCTAGACCAGCCCTCTGCGGGTAACTGAAGTATGGAATCGCCCCATATACACGAGGGAGGAGAGACCCACCCCCTTGAGTAGTACCCCCCTGACGTAAATAAGACCGACGAGACCAAATCACCGTCATTACCTAGAAAAAACACCCCGAGTACCTTGGAGATCACCCCGGGGATAAAGTAAGGTATAGGGGTGTTTAGAGAGAGAGAGAGAGAGAGAGAGAGAGAGAGAGAGTATGGGGTACAGGAGAGAGAGATGGAGAGGGGGAGTACGAAAGTGAATAGGAGAGAGAGTGAGAGAGAGAGATGGGGAGGGGGAGTAGGAAAGTGAGTAGGAGAGAGAGTGAGGGCATGGTGGGTAGAGAGAGAGAGAGAGAGAGAGAGAGAGAGAGAGAGAGAGAGAGAGGGGGGGGGAGTAGGAAAGTGAGTGAGGGCATGGTGGGTAGAGAGAGAGAGAGAGAGAGAGAGAGAGAGATTTTACAAGGCTGACATTAAACTGTTCATTTAGACCTTACGTTCCAAGTTAAGGGGTCAGGAATTCAATCTAGTATAGATAGATAGATAGACAGACTGATAGATAAATATATAGATAGAAAGATAGATAGATAGAGTACAACAATAAAGCTATAGTGAGTTACAGGTATTTGTTAGTATTTCAAAGACATTTCAGAAAGACACTCCAGTTAACCAAAAAAATGAAGTGATTGTATAATGGAGTACATTCATTGCAAGATATGTAGTAAACCATGTACAGTCGCGCTAATAAGTCATGTCTCGGCACCAAGTATGTTTTGATCAATAATTGGCATCAGCAATATCTAGGCTTCATTTCTTCATATCGAGTGAAATGTACAAACATATTCCTACACTTACCCACCCTATCCAACATCTGACAGACATTAATACAGCACAGAGCAAGCTAAACGTAATGACAGCTGGGACATGACTTATTAGCGCGACCGTACACTCTTCTTAAGGGGGGATGGGCTTATTATTCGGCTTACTTATTTATCACTATTATTTTAGTTACGTTTCCTCCCTATACCTCCATCAAGCTTAAAGAAACACACCTCAAGACCCTCCTTCAAGATCAATTTGTACATTTTTCGATAGAAAAATGTCCCGGCCGAAGGCCTGTTTCTCTTAAATTACAGGCTCGCTATCACTCGCCAGGAAACACATCGACACCTAAATGACACAAAAAGTCTTAATATGGACAAAGAAATGGGGTAAAAAGTCCTAAAATCGCCAAACTAATGGGGCAAACGTCTTAAAATCTGAACACTAATGGGGCTAAACATGAGGGAGAAGGGTGTCCAGAAAAATAGACCATCTCTTCTTAAGTTGTTCTACTGACCAACTTATTGCAATACCCGAGAAAAGTGAATCTATGTAAAACAGACGTTGGATGAGCTGTTTACAAAAATGTCCATATATGGTATATTATAGTCGTATTCAAGCTTAATGTAATCCCTTCTATTCTAATCAATCCCTTCCTTCCACACCCTTCCTTTACTGCCTTGCATTTATGTACGGTCGCGCTAATAAGTCATGCCCCACCTGTCATACCGTTTGGCTTGTTCTGTGCTGTATTAATGTCCGTCAGATGTTGAATAGGGTGGGTAAGTGTAGGAACATGTTTGTATATTTCACTCGATATGAAGAAATGAAGCTTAGGTATGGCTGATACCAAATATTGATCAACATATACTTGGTGCCGAGACATCACTTATTAGCGCGACTGTACATTGTTTTAAATGTATGTGTATTTAAGCATCTTAATATAATTCACATTTTAGAACTAATTTCATAAAAAAAAAACTTCGGCGATTAAATATTTTGTCCTCGCAATCTTTTCCTTTTCCAGGCAAAAGAGACTGGGAGGTCTTTACCGGCCCTCATAGCTCAGCCTCGTAATTGATAATAATAAGCTATGTAGCCTGAGTTTGGACTATAATAATTATATAATCGCTACAAAAATTCCTTGAGTGGAGAACAGCATTTGCCATCATATTCCAGAATGGGCCGCATAGGAGCATCATTTATAGCAAGAGTTGTCCCTTTATTCATACATCTTAACTGATTATATACATAGCCAAATTATTTAACTGATTATATACATAGCCAAATTATTTAACTGATTATATACATAGCCAAATTATTTAACTGATTATATACATAGCCAAATAATTTAACTGATTATATACATAGCCAAATTATTTAACTGATTATATACATAGCCAAATAATGTAACTGATTATATACATAGCCAAATTATTTAAATGATTATATACATAGCCAAATTATTTCTGGAGTTTCTTTTCGATTTCAGAGTCATTCTTGGAAAACTTAAGGTCACTGCTAATTAAAGTCCAGGCATTTTGGCTCGAACGTCCCTTGATTTTGGCCCTGTCACTCTTTCATGTATGGGGGAGGCACTCGCTACAGGCAGTTCTGCCTTTTGTCTCCCTCACTCACATAGAACAAAAAACGTCTACATGAGTATATTATGTATTTAAGTGTGTAATTGGCATGAGATTGTGTTTTCTTATATACTGTTAATCCGGAAAACTGTACAATTTTCCTCCCTTAAGGGGGTACTACTCGCTTTTTTGGGTCTAATTATGTATATATTCCTTTATCTTTTAGTTTCCTCCTTAGACCTCCATCAAGCTTATAAAAACACCCCCTAGACCCCCTATCAAGATAAATTTGTAAATTTTTCGGTAGAAAAATTTTCCGGCCGCAGGCCGGTTCCATTTAAAATTACAGGCTCCCTATCGCTTGCCAGAAAAAATCGACACCTAAAGGGCACGAAAGGTCTAAATATTGACAAATTAATGGGGTGAAAGGTCTCAAAATCGCCAAACTAACGGAAGGAACGTCTTAAAACCTCAAAACAAATATACTAAACATGAGGGAGAAGGGGGTCCAGAAAAAGCGAGTACTACCCCCTTAATATTTTGAGGCTGGTGATTATCCTCGCCTGATGTTCTGGTGATGGCGCCCCTCTCCCTACCTCCCCCCCCCCCCCCCCCCCCCATCTTTCCCACCATTATCCGCCCATCCTTCCTCTCTATACCCTACAATCTGCTCTAATACTTCCTCCCTCTCTCTCTTTACTCTCTCGCTCTCGCTCTCTCTCTCTCTCTCTCTCTCTCTCTCTCTCTCTCTCTCTCTCTCTCTCTCTCTCTCTCTCTCTCTCTCTCTCTCTCTCTCTCTCTCTCTCTCTCTCTCTTCTGCTGTATATACCCTACAATCTGTTCTAAACCCTTCCTCTCTTTACTCTCACTCTCTCTCTCTCTTTCTCTCTCTCTCTCTCTCTTCTGCTGTATATGCCCTACAATCGGTTCTAATCCCTTCCTCTCTTTACTCTCACTCTCGCGCGCTCTCTCTCTTTCTCTCTCTCTCCCTTCCGCTGTATATGCCCTACAATCGGTTCTAATCCCTTCCTCTCTTTACTCTCTCTCTCTCTCTCTCTCTCCTCCCATTACCTCTTTCTACCTCTATCTCCACCCATATCTCCCTCCACTACCTTACCTCTACACCTCAGCCTCTCACCTGTCTAATTAGCCCCTTCACCTCACCCCGCCCCCTTATGGCACTTTTTCAACCCATATTTCTCCCCCCCCCCCCTCCTCCTTCCTCCCCCTCCTCATACCCATCTCTCTCTCCCGTGCCCCCCCCCCCCCCCCCCCACCCTCTATAACGATCTATACCATACCTTACCTTACCTGTACACCTTTCCAATTAACCCCTTCACCTGATTCCGCCCCTTTATGCGCCCCTCCCCCCCTCCCCCCATGCCCCACACATACACACACACACACACACACACCTTACCTCACCTGTCTAATTAGGCCCTTCACCTGACCCCGCCCCCTTATGCCACTTTCTCCACCCTTATCTCCACCCCCTATACCTTCTGTCTCCTCCACCTCCCCTACGTCATCCTTCTCTCTCTCCCCCCCCCCTCCCCCCCCTCTCTCTCTCTCTCTCTCTCTCTCTCTAAATTTATCTACCACATATCCTTCCTAAGTTGCAAAATATCGTCTAAATATAGCTAGAATACAATATAACACACGTCGCTGGTACTAAATGGGTTAATATCATTAGAAAACGCACTTCACAACATGGTCTGATAAGGAACAGCTTAAGGTGGCCGAAACTTACCCCGAAGCTCCGCCCCAAAGAATAGCCCCATAATTTCCTGACGATGACTATAGGGTGACCTTTCCTGACCCAAGGGGCGCCATATACACCCGCGGCCCTCACGCCCCTCTTGTCTCTACACTTCTTGACCTCCGGGGCGCCTCCTATTGTTTCTCGCCTTTGACCTTACCCACTGTTCTTTTCTCTCCTTGTCACTCTTTTGCTCTCTATACTGATCACTTATAGCTGTGTTATGTGATTAACCCAAATTGTCCTCTACTAACATTTCCTAACCCTGCCAGGGCAGTACTTTCCTTTCCAATTTTCTTCGGTGCGTTTCCGCGCCCTCCTCAGCTCCTTGCCTGGGAACGGCTTCGGTCACCTGGGCATTCTTAGTGGTAAAGCAGGGAGCGCTTGGTTATGGCCTTGGCCTTGCTCGGGACCTTGGGACTGTTCGGTCAGACAGCCTGGGGAACAGCAACAACAACTTTGAACAACAATGATTTAGAGGGCAAGCAGCCTCAAGGGGTCGCTAGACCTTGTTGTTGCTTGACTTCTCTACTCCTTTGTACTCTCTTTTCATCTCTCTACCTCTTGACCTCTACTACTCTTCTTGTTGTTGTTTTTCATGATAATCTTGTATTTTAGCTAGTCTGTTTCTTTTCAACTGACGGTAAATTGTAAAGTGTATATCAAGATGTTTTTAGATATTTTGAAGATTTTGTAGTGAAATATGGTGCTAAACTTGATTTTAATATGATGCAGAGACAGTAGTTTCACATTTCTCCATAAAATATCAATTATCGTCTGGAAAGAAGTATAGTAATTTGTAAGTTCTATATTATCATTTGTTTTAGCTTATCATTTTGTCTTCTATCTCCCCTTTTGACTTCTGCCATCACCCATTGTTTTCTCCCATGACCTCTCCCTTATTCGTTTATTGATAATCTTTTCTTTTAGCTAATAATTTGTGTCTCCTTTTATCTACCTCTCGACCTCTGCTGCCCCTATTGTTATTTCTCCTTACCCTATCACTACTCTTTTCTGTACTTTGTATCTTATTTATAGCTTTTCATAGCTTTTTTGTATCTGTTTATATATTTGTATATATATGTATATATTTTCATAGCTTTTTATATTTTGATATCTTTTCAGTTTTTTTTAATATCTTTTTAAAAATTTGCAGTCTTTTTTATATCTTTTGTCTACTATTCTTATCTCTACCTTACCGCTCGACCTCTGCCACCGCCTATTGTTTCTCTCCTTTGACCTTTCATTACTCTTTGTTCTCTCTGGTTATCTACCCCTTGACCTCTTCTCTACCTATTGTCTCTTAGCTTCCCCTCACTCTCCTTTTTATATCCGCGTTGGGAAGGCTTGTGATATACCAGCTTTGTTGATGAGGTTGTTGAGGGCAGGGGTGATCAGCTGGGCTATATATGATGATTTTATGCAGTTTAAGAAGGACGTATATTACTAAGGGGTTTATTGAGATCGTATTTATCCCTTTGAGTCCTACAGGTAGATTGTAAGCTAAATAAAATCGTCTGTTGGTACTCAGAATATGATACCTAGTAGTTAGTAGCTTAGCAGTTTACATATCCAAACTGCCCCGAAAGGACCAATAGGTCTGTTACAGTTTGTAAGTCCTTTGTATTCCTCCTCCTCCTCCTTTTCCTCCTCCTCTTCCTCCCCCTCTTCTCCTTCCTCCTCCTCCTCCTCCTTCCTCCTCCTCCTCCTCCTTCTCCTCCCCCTCCCGCATTAGCTTTCATAATAAGGATTTTCGGCTTCACAAAAATACGCCTGTTTAATTTTCCAAACTTCCGAAGACAAACCCGACGGGAGGTTAACTCGGCAAAAGACCACACCGCCGGAAAATTAGGCCCTAAAACCCCCGCCGCGCCGTATTGGGAACGTACAGGCAGGGTTTATAATCGCGTCCAACCTTTACTGTCTCATACTCATTTATTTATTTATTTATTTATTTATTTATAAATTTTTGTACAGGGCTTGTTTTTCCTGATCTTCAATATATCAAAACTGCTAACTCTGCATTAACCCCTTCTGTACCGGCGACGTCTTTTCCATTATATTCTGGCAATTGTTAGACGATTTTATTTAGATTAAAGCGTGCCTCCATCTATAAACAGGCCTCGAACTGTCTCACTTCACCATTTTTTCTACCACAGATCCTTCTTAAACTGCGCACAATCTTTTAAATGTAGCTAGAATATTATTTAAAAGACGTCGCGGTACAGAAGGGGTTAAGGGCTTATATATTACAAATTAGCTATTGATTGCACAGGTCATTTCCATATGTACACTCAAGAAGAAAGGCAGAATTACCCCCTTCGAGATATTTTCTCTCTCTCTCTCTCTCTCTCTCTCTCTCTCTCTCTCTCTCTCTCTCTCTCTCTCTCTCTCTCTCTCTCTCTCTCTCTCTCTCTCTCTCTCTCTCTCTCTCTCTCTCTCTTTTTTCTTTACCAGGAGCAGAATTTTATGCCCGTATTATCGTGAGCTTGAGTAGGGTTCTCTCTTTTTTTTTTTTTTTTTTTTTTTGGAGAGGGAGAGAGAGGGGACAGGGGGCAGAGGGTGGGTGGGGGGGGGGGGGGGCAGGGGCGGTAAGGAGGTATTTTTCCGAGACAAAGGAGATATGGAAATGGCTCTTACCTTTCAGCCATTGTTTCTGGAGGGGCTAGAAATTCAAGTGATGGTTGGAGATTTCTCGTTTTTTTCTCGTTTTTTTTTTTTTACGTGAAAGAATGGAAAACGGGAAAGCCAATCCTCATGAAATAATAATATGGGATAACTGTGCAAATACTAGGGGTTGTAAAAAGTGGGATTTGGTGTGGGTGTGGGTGTGGTTGTCAGGGGTTGATCTGATATATACAGTAGGTTTATGTGTGCATTAATTTATTCAATGTATAAAAAAAATCCTGTAAAGCTTAATTGACTAAACTCCATGGACAACTAAAATGCGATGGATAATATTTCGCGAACATGAAAAGCTTCCTCTTTTTATTTTGTGTCCTTTGTTCACGAGATGATCATTAACACAAGATCGCTTAATTAGCGGGGCCTTTTAAGCTGTTTATCAAGACAACAAGGATATTTTTTATCTGCTCGTTATTACATGACACTAAGAAGAACAAGAAGAAGAAGAAGAGTAAAAAGGAGAAGGAAAAACGTAACTTTCGCATAAAAACTAAAATAAAGAATGTGTATTGTTCGCCAAGCCATTAATCACAGATATTTTTTATTTGTATTACGGTGATTTCGCCCTCGAGACATTTCGCTCACATGCAGTGGGGTTTTCGCCTTCACTAAAGTTAAATAAATTATAAACTAACTTAATATTATCTGTCCAAGTGTCCAAACTAATGATAGCCTAAGTTAACATTACCTCTCCTGTCCTAATGATAAACTTAACATGACCTGTCCTAACTAATGATAATCTAACTTAAATTACTAATACCTAACCTTAACACACACACACACACACACACACACACACACACACACACACACACACTCACTCACACACGTTATAAAATATAGCGGAAAATGTTGCTTGACGGAACTGTCGCCTTCTGGGTAAGAGGGATTACTGAACTATAAATAGAGGGGGTAAAAGGGGCTGAGAGAGAGAGAGAGAGAGAGAGAGAGAGAGAGAGAGAGAGAGAGAGAGAGAGAGAGTAATGATAGGGTATTTGCTTGCTGCTAGAACACATGCTTGGGCGTGAGGGAAAGAGATGTTCGAGGTGATGATGATGATGATGATGGTGGTGGTGGTGGTGGTGGTGGAGGGTTAAAGGTTATGTATGAGACTACAAAGCAATACAAAGCAGTACAATGGAAGTCAAGCAACAATAGGTCTAGCGACCCCTCAAGGTTGCTTGCCCTCAAAAACACTGCTGTTCAAAGTGTCCAAAGGTGGTTCAGAGTTGGTAAGGGACAATTGGAAAGAGAGGCACTGTCCTAAGATCAATGTCCTTGGTAGGGTTATAGGAGATGTTAGTATGGAACAATTTGGGTTAATAACAACACAGCTAAAAGTGATCCTCGATGTATCTGAGAATAAAGTAATTAATTTACAGTCGTGGGTTTAAGGTGAGGTGCTTGTCTAGGCGATGCTTAAAGGAATCAACGGTGCTACAGTCTATAACATCTCGAGGAAGCCCATTCCACAAGTTCACAACTAGATTGAAGAAGACATTCTTAGACTCGTGCGAGTTAAAAGATTTCCCAATAATTTTGCAACCATTTCCCAGCGTGTAGTTTGATTGGTCTATTGTAAAGTACCTATTACAGTTCATATTGGCAATGACTTTGATGATTTTGAAGACTTGAATTAGGTCACCTCTCAATCTGCGCTGGGTTATGAGAGAGAGAGAGAGAGAGAGAGAGAGAGAGAGAGAGAGAGAGAGAGAGAGAGAGAGATGATGATGATGATGATGATATGGGATTAAGGTTTAGAATGAGTGTGTATGTATGTATGATGAGAGAGAGAGAGAGAGAGAGGTGATAAAGAGGTGATTTGCTTACTGCCAGAACACATGCTTGGGCGTGAGGGAGAGAGATGTTAGAGGTGATGATGATGATGATGATGGTGCTGGTGGGTGGGGTTATGAAGATGTGTGTGTGTGTGTGTGTGTGTGTGTGTGTGTGTGTGTGGAAGGGGGGGGGAGGTGTATGGTAATGAAGGTGTGCTTTACTTGATGCCAGAACTCTTACGTGGAAAGATGACACGGGTGATGATGATATGGGATTAAGGTTTATAATGAGTGTGTACGTGCGTATGATGATGATGATGATGATGATGATGGTGATGTTAGGTAAGGGTTTTGAAAGTGTGTGTGTGTCTCTCTCTCTCTCTCTCTCTCTCTCTCTCTCTCTCTCTCTCTCTCTCTATCTATCTATCTATCTATGTAAATATATGTAAATCTCTCTCAACTCAACTCTCCACCAAGCTCATTCATTATTCCCTTGCAACTCACCTGTCCAAAAGGGGAGGCGGTGAGTCAGTAATTAGTCTGCAGGTGAGGCGAGGGCTACCTGGGGGGAGAACAGTTATTGGCTTTTGGTTTGTTTAGAATAGTTGGACGTCGACGGATCCCTAGTAAGCTGACGAAAATCATCTGGTTCCCACTACAATAACATACCAAGTCGTCCTTGCCATTTGATCGTTTTGTTGTTGTTGTTGTTGTTGTTGTTGTTGTTGTTGTTGTTGTTGGGGGAAGATAATATATGACTTACCTATGTAATGTAAGTGGGGCACAGTGCGTCCATGTAGCGAATATAGTTCGCATGTGTGAGGAGATTCCACCCATACCGCACTTCTTGACAAAGTAGAGTCCAAAGCAGTTCGCCTCATTAACTCACTTCCCCTTACTAGTTCCCTACAATCTCTTTCTACACGCCGCAATGTTGCATCTTTATCACTCTTCTATCGCTGTTACAACAATCAGTGTTCTTCAGAGCTGTCTCAGTGCATACCCCCTCCCTTGCGGCGAGTGCGAGGCTCCCACCTTTCAACACAATCCCACTCCTATTCTGTCCAACTCTCCAATCCAGAATTTGCAGATTTGCTCAGTCTTTCTTCTACTCAACTAGTGAACTCTGAAACTCTTTCCCTCAATCAATCTTTCCTTCATCCTATGACTTAAACTGCTTTAAACTTCGTGTGCCCAGGCATTTTGACCACGTCTCTTGAATTTGGCTCTCTGTCACTCTCTTGACTCTAGGGGAGACTCGTTACAGGCAACCTGCCTTTTGTCTCCTTCATACACATTGAACAAAAAAATGTCTGTCGTCATGTCTACCTGTCTATCTATCAGTCTACAAGCCTACCTGTCTATCAGTCTACAATCTTACCTGTCTGTCTGTCTGTCTGCCTGCCTGTCTGTCTGCCATCATGTTTGTCTGCCTGCCTATCTACAGTCTATATTTGACTGCATGCCTTTTGGTCTGCCCCCTGGCCTAATATGAGGTGAGAGGGAGACATGACTCATACAACGACATCTTTGTGTGTGTGTGTGTGTATGTGTATGTATGTGTATGTGTATGTTTGAAAGACAGATGGCCAACTCGCATCTTTCTCCCGTTTATTTCACATTCCTCCCTGCTCCTTTATTTGTCATTCTCCTTCCACTCTCTCTGTGCCCGTATCATGCTAATCATTATCCCTTAATTAATATCTTACTTATGGAAAATTATCTCTCGTATGTTAAAATTCAGAGCCGTCCTTTTATTTGTAAATTTCATTAATCGATTTTAGGAGTATGATTGGTTGTTGGAAGGAACATAATAATTACTATGTTCCATCATATCCCCTTGGATTTTTACCTCACACACAAGTATTAATGCTGGAGAACAAACCTCTAAGTCTTCTTTCCTGATGTTGATGTGAAGCGCCTTTGTTGTGTAAAATGTATAGCATCTGAGGTGAAGTCAATGATCATGGGGGCTGGTGAATGAATGGTGTTTGAAATGCTAGAGTGCTTGTTTTGGGCTGGCGTCTATTATATGTATTCTTTCCCTGTCAGCTCTGTTCCCTTTCCTAGGTTTCTTGCTGATCCGCCTTACTCCTTTAAGGGGGTGCTGGTTTGGCTACTGACTTATTGTAACTCTGACTATTGAGAGAGTGGTTAGGTTTTTCCTTGATGTGATATAGTATATAAATGTAGCAACTCCTCTACTGCATAAACATACAGTAAACATGCAGTAAACTTAAGATAAAGTATATATACATTTCATACACCAAATTTTATCTTTAGCATTAATATATGTAGATGGCTACACCCCACTGCGAGTATATCATTGTAAAAGCTTGTACAGTCGGCCTATTAAGTGATGTCGCGGCACCAAGTATATTGTGATCAATAATTGGTATCATACCTATCTAAACATAAATTCATCGTTTCAAGTGAGATATACAAATATTTTCCTATCTTCACACACCCTATTCAACATCTGACAGACATTAACACAGCACACAGCGAGCAAAACATAATGACAACGGCGACACAACTTATTGGGCCAACCTTACTATTGCCAACCCTTCCTTTCCCAACTCTTTCCTGTTTGGTGGGTGGGTGTGCAGAAATAGAAGTCCCCGATTATTTCAACAGGTCTGCAAGAAAAATCAATTGTAGTTTATATATTTGGAGAGGAAAACTTGTGGCGGGCTTGAACTGGGATACTGTGTTGGTGGTGTAATGGTTTATATGTTTATGTTCTGGGTGTGGTGTCCCTAGTTCGAATCCCGGGAGGACCATAATTATGCTTTCATTAGTTTATTCAAGTACATTGGGGTTTGTAATGGATGATTAATGTTAAGAACGGGGTGGTACTTATACCTGTTATTGTTAAGAACGGGGTGGTACTTATACCTGTTAACCCTTTCAGTACCGTGACGTCGGTACTGGTATATTACATTTGTTCGTCTTATAATTAAAGACTCGCTATCGCTCGGCAGGAAAAAATCGACACCTAAATGGCACGATTGGTCTTACAATTGACAACGAAATGGAGCTAAAGGTGTTTAAATCGCCAAACTAATGGGCCTAACGTCTACAAATCTGAAACTAATGGGGCTAAACATGAGGGAGAAAGAGATCAAGAAAAACGACCCATGTCCCCTTAAAGCGCGTCATAATCTTCAAGGGGTTAAATGCTAACAGCCTACCTCAGAGAGTTAGTCTATATATATTTATGTTTGACAGCAGTGACAGCTTTACAGCAATACGAGGCTGTCAGAACGCTATACTTTCTATTGGGGGCTTGGAAATTGCAAGCTGAAATATATTTATGTTCACTATTATGTTTTCAGCGACAGGTTAATATCTGGGAGACCTGTTTTATAAGAAGGTTGTAATTTGTGGAAATATACAGTATAATTATATATATATATATATATATATATATATATATATATATATATATATATATATATATATATAGTATATATACAGTATATTGCTATTTTGTGACAAGTGTGTATATATGAATTAGTGTGTGTGTGTGTGTGTGTGGGTGTGTAATTCAACTTCCGGGAAAAAGGCTTTCGAGTATAACCAGATTCTAATCTAACGAGGTCCCGGGGTTCGTAAACAAAGCAACATATGGCATTAGGCTCTGCACACATTCACGTATATCTGCCCCTAACCTTTTTAGTGTGTGGGGCGTATTATATATATATATATATTAGATATCTTGTTTACTGACAAACAAACAGACGAACACACTGTTGCAAAAACAAAACCTCCTCTACCTTCGTTGGCGGAGGTAACAACAACACCACCACCAACACCACCAACAATAACAACAACACCCTCCCCTCCCACCTCTCACAGAAGTCATCACATCTCCATACTGATTTGCATTCGCCACTTGCGTAACTTGTAGAAAGCGACTCCGTTTTTTTTCCCCTGCATTTCTTCCCAACTGTAGGAAGATTTAAGGGGAGACAGACCGTTTTTCTGGACCCCCTTCTCCCTGATGTTTAGCCCCATTAGTTTTGAGATTTTAAGACGTTGGTTCCATTAGTTTGGGGATTTTATGACTTTCCACCCCATTTCTTTGTCAATATTAGGACCCTTCGTGCCATTTAGGTATCGATTTTTGTCCTGGCGAGCGAAAGCGAGCCTGTGATTTTAGCAGGAATCGGCCTTTGGCAGGGACATTTTTCTACCGATAAATGTACAAATATATCTTGAAACGGAGGTCTAGGGGGTGTTTTTCTAAGCTTGATGGAGGTCTAGGGAGCAGAATTAAAAAAATATATGAATAAAAGTGGGGATTAGGCCTGAGTAAATAGATAGATAGATAGATAGATAGATAGATAGAATGAATAAATGAATTAATAAACCAAACAAACAGCCGCTGTCCCCTTAATGTCCGGGGGGGGGGGGGGGGGGGGGGGGGTGTGCTTCCTTGCTATGTGGCACAGGAGTTTGTAATCGACCGGTGTTTGTTTATGTCTGTGTTTGATTGGAGAGAAAATGGCTTTGCTTTGCTTCATTGTTGTTACGTAACCCTACACATGTTTAACCCCCTCTGTACCGCAGCTTGAGAAGGATCTGTGGTAGTGAAAAGGGTTAAGTGAGATAGTTTGTAGCCTGTTAATGGGTAGACGTCCTTCCTAAGCTGAATAAAATCGTCTAGTAGTTGCCAGAAAATAATACAAAATGCGTCACCGGTACAGAATGGGTTAATGGTTAATTCTTAAGGGGAGGTTCTTAGTTTGCTCACTAGCCCTCCATCAAGCTTAAAAATATACCTTCTAAACCCCCCATCGAGGTAAATGTGTATATTTTTCGCAAGAATACTTTCCTTCTCTCTCTCTCTCTCTCTCTCTCTCTCTCTCTCTCTCTCTCTCTCTCTCTCTCTCTCTCTCTCTCTCTCTCTCTCTCTCTCTCTCTCTCTCTCTCTCTCTCTCACTTCACTCACTCACTCACTCACTCACTCACTCACTCACTCACTCACTCTCACTCTCTCTCTCTCTCTCTCTCTCTCTCTCTCTCTCTCTCTCTCCCTAGATTATATGCTAGTGGTGGTGCCATCGTCGTTGAGATGAGGCCACCGTGAACTCAACGGATTGACAGAGTGCCATTTTAGGTCACGCCCCGTGGCACTAAAAGAGACAGTTTCTCTCCAGCAAGCGGCTGTTCTCGGGTATCTTAATGTGCGGGGATGTGCAGAGGGATTGTGGGTTGGGAATAGGATTGGGAGAAGGATTAGGGTAGCAGATTCATGTGTCCATAGTATTTTCAGAGAGCTCGAACAGGTTGCGTAATATATTTGGCACATTTGAGAAATACTAGTTTATTTCAGAATCCCGCCTGCGTTGTCTGCGTTGCTATTGTCTGAACATAAAACAATATATGAATTATATATATATATATATATAATTATATATATATATATATATATATATATATATATATATATATATATATATATATATATATATATTTACCGGTACAGGTATATATGAATCATTATTACTTTATTATTAAAACAGCTAGGTCTTTCTGGAATCTTCCAAAAATAAAGTATGTACTGTACAGGTTTCAATAAAGTATGTATTGTACAGGTTTCAATAAAGTGTATACTGTACAGGTTTCAATAAAGTATATATTGTACAGGTTTCAATAAAGTATGTACTGTACAGGTTTCAATAAAGTAAATACTGTACAGGTTTCAATAAAGTATATATTGTACAGGTTTCAATAAAGTATGTACTGTACAGGTTTCAATAAAGTGTATACTGTACAGGTTTCAATAAAGTGTATACTGTACAGGTTTCAATAAAGTGTATACTGTACAGGTTTCAATAAAGTGTATACTGTACAGGTTTCAAGAAAAAATGGGAAACGTGGAGTAAAATACGGCCCTGAGATACCGTGTCTGATGGAACCGGTTGGATGTATTATCTTTTATTTTTATTAATTACGATTTTATTTTTGTTGATCCAGGATGAGGCGCCAGACGAGAGAGAGAGAGAGAGAGAGAGAGAGAGAGAGAGAGAGAGAGAGAGAGAGAGAGAGATATAGAGAGAGCACCCTCCTAAGATGATAGATAGATAGGTAGATAGACAAATAGACAGATAGATATAAATGAGAGATTGAGTGAGAGAGTGAGTATGAGTGAGAGAAAAAGAGAGAAAGCCTCCCCCGTGCCTGTTCTCCCCATGAATAACCCAAATGAAGAGTTACAACCCATTGAAGCCTCACGAAGCCTCACTCCCCGACGGACGACACCGCTCACGGAACTCTAACTGGGAAATGGAAATCTTTAAATTATGCAGGTGGGAAGTCACGGAGATGTTTTATCACGGGGTATACTAATATGTACACTAGAAGACATAAATCCAGGCCTTTACACTATCTGGGGTGAACCTTGAATGACGTGGGCTCGGTTACTCCGGTGCGATCTCAAAATAAAGAACTTGACAACAGAGGCAGCCCTTGACAGGGCCGCCTGGAAAGCCGCCATTTAGAATGTGAGACTGTAACCACATTCTCTGTGGACAAAACGGTCTATAAACTTGTATGTATGTACACTAAGTATGTATGTATGTATCTGGTCCGATGTCTTAGGAGTTATTGCTGTTGTTGTTGTTGTTTAGCACCCAGCTGACTAATTACTTTTTGCCAGCCCTTCATAACACCTCTGGCAGCTTGGTCAGGCTCCCACGCCCTCCATGGTGAAGCTATCCTGTTTTTGGAGTCATCACAACACCGATGAAGGTGGCAATCAAGTTGCAAGCAACTCTTAACCAGAACCAGGCGCATCGTCTATGTCCTACAACGTGTACATTGTTTCTTTCCACCTATGGGGAGGCAGACCGTTTTTCTAAACCCCCTTCTCCCTAATGTTTAGCCCCACTAGTTTTGAGATTATAAGACGTTCGGCCCATCAGTTTGGCGATTTTAACACCTTTCGCTCCATTTCGTTGTCAATTTTAAGACCTTTCGTGCCATTTAGGTGTCGATTTTTTCCTGGCGAGTGATAGCGAGCCTGCAATTTTAAGAGGAATGTTTCTACCGAAAAATGTACAAATTTATCTTGAAGGGGGGTCTAGGGAGTGTTTTTCTAAGCTTGATGGAGGTCTAGGGAGGAAACTAAAGAAATATATGAATAAATGAATTAATAGACCAAACAAACGGTCCAACTCACCTTAAGGTCACACTCGATTGTTAGGTTTCCCTTGCTAGTAAAACCCCAAGAAAAATAATGAATAAACACACACACACACCCACACACACACACCCACACACACACACACACACACACACACACACACACACACACACACACACACACACACACACACACTTCTCAAGTTTCTTGATACCTGGTTGGAGATGGCCTATTTCTCACCTGTTCTCTCTCTCTCTCTCTCTCTCTCTCTCTCTCTCTCTCTCACACACTCTCTCTCTCTCTCTGTCTCTCTCACTCTCTCTCTCTCTCTCTCCCCCCCCCCCCGTGTCACCCTGGCCCTCCCTTTTGACCCTTCCTGACCTCACAATCACCTTGCTTTTCTTGATAAAACCGTGACAAAAAAAAAAAAAAAAAAAAATCCTCGCGTTTTGGCTTCTCGGAGAACGGGTTTGCGAGACCGATTTTACCCTTTCTCCCCACCTCCATTTTTTTTCTTTTTTAAGTGATTCTTTGTCCCGTTTTTTTTTTTTTTAATCTTAACCTGGCTACCCCTAGGCTCTGTTCTTGGTGTCTGGCTTATTTGCTCATGATTTTGTATTTTGTTATTATAACCTCTCTCTCTCTCTCTCTCTCTCTCTCTCTCTCTCTCTCTCTCTCTCTCTCTCTCTCTCTCTCTCTCAATCTCTCTCTCTCTCTCTCTCTCTCTCTCACCTCGTACCCTCCACTTCCCTTGCTTCTAATGGGTCACGATGAAGCAGGAAGGGGGGGGGGGGGGGGAGGGGGCAGATCCCATTGACCCCCACCCCATCCTCACACTCAAATACCTCTCGCTTAAGTATAGATATATTTTTAGTACTCTCTCTCTCTCTCTATCTCTGTCTCTCTCTCTCTCTCTCTCTCTCTCTCTCTCTCTCTCTCTCTCTCTCTCTCTCTCTCTCTCTCTCTCTCTCTCTCTCTCTCGCTCTCTCTCTCTCTCTCTCATTTGTATACAGGTATTCGTTGTATGTATTCTAGTATATACTATATGTAACTATCAATGACCTAGTAATATTAGTACAGGATAATTATATAGTTTGTTTTTTGGGGTTATGCATCCTACTTAAGGGGAGATCTCCACTTGAGGGATTTTTTTCTTGACCCCTTTCTCCCTCATGTTTAGCCCCATTGCTTTTGATATTATAAAACGTTCGCCCCATTAGTTTAGCGATTTTAAGAACTTTCATCCCATATTAAGACCTTTCGTGCCATTCAGGTGTCGATTTTATCCTGGCGAGCGATAGCGAGCCTGTAATTTAAGAGGAACCGGCCTTTGGCCGGGAAATTTTGCTACCGAAAAATGTACAAATTTATCTTGAAAGGGGGTCAAGCGGGTGACATTTTTAGATTGCTGGAGGAGTAGGAAACAAACTAAAAACCTCCCCTTAATCATAATTGTAATGAGACCCCGTTGGTGTTGTTATTTTGTAGGTGTATGAAGCGGACAAAAGGCAGGTGCTTGCAACGAGTGTATCCCCTAGACTAAAACAAAAAAGTGACAGACCCAAATTCAAGGGACTTTGTGGTCAAAATGCCTGGACACACGAAGCGTAAAACAGTTTTAAGTTATAGGATGAAGGACAGATTGATTGTGGGAGAGGAGTTTGATAATTAAGACCCCCAAAATGGCGTCCAAAGAATAAGATGGCCACTCTCTCCTACTATTGGATCTCTACCTTTTACTCAGCGGTAGTACAGTGGGTAAAGGATTGGGTTAATCAGGGTTACCAATCAAGTGGGTAAAGGGTTGGGTTAATCAGGGCTACCAATCAAGTGGGTAAAGGGTTGGGTTAATCAGGGCTACCAATCAAGTGGGTAAAGGGTTGGGTTAATCAGGGCTACCAATCAAGTGGGTAAAGGGTTGGGTTAATCAGGGCTACCAATCAAGTGGGTAAAGGGTTGGGTTAATCAGGGCTACCAATCAAGTGGGTAAAGGGTTGGGTTAATCAGGGTTACCAATCAAGTGGGTAAAGGGTTGGGTTAATCAGGGTTACCAATCAAGTCCGCTAGATCGTAAATAACTGCCAACAATAACTAGAATAAAGGCACCATCTCTACACTATCTCTCTACAATAACTAGAATAAAGGCACCATCTCTACACTATCTCTCTAAAATAACTAGAATAAAGGCACCATCTCTACACTATCTCTAAAATAACTAGAATAAAGGCATTATCTCTCTAAAATAACTAGAATAAAGGCACCATCTCTACACTATCTCTCTAAAATAACTAGAATAAAGGCACCATCTCTACACTATCTCTCTAAAATAACTTGAATAAAGGCACCATCTCTACACTATCTCTCTACAATAACTAGAATAAAGGCACCATCTCTACACTATCTCTCTAAAATAACTAGAATAAAGGCATTATCTCTCTAAAATAACTAGAATAAAGGCACCATCTCTACACTATCTCTCTAAAATAACTAGAATAAAGGCACCATCTCTACACTATCTCTCTAAAATAACTTAAATAAAGGCACCATCTCTACACTATCTCTCTAAAATGGCTCAGATCTAAAGAATATCGCTACAATTCATGTCGCTAGATGTAAAAATGTGCCTCTAGATCGAAGTAAATCCCTCTAAATTTATCGGGAAAGTAATTAAATTGGCATCATTAAGGCAAATTACGCGGTGTGGTGAGAGGCGCCTGGTGTAGTGAGAGGCGCCTGGGTTCGAATTCTTAGGTGGGGTCTTGTAAATTTTAAGAGGAGGTTTTTAGTTGATTCCCTAGACTTCCATCAAGCTTAAAATTACTCCCCCTAGAGTCGTAGACCCCCTTTCAAGATAAATTTGTACATTTTTCGATAGAAAATTGTCCCGGCTTACAGCCGGTTCCTCTTATATTACAGGCTCGCTATCGCTCGCCAGGATAAAATCGACACCTACATGGCACGAAAGGTCTTAAAATTGACAGAAATGGGTCGAAAGTTCTTAAAATCGTCAAAATAATGGGGCGAACGTCTTAAAATTAGAAAAGCAATGGGGCTAAACATTAGGGAGAAAGGAGTCAAGAAAAAAATCTCTCAAGTGGAAATCTCCCCTTAAGGCAAATTACGCGGTGTGGTGAGAGGCGCCTGGTGTGGTGAGAGGCGCCTGGTGTGGTGAGAGGCGCCTGGTGTGGTGAGAGGCGCCTGGTGTGGTGAGAGGCGCCTAGGTTCGAATTCTTAGGTGGGGTCTTGTACATTTTAAAGCATGCGTGTATTCATGTGTGTATTCATGCGTGTATTCATGCGTGTATTCATGTTATAATATGTACCGGGTATCCATATGTAATGTCTATTTATAACCTGATGTGTTTCCTGTGTATGTGTGAGAGAGAGAGTTTTTGAGTGTGTGTGTGTGTGAGCGAGTAATATATATATATATATATATATATATATATATATATATATATATATATATATATATATATATATATATATGTAGTATATAAATAATGAGGGACCGGTCTACGCCAGTGAACTTCATGGTGTTTTATGAAAGTCCAGCCAGGTTTTCCATTTTCGTCATGCCTGATGTACGATGCCTTCCTTGGCCTGGATATTTCTGCATGGACCACTTCTTCCGCAAGTGGGTTAAGGGGAGGAGTATATTTATGTATGTATTTATTTATATTCATATTTATATTTATTTAATTACTTATATATTCTTATTATTTTATTTGTCTTCCCTAGACCTCTATCAAGCCTAAAATACACCCGCAAGACCCTCCCTCACAGTTGAACATCTTATTCACATGATTGGGAACACTGAATACTGTGTGTCATGCTAATGGAGTTATTTGTCGGGGGTATCGTCCCCTTCGGAGGTACAATGTAATGTTATCAGGATGATTATGCCCTTCAATACTATGTTAGGTCGTCTTCAAACAGTGTACACTGTATAGGTTACATATTAACACACACACCGAGAGAAACGCATGCTTTTTTAATTTCACCTTTTGTAAATTGAAAAGCTCTCTCTCTCTCTCTCTCTCTCTCTCTCTCTCTCTCTCTCTCTCTCTCTCTCTCTCTCTCTCTCTCTCTCTCTCTCTCTCTTGTCACGACGCCACAGTGAATTAAATCCTTATTGGGTATTTTCTCCTTCAGATTATTATCGTCCCTTCTCCTCTTCCTCCTCCCTCTCTTACTTTCTCTCTTATTACTTCATTTTCTCCTCCCATTCTCCTTTCTTAATATCCCTCCTCCCTCTCTTAGTTTCTCCCTTATTACTTCATTTGCTTTTCCTTTGTTCTCTCTTCCTTCCATAAATGTTCACTGTCTTTTCCCATTCACTTAAAATTGGAAAACTAATGGGGCGAACGTCTAACAATATCAAAATTAATGGGGCTAAAAATGAGAGAGAAGTTCCAGAGAAATCAAACCTTCTTTGTGTGAACTGGCATTATGTGTATTTATCACACACACACACACACACACACACACACACACACACACACACACACACACACACACACACACTCTCTCTCTGATTCACTACGGTACTAGGCATTTTAGGGACGTCAAATATATTCACGATTATCTGCCTAACTTCTCATTTTTACTTCTCTATCTATCTATTTATCTATCTTTATCTATCTCCGTCTTTCTGTCTATCTTCTCTCGCTCTCTCTGTCTATGTATCTATTTATCAACCAATTTATCTATCTATCTATCTATCTAAATTTCTAAAGTTCCATTGTTTATTAGTGAACTGAATATATTTGGTTCAATTAGCATAATATGAAATATGAATGGTTGGCCCCATTTAATGATTTTAGATGAGTCATTATTACGATGAATGTAAGCGGTTATGATACACATTTATCTCCTTAATCCTCTATCTCTTACTAATCCTCTATCTTATACTAATCCTCTATCTTATACTAATCCTCTATCTTATACTAATCCTCTATCTTATACTAATCCTCTATCTTATACTAATCCTCTATCTTATACTAATCCTCTATCTTATACTAATCCTCTATCTTATACTAATCCTCTATCTTATACTAATCCTCTATCTTATACTAATCCTCTATCTTATACTAATCCTCTATCTTATACTAATCCTCTATCTTATACTAATCCTCTATCTTATACTAATCCTCTATCTTATACTGATCCTCTATCTTATACTAATCCTCTATCTTATACTAATCCTCTATCTTATACTAATCCTCTATCTTATACTAATCCTCTATCTTATACTAATCCTCTATCTTATACTAAT
The DNA here is from genome assembly GCA_032716605.1 of Paralithodes platypus. NCBI lineage: Eukaryota > Metazoa > Arthropoda > Malacostraca > Decapoda > Lithodidae > Paralithodes > Paralithodes platypus. The sequence goes on along the minus strand of CM064568.1, from coordinate 54,318,791 downwards.
CCTCTATCTTATACTAATCCTCTATCTTATACTAATCCTCTATCTTATACTAATCCTCTATCTTATACTAATCCTCTATCTTATACTAATCCTCTATCTTATACTAATCCTCTATCTTATACTAATCCTCTATCTTATACTAATCCTCTTATCTTATACTAATCCTCTATCTTATACTAATCCTCTATCTTATACTGATCCTCTATCTTATACTAATCCTCTATCTTATACTAATCCTCTATCTTATACTAATCCTCTATCTTATACTAATCCTTTATCTTATACTAATCCTCTATCTTATACTAATCCTCTATCTTATACTAATCCTCTATCTTATACTAATCCTCTTATCTTATACTAATCCTCTATCTTATACTAATCCTCTATCTTATACTAATCCTCTATCTTATACTAATCCTCTATCTTATACTAATCCTCTATCTTATACTAATCCTCTATCTTATACTAATCCTCTATCTTATACTAATCCTCTATCTTATACTAATCCTCTATCTCTTACTAATCCTCTATCTTATACTAATCCTCTATCTCTTACTAATCCTCTATCTTATACTAATCCTCTATCTTATACTAATCCTCTATCTCTTACTAATCCTCTATCTTATACTAATCCTCTATCTTATACTAATCCTCTATCTTATACTAATCCTCTATCTTATACTAATCCTCTATCTTATACTAATCCTCTATCTTATACTAATCCTCTATCTTATACTAATCCTTTATCTTATACTAATCCTCTATCTTATACTAATCCTCTATCTTATACTAATCCTCTATCTTATACTAATTCTCCATATTTGTTCACGTCTCCGATTTACCACGATTTTCCTTCTTTTTCCTCCGCCACCATTCCCCCTCCACCCCTTTCCCCCTTCCACCCACCCCTCTTCCCCCCCCACCCTTCTCCCTCCACCCACCCCCATCCCCCACCACCCTTCCCCATCTCTCACCACCCTTACCCCAACGTCCTAAACTATTTTTACGGCCATCAGAACTTGTTGCGTCTCGACCTTTTTGGAAGAAAGTAATTGTTCCCCCTTTTTTCTCGTTTTCTGCTGAGATATACGTTTTTGCACTATCCTTCGAAAAGTCTCTCCCTTTAATTTCTCGCGTTCGTGTTCTGGTAACTGTGTTGGTGGTGTAATTGTACTAGAACTTTAGATGCTTATGTTCTGGGTGTGGTGTTCCTACTTCGAATCCCGGGAGGGCCATATGCTTTCATTGGTTTATTCAAGTGCATTGGGGTTTGTAATTGATCACTAATGTTAAGAACGGGGTGTTACTTAATATATGATAATTTGTACTATCCTTAGATAATTGTTCCTTTTTTTCTCGCGGTTTTTTGTTTTCTGCTGAGATATGTGTTTGTGCACTATAATATTGTCCCCCCTCTCGCGTTCGTTTTCTGCTGATATTACAGTAGACATTATTTTGCACTATTCTTAGAACATGTGGTTTCTTAATTAGGTTTCTTAATTATTAGGGTTGGGTGTGAGAGGGACTTGCCTTATGTGGACCAATCGGCTTTCTGCAGACTCCCATTTTCTTATGTTCTGAAATATAGGTAATTGTGTTCTATTCTTTCCACATCTGTTTACAATAAATGCGATGTATTCTCTTTGGTTGCTTGTAGTTTTCACACTATGGATTATATCAATGCGTCATAAGGGGAGAATATATATTGATATCTTTATTTATATATTTATAATTCTCTCTCTCTCTCTCTCTCTCTCTCTCTCTCTCTCTCTCTCTCTCTCTCTCTCTCTCTCTCTCTCTCTCTCTCTCTCTCTCTCTCTCTCTCTCTCTCAGAAATTTTCATTGTCATAGTAAAGACATAGTTGTACCACTATATAAAAGTATTGTGAGGCCACATCTGGAGTATGCTGTGCAGTTTTGGTCTCCCTACTTAAAAAAAGACATAGAGAAACTAGAATCCGTTCAGCGTAGAGCAACAAAGTTAATCCCTTCCCTTAGAAATAAGCCATACAATGAGAGATTAAGAGAACTCGACCTGTTTTCGCTTAAGAAACGGAGAATAAGGGGACAGCTGATAGTGTTTTAAGATACTAAAAGGCTTTAGTAACGTCAATTCTAATAATCTATTTAAGATAGCCAAAGAAGGTTCCACAAGAGGAAACAAATTAAAACTAACAGGCAGGAAAGCGAACCTAGACATAACTAAAAATTTCTTCACCCACAGTATTATTAATGAGTGGAATAAGCTCCCTAATGAAGTTATTGACAGTGACTCGATATACACATTTAAAAAAAAGGTTAGACACATATCACAGAAAAGTTGGTCTGCAGTAGAAGCTGATCACTGATAAGAGAACCTGGCGGAAATGAAAACATTTTCAGTTGGAAAAGGGAAAAAAAAAAAAAATAAAAAAAAAAGTGAAGGTGTGCATGCCTTTTCCTTTCCATTTCTAACTATACTATAAATTCCTTCAGGCGATTTCCAAGCCCTGCAAGGTTATTCACTTCTAACTATTTTCATGTACGGCATATTGCCGGAGGGAGCGGAGGGTGGGGAGAGAGCCTTCATCTTTGCTATCCTTTCCTTCCACTTTCTCTTAGGGTTGCTATCTCTATTAGGATTAAGTCCTGGTCACCTCGTAGGGATCGTAAGATCTGTGTGGCCAGTGTATCTATGTAAATATATGTAAAAATCTCTCAGAAAACGGGAAAGTCAGAAGGGGTCACTTTTTTAAGGGGGGTCACAGTTTTGTTTTATCTTTCTCTCCTTTTCTCTCCCTGGCTTGTATCCATTGGGCCCCATTCAGCCAACTGTTCTAAGACGTTTATCACCATCCAGGTGTCGATTTCTTCCTGGCGATAGTGAACCAGCATTGTATGGAGAAATCCGGCTTCGCCGTAGACATTTTTCTATCGAAAAATGTAAAAATTTAGCTTGCTGTCAAAACAAAAAACTATATATATGCTGGCTCGCTACCGCTCGCCAGGAAAATATTGATAATTGGATGGGGGTAAATGTCTTAAAACAGTTGGCTGAATGGGGCCGAATGGATACAAGCCAAAGAGCGAGGGAGAGAAAGAGAACAAAAAGCGAGGTGGGCTCCCTTAAGACACCAGTAATTACACACTGTCTGGGCTTTTCCTGGCGTCTGCTAACTCTCTGACCAGTTTCTCTCTTTTATTAGCCATTCTTCATCATTATGCCTTCCCTTATAAATACTTCCCCGCTTGATGTTTCCTCGGTATTTAATCATAGACTTTTATTTAAGCCGGTGTCACACGAACGCTGTTTCCGGCAATTTTGTCCTCATTTAATTATAGGCTTCTTATAAGCTGGTGGCACACGATCGTGTGTAATGACTTAAATTGCTTCAAACTTCGTGTGTCCAGGCATTTTGGCTGGAACGTCCCTTGATGTTGGCCCTGTCACTCTTTCAACTCTGGGCGAGGCACTCGATATAGGCAGTTCTGCCTTTTGTCTCCCTCACTTACATAGAAAAAAATAATAACCAATTGACATATTCTATTATTATGTTCCTTCCAACAACCAACTATACTCCTAAAATCGATTAATGAAATTTTACAAACACATGTGGCAGTCCGTGAATTCGAATCCAGGATGCTCACACCGAAATGTAACAGTGCCATAGGTAAATTTGATCTATATTGTCTTTCTTATAATGGTAGTGTCATTTTCCAGTATATATTTCCTTTTTCGAACGTCCCCCATGTATATTGTATTAACCCGAGAGCGTTCCCTGGGTCCTTATGTTGACCTCTGACCCAGGCTTCACATAATATTAATTTTCCCTGTCCCACCCATAATATTTTCCTTGTGTTTATATATACTGTATATATATATATATATATATATATATATATATATATATATATATATATATATATATAGTATGTATCTGTTGAATCATCTATCTATCCATCCTCGCTCTCTCTCTCTCTCTCTCTCCTGTTGTTTCAGTGGAGTAATGGCTCTTTGAACAGTATGTATCGCTTTACTAGTGGTTGTTCCCTCACAGGATGAAGGGAGCTGCTCAATGTACTCGCCCTCCGAGGTAAACAAATCAATCATATCTCTCTCTCTCTCTTTCTGACGCACCCACGCACGCACACACACACTAACACACACACACACCCTAACACACACACATACACAAACAAACACTAACATACACACTCACTCGCACACACACACACCACACACACACACACACACACACACACACACACACACACACACACACACACACACACACACACACACACACACACACTATACATTGCACCTGACCCTCCCGTAATTACCCCACCAGAGAACCCCGCTAGTTTTGGCAGGTAGCGGCTGTAATTTCACCGCAAATTTCGCCAGTTGCACGCTGAACTTCATTAGGCGCGGAGTTTTTTTCTGGGGTTTGTACAGTCACCCCTGGTCGGTGAGGTCCGTTTTTTGTGGATTCCTGTTTTTTTTTATTTCTAGTGATTTTGTGGGAGGTTGTTGTTGTTGGTGTTGGTGTTGGTTATGTGTGTGTGTGTGTGTGCGCGTGTGTGTGTGTGTGTGTGTGTGTGTGTGTGTACTTACTCTAGTTGTACTTACTCTAGTTGTATTGCGGGAGTGAGCATGCTCGTTATTTCCCGCCTCCCATATGTGTAGGTGTTATATGTATCGTTGGAATGGCTGTGGATGTGTGTGTAGTCTGTATTGTTAGCCAATTGGCGACATCGGAATCGAAGGCTTAGGGTGGATCTGTATGGTACCATTCTCACTATAGACGGTACCGTCTCGCCCGAAGGCTTAGGTAGCCATCAGCTTAGGTGAACCATATGATACCCATCTCGCCTTGTACCATTTTTGCCAACCCCAGATGGGACGTCACAACGTCGTCCACTTAT
>CM064568.1:54301383-54311383 GCA_032716605.1 Paralithodes platypus | reverse complement strand
ACATATTTATTTGTTTATATAATTACATTTATTTGTTTTGTTTATATAATTACATATTTTATTTGTTTATATAATTACATATTTATTTGTTTATATAATTACATATTTATTTGTTTATATAATTACATATTTATTTGTTTATATAATTACATATTGATTATTGTGTTAGTTTCCTCCATAGTCCTCCATCAAGCTTAATGAGTTATCCTCAAGATCCCCCTTCGAGATAAATTTGTACATTTTTCGGTAGAAAAGTGGGCCGGTTCCTCCAAAATTACAGGCTCGCTATCGCTCGCCAGGAATAAATCATCACCTAAATGTCACGAAAGGTCTTGATATATGTAAAAATGGGATAAAAGGTCTTAAAATCGAGAAACTAATGGGGCAAACGTCTTTAAATACCAAAACTATTGGGGATAACTATGAGGGAGAAAGGGGTCCAGAAAAAAAGACACCCGTGAAGATCTCCCCATAGGACACTCTATAGCAGTGTTTCTCAACGTGGGCCATAGGGCCCCCTTGGGGGCCATGAGATTTTTTCAGGGGCCACAAGGCCAAATTTGAAAAATGGGGGGCCACGGGGGGCCACAGAAAATTAATATAAATTAATATAATTAATACAAATGGGAGTGTGTGAGGGACAGGTATTACTCCACTTCGCCACATCAGACTACCAGGTAACTGTCTGCAGAATATGTAATATTCAAGAAATACAAGAAAGTTTCATTGAACTTCAGAATAACACAACAGCTCAAGCAAGGTTCAAGCGTGGAGGACACCAGAAGCTGTGGATGAATCAAGATGTGTATAAGAAGTACCCACTACTCTGGAAACATGTGAAGTTGCTCTTACTTGCTTTTCCCACGTCTTACTTGGCTGAGACTGGTTTCAGTCGGGTGATGTACCTGCTGTCAAAGACTCGAAATCGCCTTGACATAGAAAAAAAAGAGGCGATTTACGGATGAGGGGGGGGGGGGGATAAGAACTCAAAGTTGGCATGGAGGGGCCACAAGAACTTGCATTGGATTGAAGGGGGCCACGACCAGAAAAAGGTTGAGAAACACTGTTCTATAGGACCCGTTTGTAAGGTTGTCCAGTACGCTAATATATTTATTATAGCGAAGGTGTGTGTGTGTGTGGGGGGGGGGGGGGGGGGGGGGAATATGTGTGTGTGTGTGTGTGTGTGTAATATGCGTGTGTTTTTGTGTTTGTGTTTGTGTGTATGAATGTGTGTGTGTATGTGTTTGTGTGTGTGGATATATGTGTGTTTACATTACTGACATACCAACAGTACCTTCACTTACGGCGCTTGATGATTTCCACATTACTTCTCTCAGGGCGGGGGGGTGGGGGGGGAAGTAGTATTAATATTATTCGTGTATAAACGGCATTTCCCCGTAATGTGTTTAGCATCAGTCCACCATGGCGAGACAAGCCATCCGTCTCTGGGTGATGGGGGGGGGGGGGGGCAGGAAATGGGGGGTGATGAAAGGGTACTCACGCGAGGTGTGTGTGTGTGGATGTACGTGTGTGTGTAAGAGAGAGAGAGAGAGGGGTGGGGAGAATGTATTTTAGCTTAATGGTGTCGATGATGACGTGGAAATTGACTGGATAGCAGTGTTTGAAAAGGTAAAGGCACCTTTTTGAAGAGGAGAACAGAGTATTTTAAAAAGACGACACGTTTAAGTTATTTATAGCAAGACTAATAGTACACATCATTGGACAAGATATCATTAACTATTTCTGGAATCGTAATAGATAATTTAGATACAATATACGGTGGTTAACCCTTTGAGTACCAGCGACGTGTGTATCTAGCTATATTTAGACGATATTATACAGCTTAGGAAGGATTTGTGGTAGTTAAAAGGGTTAGTTGAGATGGTTTGAATCCTTATTATTCCTAGAGGTCCTTCCTAAGCTGAATAAAATAGTCTAATAGTTGCCAGAATATGAGGAAAAGAACGTCCCTGGTACTGAACGGGTTAAGCTTATGATGGTAATTATTTTTTACGATGATGATAACCGACAATAATAATTGATTTAGACGATAGTGATGATGGTGAACTATTGCAACTGGCTTTGGTACTTAACCTTAATATCGCCTCCCGTCAGCACTTCCCTCGACCAACTGGAAGGAAAGAATGAGTTACAGGAAACTATAGGGGGGAAGTGCTGGCTATTTGGGGCAGGAAGACCAAATTAGGTGTTAAGAGGAGTACTGCTTAGTGTAATGTATGGGAAAATTACTTGCACAGAGAGAGAGAGAGAGAGAGAGTCATGTTTGTGTGTTATATAGGGAGTGTAATTTTGTTTTGTTTTTTTCTATGTGATTGAGGGAGGCAAAAGGCAGAACTGCCTATAGCGAGTGCCTCCCCCATAGCTGAAAGAGTGACAGGGCCAAAATCAAGGGACGTTCGAGCCAAAATGTGTGTGTTTGTGTGTATGTGTAGAGTTTGTGTGTGTGTGTATCTGTCTACTGTATGTATGTGTGTGTGGAGTGAGTTAAATCATAATAATAATGTGTGACTGATGGTAAGAGGTAGAAATGATGAAGTTAAAGACCGCCTTGAGATGTAGAGGAGTGATGGGGATCTATCATCATCACCATCACCACCATTAACCTCATCACCACCATTAACCTCATCACCATCACCATAATATTCACGTCTGTCATCACTACCACCTACACACCATCTCTATCACCATTATCATCTTCACCACCATCATAATCATCATTACCACCACCACCATCATAATAATCACGTCTACCATCACTACCACCATCGCCATCACTACCACCATCAACACCAATATCACCATCATCATCATCATCACCATAATAATCATTACCACCACCACCATCATCACCATCCTAATAATCACGTAAGCCTATATCATCACTACCACCATCACCACCACTCTCACCACCCTCACCTCACCACCATCAACACCACTCTCACCATCACTCTCACCACCATAATCACCATCACCACCACTGCCACCACCATAATCACCACCATAATCATCACGCCTATCATGCTCTCCAACCTATAATTGATCAAGAGCTTTCTCAGACGCGGTTCATACTTGTCAGTGGGTGGCGTGCTGAGAGAGAGAGAGAGAGTGTGTGTGTGTGTGTGTGTGTGTTTATTGTGTGTGTGTGTGTGTATTTATGATGCCTGTGTATGTTTGTGTGATTTCATATGATGGTTGTTTGTTTGTGTGTGTGTGTTCGTATGCATGATTGATTATTGATTTTGCGTGTGCTTACATTTCCGGAATGTCTCCTTGGACTTCACCTCCATACCTTGTAACTCCTTGTCTCCACCTATGTTCCCACGCGCCGTAAAATAAGTGACCAAAATTGACGTAGCTTAGATTAATGTCGGTAAAGCCAGGTATGATCATACCTGGCAAAAATATTTCCTTCAATATGCCGGGCTTTGATTTAAGGTTCCTTCCTCTGCATGTTTACGAGCGAGAGAGAGAGAGAGAGAGTGAGTGAGTGAGTGAGAGAGAGAGAGAGAGTGTGAGTGAGTATGTGTGTGTACTTTACGTATGTGTTACTCAGTTACTCAGTTACTTGTTCGTCAAGGGGAATCGACGCAATGCGAGCTAAGCTCATTATTATCGCGTGAAATGCATGTTAAGTGTTTATGTATTGTTGGAATGGCTGTGGATGTGTGTGTAGTCTGTAGTTTAGCCAATTGGCGACATCGGAAACGAAGGCTTAGGGTGGATCTGTATGGTACCATTCTCACTATAGACGGTACCGTCTCGCCCGAAGGCTTAGGTAGCCATCAGCTTAGGTGAACCATATGATACCCATCTCGCCTTGTACCATTTTTGCCAACCCCAGATGGGACGTCACAACGTCGTCCACTTATTCCAGGTACCTATTTACAGCTAGGTGAACTGAGGCTAACACATGAAAGGAGACAAGCCCAATGTGTCTCCGCCCGGCCGGGGATTGAACCCCCGGCCCCTCGTGTGTGAGACGAGAGCTCTACCACTAGGCTACGGGCTGTGTGTATGTGTGTGTGTGTGTGTGTACTGTACGTGTGTGTGTGTGTGTGTGTGTGTGTGTGTGTGTGTGTGAGTGAGTGAGTGAGTGGTGTGTGTGCGTGTGTGTGTACTTTACTTCTGTGTGGTTTAGTAAGTCGTCCGAAATAAGTGCATCGTCAGCTAAATTTATTGCTGTTTCACTTGAGTAAGGATTTCGTATACTGTGTGTGTGTGTGTGTTTTTTTTTTTGTTTTTTTTTTTTTATGTGTAATTGTATGTTTGTGTTTATGGTGTAAGTGTTTATGTATGTGTGTGTATCTACTGTATATGTGTGTTTATCGTGTGTTGTTGTTATGTTTTTGTTGTTTATGTTTACGTTGTTGCAATGAATTAATTCGATTCACACAAAGTTCTGAATATTTGCCAAGCCATAATTAGTCTTTTAGTCAAATTACGAACTTTGCTTGACTTCCTCATTGTAACTTTCCACCAAGCTTTGTTAACACCCCATTCAAAACTATTATCTTAAATGTTCATGGATGCGAAACGATATTAGGTGCATTTTTGTCAAGGGGGTCTATTTCCTTGACCCCCTTTTCCCTCATGTTTAGCCCCATTAGTTTTGGCATTTTAAGACGTTCGCGCCATTTGTTTGACGTTTGAAAGACATTCACCCCATTTGTTTACGATTTTAAGACTTTTCGCCTCTATGTTTGTCAATTTTAGGAAATGTCGTGCCATTTAGGTGTCGATTTCTTCCCTGGCGAGCGATAACGAGCCTGTAATTTACGAGAAAAAATGCAGATGCGCTATATACAAAATAATATTATCTGCGTTACGCTCTCCTCCCCATTGTTACTGGATTCTGAAAGTGTTCCAATCGTGTTCCAGTACCAGTTATATTCGTAGGCTGTTAAATCAGAGTCACACGAGTTATTATTCTGTCTTGGTGTGTAATGGTTAGTGTTTAAAAAATATGTGTGTGATAACCCAGGTACTAATCCCGGTGGATCACATAATTTATATGCTTTAATTAATTTTATTGGAGGTGTTTGGTGTTGTGGTGAAATTAATGAAATATAGATTTCCGGATTTTATTTTTGTGTTACTGATCGCTATCGCTTGTCCAGAACAAAATAGACACCTGAATGGGGTGAAGCGTCTTATTATCGCCAAGCTAATGGTATGAAACGTCTTAGAATCTCCAGACTAATGGAGCGATACAGGAAAGGTCCAAACTCGGTCCAAATAGGGTTAGATAAGCTTAGAAACGTGATGTAAACGAAGACACTACTGGATTAAATTAATTGTCGGCGAAATTACCGAAGCTTTCCCTCTTTCTACCTCACACCCTGTTCCATACCCCCGTCCCCCCTGACCCCCCCCCCCCCCCCCCCCCCCACACACACACACACCAGAAACCTCATCCCACTTCCAGAAACCACCCACCAACCCACCACCATACACACACACACACATAAACCTCACCCCCTCCCCCACACACACACACACACACACACACACAGAAACCTCCCCCTCCCAACACACACATACAAAAACTTAAACCCCACTCCCAGACCCCCCCCCCCCCCCACACACAGAAATATCCCCCCACCCCCATATACACACACACACACACACACACACACACACACACACACACACACACACACGGAAACCTCACCCCCTTGCATTTCCCCACCGCCCGAAATTCATCATACCGTGATTTACGCCCACGATCCAGCCATCCATCTGGCAGGGGTGTGGGCGCCCGAGTCGTTTCGCCCACTCGTCCTGTCTGGTTGGCTGCCCGGGAGTATTTTCCGCCCGGGGGGAAAATTCGTCTGTTTATTGCTTACGTCGGCTAGTCTTGTCAATTTGTCTCTCTCTCCAGCTGTTGTTCTTGGCCAACTTTGTATTCGGCCAACTTTGTATTCGGCCAATTTTGTATTCGGCAACATTTGTGTTCGACTGGCTTTTTATTTAGCCAACTTTGTATTCAACACACTTTGTATATGGCCAACTTTGTATTCGGCGAACTCTATATTCGAGCGACTTTGTATTCGGCCAACTTTATATTCAACCAACTTTGTATTTGACCAACTTTGTATTCGGCCAACTCTGTATTCGACCAACTCTGTATTCGACCAACTCTGTATTCGACCGACTTTGTATTCGACCTTATTTGTATTCGGGAAACTCTGTATTCAACCGACTTTGTATTCGGCCAACTTTTCGTGTACATGGTGAATTTGAACACAGGCACCTGAGCCACTAGGCTGGGCGAAAAAGATGTGGGCAAAGGAATATAAGACTGGGCGAAATAATTTGGTGGCGAAGTGACTGAAATGACAGGGTGTGAGGCATTACTACCACTATTACTACCACCACCACCACCACCACTATCTCCACCACTACCACCACCACCACTATCTCCACCACTACCACTACCACCACCACCACCACCATCTCCACCACTAACACCACCACTACCACACCTGTATCGGGGCCCTCCTAGATCTTTAATTCGGAAATTACCTCACAGTCATATATTCACTCTGATCTCTCTCTCTCTCTCTCGCTCACACACGGAGAAAATAATGAGGTTAGACCACTACCCCCCCCCCCCTCCTATGTCATGTTCTTGAAATATTTCGATCCAGTTATACCTCAGGAAAAAAAATGTCTGCTGGGATAGTTATGAGGTCATTAAAAGGTCAGTTCTAGGGATTTTGAATTACCTTAAGGGGGAGGTAGTCGCTTTTAATAGACCCCCTTCTCCCTCATGTTTAGCATATTAGTTTTGACATTTTAAGCGTTCGTGTCATTAGTTTGTCGATTTTGAGACCTTTCGCCCCAATTCTTTGTCAATTGTAAGATTTAGAAGTCCAGGCCTTCAATCAGCTGCTAAGTGGCCGTATGGACTCCTTTTACCTTTATTCTCTTCCTTCCTTCCATCCATCCTTCCTTCCTTCCTTCCTTCCATCCATCCTTCCTTCCTTCCTTCCTTCCTTCCTTCCTTCCTTACATCCTTCCTTCCTTCCTTCCTTTCTTTCTTTCTTTCTTTCTTTCTTTCTTTCCTTCCTCCCTCCCTCCCTTGCCTTCCTTCCTCCCTCCCTTTCCTTCCTTTCTTTCTTTCCTACCTCCCTCCCTTTCCTTCCTCCCTTCCTCCCTCCCTTCCTTCCTTCCTTCCTTCCTTCCTTCCACTCCTTCCACTCCTTCCCCTCCGGTATCGTCCAGGCCCTCAATCAGCAGCTAAGTGGCCCTGTTGACTCCTCATTTCCCACGCTTGAAGGGGAAATATTGGTGGCATCACGCAAGCAATTTTTTCGGATTTCTTTTGTTTTTATAGTTTTCTTTCCCCCCCCAAAACAAAAAAAAACACACACACACACACTGATAGTCTGACCACAAACTCCATACTAAATGTCACAATGCATAAAAATCATACTGAGAAAATCACTGCCCCCCAAAACCCCAAACAAGGCACCTATCAACTAGCCAAGACTGACTTTGGGAAAGTGGCTGACAAGAACGACACTTCCAATCGGTAAAGTTTGTTGGAACGCCGATATACAGGCTGGGTCGTTTACATCCCTTCCTTTGTATTAGGCAGGTTTATCAGTCCGTTTTTCCTCAGCTACATCGAGCCTTTACTGATTGGTGATATTGTGGGTACCAATCGAACAGGGCAGTATCCAGGGGAGGCCACATAGGCATAGGATAAGGATAGCCTCCTCCAATTACGTTGGCGCAGTTAACCCTTTCAAGCTCCAATACGCGTTTCTGTTCTGTTTTCTGGCTACTATTAGACGATTTTATTCAGATTAGTAACGGTAAATGGAAGTCAAAGGGTTGATTAAGATAGTATTTACCATTTTAATACCCACATATCCTTCCTAAGCTTCATACAATCGTCTGATGATAGCCTAAATAAACTGCTAAAACGCGTCAGAGCTTCAAAAGGTTAATTACCATAACCAACCCAATATATAGCAATATACTGTATATATACCAGTGTTATTCGTGTGATATCGCCTTGACCCCACCTTAAACTTCCTACACTGCTCCTAAGTCCATCAACCCCAAGTTTTTCCCTAATCTCGTGGGGAAATCGAAATTGTCTATGATTTTGGCCGAGAATTTGCTAGTATTTTTGTCAAGCTTCCTCTGTAAATTATGGTAGCGTGTGACACCCTAGTCCCTCCCTCACTATTTTATATCCGGGCTTGATCTGGATAGGGGAAAAAATAAATATTTTTTTGCTGCGTAACGTGGAAATAGGTGTGTGTGTGTGTGTGTGTGTGTGTGTGTGTGTGTGTGTGAGAGAGAGAGAGAGAGAGAGAGAGCGCGCGCGAGAGAAGGAGAGAGAAAGAGAGACTATGTTTATGTGTCCATGCGTGTATGTATGTGTATGTGTGTGTGTGTGTGTGTGTGTGTGTGTGTGTGTGTGTGTGTATCCTAGGTTCGGGTCCTTGGATTGCCACATGTATTTGTTGATTTCATTAATTGAGTTTAGAAGTAGAGTTGGTTGGTGAAAAAAATACAAATGATCATATTATATTATATTATATTATATTATATTATATTATATTATATAATATATTATATTATATTATATTATATTATATTATATTTTATATTATATTATATTATATTATATTATATAATATTATATTATATTATATTATATTATATTATATTATATAATATTATATTATATTATATAATATTATATAATATTATATTATATTATATTATATTATATTATATTACATTATATAATATTATATTCCTTTATTTATTATATTATATTATATATTATATTATATTATATTATATTATATTATATTATATTATATTATATTATATTATATTACAGTATATTATATTATATTATATTATATTATATTATATTATATTATATTATATTATATTATATTATATTATATAATATAATATTATATTATATTATATTATATTATATTATATTATATTATATTATATTATATTATATTATATTATATTATATAATATTATATTATATTATATTATATAATATTATATTATATTATATTATATTATTATTATCTTTATTTGTTGGCATAGAGATTTTTCCCAAGCTGCATGAAGTCGTCTATTGTTGACCAGTTAAAATAAACATCCGACTAAAATCTGAGTGAGAGAAAGGGTTATCCACTGCAAAAGGGTTAAGGAGAGTGTGTTGTTGTGTTGATAGTACCGTGCAACACAACACCCTTGGGGAATGTGTTGATGGGGTAGTTCTGTGTGAGAGAGAGGGGGGAAGGGGGGGGGGGGTTGTGTGTGTGTCTTGTGTTATACTCTGTGTATTAATGTGTATGAGCGTGAGTATGCCTATTACTGTGTGTGTGTGTGTGTGTGTGTATGTATGTGTGTGTGTGATTGTGTGTGAATTCTTTGTGTGTGTATTGTCATTACTCTGTGTGTGTACTGTATATGTGTGCGTTCACCCTTACTCGGACGCACACAAGAGGAGTGTGTATCGTCTCCTCCCGTGGGAAATTTAACCCTTTGTGTACAGTCTGACACCTACTGTTACACACACACACACACACACACACACACACACACTGGTGTCCGAAGATAAAGAGGACCACTTTCTCTTACCAAGGGACCTCGAATATACACCTGCCTTTAACCCTTCACTAATTATGCACTAAGGTCGTCATTAGCAGGTGAGGCTGAGACACCAGGTAGGCGGGGCGCTGAAACAAGTCAACATCACAACCTTGGCATAAACAAATGCCTGGGTGTGTACGGCCCGTCCTTGGTAGATAGTTGACTAATTCATTGCGATGGGTTTCTGCACATTTTCGGGAGAAAGTCAAACTGACATATACTTAGCCGTTTTGAGTATCTTGCGACCGGAAACTATATGCTGGCAATGTTTCGGATTTATTTATATATTGAAATGTAAAAGTTCCCACATAAGTTCCGTTCCTCGTCGTTA
>CM064568.1:54293883-54296383 GCA_032716605.1 Paralithodes platypus | reverse complement strand
GAGAGAGAGAGAGAGTGGGTATATAACTCAGTGCTGAATGCAACCCTATATTCTCTCTCTCTCTCTCTCTTTCTCTCTGAACTAAGATTGCAGAAGAAGCACTTAGTGAAATAAAGGATATAAATATATACCTTGGGGTTGAGTCGCAGTACCTCAAGAGACTAGTATAAACCCTTGGACCGTGAATTATTATGGGTAAGGCTGCACTTAGACGGATAAATCCCTTGAATTTCTTTATTTTTCTTTATTTTCCTTGTTTATCTCAACACTCTCTGGTCCGACGGCTTTTGGGTTTTTATTGCTTCGTTATCTTGATCGATTTCAGTTGTGTTTGGTTTCTTATCAGTAGCCTATAATATAGTATGGTATAAATTCCTTTAACGTACGGCACTCATAAACTAACACCCTTGAGATTATCCAATGTTAAAGAATCATACTTTACTGATCTTATTGTTAACCCAGAACCTTCGTCTCAACATTGGTGTGTGTTTTTGTTTACTCTGCGCAATGTTCTTGTAAACAAAGTGAAATCGACTGGCGGTAGCTACAATTAAGCACAAGTGTCGTAATCTGAATGAAGTGGCATACAACTGAGTAAGAGATTAATGAGTAGGAGAGAGAGAGAGAGAGAGAGAGAGAGAGAGAGAGATATGGCTTGGCAGATGTTCCTCCACAATGAGGATGATGAGAGTCACAGTATTACGAGCGTGACAAGAGACGGGGGGAGAGGGGGGGTGTCAGTGAGGGGTAGGAGGGGGGGGGGAGGGGTTGTGTGTCAGTGAGCCTCTACATTAATTATTATCATCGCCAGGGGAGGGAAGGTGGGGAGGCTGGCCCTTGATTGTGAGTCATCTCCCCCCTCCCCCAGTAGGGTCCATGCAGTCATCCCCTTGTGACCCATTGTATCTCCAGCTCTCCGCCCCACCCCTCCTTCCCACCTCTGCCTACAGTTGTGATCGTAAGTTTGCGATGCTGAATTATCGAGCCTTCAGCGTTCGTCTTTTGGTCCGTTCTACACTTGTATTCTCTCTCTCTCTCTCTCTCTCTCTCTCTCTCTCTCTCTCTCTCTCTCTCTCTCTCTCTCTCTCTCTCTCTCTCTCTCGCTCTCTCTCTCTATATATATATATATATATATATATATATATATATATATATATATATTGTTACGTATCTTGATCCTCAAGTGGTTAACTTGATGAATCTAGATAGCACAGAGATATATATTAAGGTATCAGCTCAGCTGAGGCAAAACAAAAGTAAAATCTAATAAAATTATTTCCTGTTGTTGCTTCCTTTCCTTTTGGATCTTAGCACTTAGTATCCTTTCATTGACGGCTACTCTTTAATCTATGAAAAATACTGAAACTAATTAAAGTCATGTAGTATTTATAAAGAATTATTATTTAACCGACCGCTTAGTAGGCTATGGTCAGGAACCGAATAAGTTATAGCTAAAGAAGGACTATTAATTTTATCAAAAGTCTTGAAAGATAAATATTGAAAGTAAGAATACAGTTCAGGCTCTTACCCTTTTTGAAATGAATAGATAGTTTTCTTATATGTCCCTTTTATTTATATTTAAATTTAATTATTCTTGGTTCGTGTCTTACGTTAATAGTATCTATTATTATTATCATCAGGAAGTAATATCAAAGGTCACATAAAAAGTTAGATATATATTTAATAATTAGTTTAATTTATTTCGTTAACCACGTAACCTTGGAGGTTTGATTATGAGTAAATAAAGTTACAGGATCGTTTCATTAGATTCGATTCAGTCCTCACCTCAAATAATATGAAAAGCAAAATATAATATTTTGAAGCAAAAGAATTTTTCTTCAGCTTAGGAAAATCCACTAGAAGTAATATTAACACCGCCCATGTTAGTCTAAGGTCGATATTACTAATACGAGACAATAGCATCACCGTACTAAGCACCATGTAAGCAATGTAAGCGTAATTCAAAGAAAATGTAAAAGAACTCGTAAGTATTAATATACACCAATAGTATTAACTTTCATCATAACCCAATTACTTAAAGAGTTGCTTTAGTCCACATTTTAGTCAACTAACAATAAAGTTACGTACATAATAATAGCATAACGTTAATTCCCAATTAAATAGTTAAGTACATAAATAGTAGCGTTAACGTTAATTCGCAATCAAATAGTTAAAGACATAGTAGCGTTCACACATTTACACCCTTAAACACATCACGTTAATTCCCAATCACATATCCCACTAACCAACATAACGTAAGTGTTTACACCGAACACACTTAACACACATTTATATAATCTGCCAGACAGTCACAATCCCATCATAATAACTTCACCCCGTCTTCCTCCAGCTGCAAGTTTCACCTTCCCCAACTCCAAATGAGACTGATTTGAATGCCCACCAACTCGGGTCTCGTATACCAACCAATAATTGTGTAGGAACGAATCAGGAGGCGGAGTGATGGTGCGCGCTTCCAAGCATAGCTCCTCGAATCACATAA
>CM064568.1:54265511-54293783 GCA_032716605.1 Paralithodes platypus | reverse complement strand
AACAGCATGGACGTCAAGAGAGAGAGAGAGAGAGTGTGTGTACTTAAGTCTAGTTGTACTTTACGCTAGTTGTATTGGCGGGAGTGAGCAATGCTCGTTATTTCCCCGCCCTCCTATATGTGTAGGTGTTATATGTAATCGTTGGAATTGGCTGTGGATGTGTGTGTAAGCCTGTATTTTTAGCCAATTGGCAACATAGGGGAAACGAAGGCTTAGGGTGGATCTGTATTTTAGCCCACCCATTCCTCACTATAGACGGTACCCACCGTCTCGCGCCGAAGGCTTAGGTAGCCATCAGCTTATAAGGGTGACCATATGAATACCCATCTCGCCTTGTACCATTTTTTGCCAACCCCAGATGGGACGTCACAACGTAGTCCACTTATTCCAGGTACCTATTTACAGCTAGGTGAACTGAGGCTAACACATGAAAGGAGACAAGCCCAATTTGTCTCCGCCCGGCCGGGGATTGAACCCCCGACCCCTCGTGTGTGAGACGAGAGCTCTACCTACTAGGCTACGGGCTGTGTGTGTGTGTGTGTGTGTGTGTGTGTGTGTGTGTGTGTGTGTGTGTGTGTGTACTTTCTCCTTGTGACTCTAGTCCGCCTTTATTATTGGTACTGCAAGCATCACTAGTACTTTCACCAAGTCTCTTACATCATTAACACCACTACCTTGGGCGGTATAGCCGAGTGGTCTAAGGCGCGGTGCCGGGCTCTAATCGCAAGGTCGAGAGTTCAAGTCCCATCACCAATACCACCGTCAAAATCAATATTACCACCTACCTACACCAATACCACCTACACCATTACCACCTACCAACACCATCACTGACACCACCATCACCACTACCTACACCATTACCACCTACCAACACCATCACTAACACCACCATCACCACTACCTACACCAACACCATCACTAACACCACCATCACCACTACCTACACCAACACCACCAACAAAACCAACATCACCACCACTAACACCATCACCACCTACCAACACCATCACTAACACCACCATCACCACTACCTACACCAACACCAACACCATCACTAACACCACCATCACCACTACCTACACCAACACCACCATCAAAACCAATATCACCACCACTAACACCATCACTACCTACCAACACCATCACTAACACCACCATCACCACACCTACACCAACACACCATCAAAACCAATATCACCACCACTAACACCATCACTACCTACCAACACCATCACTAACACCACCATCACCACTACCTACACCAACACCACCATCAAAACCAATATCACCACCACTAACACCATCACCACCTACCAACACCATCACCACTACCTACACCACCATCAAAACCAATATCACCACCACTAACACCATCACCACCTACCAACACCACCATCTTTACCCACACCAACACCAATATCACCATATTTTCCTATATTTTCTCCCACCCTTAGCTCCAACTGAAATCACCTTTATTATTGGAACTGCAGGCAGGCTTCACAAGTACTTTCACCCAACCTCCCTCCCTCCGTGCATTCACCACCACCAGTGTTACTTGCATCATCATCACTATCCTTATCACTAATACCACCATCGTTATTTGCATCACCACCCTCACTACCATTTACATCATAAGATCAGTATCATCACTACCATTACTTGCCTCAATAACATCACCACTATCATCACCATTCATTGCATCATCACCATCACTACCACTTGCATATTGCTCTCTCTTTCTGTGTGTGTGTGTGTGTGTGTGTGTGTGTGTGTGTGTGTGTGTGTGTGTGTGTGAGTGCCTGTGTGTGTGTGTGTGTGCGTGTGTGTGCCTGTGTGTATGTGAGTGCCTGTGTGTGTGTGTGTATATATATATTACCCCAGTTATCTTAGAGGTGAGAAGAAACGAGGAGGGTGTGGACAGATTACCATAATAATCAGTAAGCTGGGGGTAAGAGGATTATTGTCTCGTTAGCAGGCCGTTTGTTTATTAAACAGCCGAGGTACAGTCATGTCAAACTACTGTATGCAGGCCTATGTAGCTGTGTATGTAAAACAATTTGTATTTATTCCTTATTTTGTTTATGTATTGTGTGTATAATAATGTATTTTGTGTATGTATTGTGTGTATAATAATGTATTTTGTTTATGTATTGTGTGTATAATATGTATTTTGTTTATGTATTGTGTGTATATAATGTATTTTGGGTATGTATTGTGTGTATAATAATGTATTTTGTTTATGTATTGTGTGTATAATAATGTATTTTGTGTATGTATTGTGTGTATAATAATGTATTTTGTTTATGTATTGTGTGTATAATAATGTATTTTGTGTATGTATTGTGTGTATAATAATGTATTTTGTTTATGGATTGGGTGTATAATAATGTATTTTGTGTATGTATTGTGTGTATAATAATGTATTTTGTTATGTATTGTGTGTATAATAATGTATTTTGTGTATGTATTGTGTGTATAATAATGTATTTTGTTTATGTATTGTGTGTATAATAATGTATTTTGTTTATGTATTGTGTGTATAATAATGTATTTGTTTATGTATTGTGTGTATATAATGTATTGTGTTTATGTATTGTGTGTATAATAATGTATTTTGTGTATGTATTGTGTGTATAATAATGTATTTTGTTTATGTATTGTGTGTATAATAATGTATTTTGTTTATGTATTGTGTGTATAATAATGTATTTTGTTTATGTATTGTGTGTATAATAATGTATTTTGTGTATGTATTGTGTGTATAATAATGTATTGTGTTTATGTATTGTGTATAATAATGTATTTTGTTTATGTATTGTGTGTATAATAATGTATTTTGTTATGTATGTGTGTATAATAATGTATTTTGTTTATGTATTGTGTGTATAATAATGTATTTTGTTTATGTATTGTGTGTATAATAATGTATTTTGTTTATGTATTGTGTGTATAATAATGTATTGTGTTTATGTATTGTGTGTATAATAATGTATTGTGTTTATGTATTGTGTGTATAATAATGTATTTTGTTTATGTATTGTGTGTATAATAATGTATTTTGTGTATGTATTGTGTGTATAATAATGTATTGTGTTTATGTATTGTGTGTATAATAATGTATTTTGTTTATGTATTGTGTGTATAATAATGTATTTTGTTTATGTATTGTGTGTATAATAATGTATTTTGTGTATGTATTGTGTGTATAATAATGTATTTTGTGTATGTATTGTGTGTATAATAATGTATTGTGTTTATGTATTGTGTGTATAATAATGTATTTTGTGTATGTATTGTGTGTAATAATGTATTTTGTTTATGTGTGTATAATAATGTATTGTGTTTTGTATTGTGTGATAATAATGTATTTTGTTATGTATTGGTGTATAATAATGTTTTTTTGTTATGTATTGTGGTATAATAATGTATTTTGTTTATGTATTGTGTGTATAATAATGTATTTTGTTTATGTATTGTGTGTATAATAATGTATTTTGTTTATGTATTGTGTGTATAATAATGTATTTTGTTTATGTATTGTGTGTATAATAATGTATTTTGTTTATGTATTGTGTGTATAATAATGTATTTCTTATAATTATTTAATATTCACAGTTGTAATCCATGTCTTTCTTTTCTTGTTTTTCTTTGTATATAACAAATAAAAATCAATTAAAGTCATACAAAAACAAGGAACACAATTAGAAAGCCAAGAGAAAATATGAGAAACTGTAACAAAATAAGTGACAGTCAAACAAGACAAATATACGAAAAGCCAACACAATCAAATGCAAACCCAAAACAGGCAACACCATCAGAAAGCGAAGATAAGATACTATATAAAATAAATTAATATCAAATAAACACAAAACAATTAAAAAAAAAAAAATCCAAGAAAATATACGAAAACAGTGAAATCAAATGAAAACACAGAACAAGTAACAACATCAGAAAACTCACCGGCCAATCAGATACAAAGCGACTGATGACACGTTCGGGATCAAATTACATAGGTCCCTGGCTCGGTTACAAAGGGTGGCACGGTGGTAATGATATAGCCGGGTACATAGTTACGGTGTTACAGTAGAGAGATCTTATAGTAACGAGATATCGGCCAACCTCCGCCATCTTGGTACCACTAGTGATATATTTCCCCCCCCCCTTTTTTTACACTCCAATATCTCCACGCCTATAATATACATTTGGGAAGACTTGTACAGGATAATATATAGTTTGGTCTTAGGATATACATCTTGCATTATATATATATATATATATATATATATATACCCGGTATATATATATATATATATTATTACTTTTATTTTCATGTGAATGAAGAAGACAAAAGGCAGGCTGCCTGTGACGAACCTAGTGCAGGATATATGGTTTGGTCTTTGAATATAGCCTACATTTCACATTATCAAATCTCAATTAAAACCTCATTCTTTGATAACTGGGGCCCCAAAATGGCGTCCAAAGATATATATGGCCCTCTCTCAGACTACAGGCTCTCTATGTTACAGGAGAGTGTGTATTAGTGTTACAGAGACGGGGCTTTGTAACACTTAGTAGGCTGGGTTGGTCGCGCGAGGGGGGGGGGGGGGAAGGGGGGGGATTGTAGGTTTTGGTGATTGTTAGATTACGGGAGAGAGAGAGAGAGAGAGAGAGAGAGTGAGTTTAGCAAGTAACCCATTTACAAATACGACTAATATAAAGTTATTAGTCAATATGAGGTTGCAGCTGTGTACAACAAAACAAATTGCATACTCATTGTTGATTGTAAGGCAACATGCAAAACAGAACAAAATCAATTTTAGTACAGAGAAAAAAAAAAAAAAAAAAAAAAAAAATCGAGATAAAGAAATGCATGTCGAAACGAAGTACAAACAATAACATCTCACATAATGGATAAAACATACCATAAAAATAATACAAGTACAAGAGTGTTATAAAAATATCACCTGGTATAAAAATAAAATCAAATAATCACAAGTAAAAGGTGCACCATTTTCTATAATAATTTCAATATATATTCCTCGAGCCAAAATAATAATAAAATCCAATTAAAATACAAGTAAACTGCATATACGGTACATTGGACAAGAATAAAAGGGAAAAAAAGATAAGTAAATAAAAAACGAAATATATACACCATTGCAAACTAAAATTAATGGCCAACTATAATGAAACGTAGACAGGTGTGCATTACATTTCCAGAGATTTTATGTCTGACTAATTCACAAGGTTTTATTAAGGGGGCAAGGGTTTATTTATTGGTTAATGTATTTATTCGTTTATCATTATTTTTAGTTTCCTCCCTTGACCTCCATCAAGCATTTAAAAACATCCCAAATATCCCTCTTTTAGATAAATTTGTATATTTTTCGGTAGGAAAATGTCCCGGCCGAAGGCCGATTACTCTTACATGGTAGCCTCGCTGTCGCTTGCCAGGAGAAAACTTGACACCCAAATTGCACTAAAGATCTTAAAATTGACAACACAATGGGGTAAAAGATCTAAATATCGCCAAACTAATGGGGCAAAAATCTCAAAATCTCAAGGTTAATAGGGGTAAACACGAGGGAGAAGGGGGGACAAAACAAACCGAACCTCTCCCCTTAAACCGTTGGTGTAGTGAAGCACAAACTAAAAAAAAAAAAAAAAAAAAAAAAAAAAAATCTGTGTTTCAAAGGTCAAGCCACCACTCTTTACTCTTCTCTGGCTGATTGGAGAGAGAGAGAGAGAGAGAGAGAGAGAGAGAGAGAGAGAGAGAGAGAGAGAGAGAAGAGAAAGGGGGGGGGGGAGTGGTGTTATTGTTACTGGTGTCGGTGGTAATACTGGAGGAGAGGTGGGGGTGGTATGAATGGTGTGTGTGGTGGTGGTGGTGGTGGGGGTAGCATTGGTGATGTGACAGGGGGATGGGGTGTAGGGGTAGTGTGGATGGAATGAGTGGTGGTAGTGGTGGTATTATAGTTGGTGGTAGTGGTGTAGGTGGCTGGAAAGGTATGCATAGTGGTGTCGGTGGTAGTATTGATATGCAAATGAGTGGAGGTGTGGGGATAAAGTAGTGGGTGTGTGTGGAGAGTGCTTGGGGTGGGTGGGTGAAGTAGTGGGTGGTTGAATGTGGAGGGAGGGGTGGGTGTGGAGAGTGACTGGATGGGTGGGTTGGAATGAATGGCTGGCTTGCTAAATCAATGCTCCATCTAAGGTGGCTGAACAAAAGAGCAAAAACTGGTCTGAATATGTGAGAGGCTGGAGGGTGTGTACTGCTGAGTACATAATATTATAATTATTATTATAATTGTAATAATTATCATTATTACTATTATTGTTATTAATCATATATATACTATAATTATATATATATGCTAAATATCCACAGGGAAGGAAGGAAAATAAACACGGAGCCCCAAGCGCTTTCGTGTATTACATCTTCAGGGGACAGAGGACTGTCCCAGGACAGAGGACTGTCTGTCCTCTGTCCCCTGAAGATGTAATACACGAAAGCGCTTGGGACTCCGTGTTTATTTTCCTTCCTTCCCTGTGGATATTTAGCATATTATAAGTCCACGTGTTGCTGTGACTTTCTTGCATATATATATCATTGCATGCGTCTTACTTCATACCATACATTTTGTACATGTCTGTCAATATTGGTATTAATATCTATCTTCATTTCTGTCTCCCTCACTCTCAATTCCCCTCCCTCCTTTACACACACACACACACACACAAAATTAATACACTCATCCCCCCTATCTCTCTCTGTCTCTGTCACTCTCACTCACTCACACTCACTCTCTCTCTCTCTCTCCAAAAATATGACTCCTATCCTCGCTAATTATTTTGTCTATTCTTAGCGTCCTCCATTAAATGCGAAAAACTGAGGAACGTATCATAAGTCTGGCCGCCAGGGAGCCTGTAGAGTAACTTAGAGACCCTGTAGTAAAGGAGAGTAACCATCTTTACCCTTGTACGCCATTTTGGTGCCAAAAATAAGAAAAAGGAAAAATAAAATAAAATAGGAATGCCAGAGGACATACAGTAATGCAAGTAATGGTCGCTTTTCTGTAAATCTAAAATGGCTTACTTAAGAATGGAAAACGGGTGGGACCTTTATTTATTTATTATATTTATTATATATCCTGGTGGTGTAATGGTTAAGGTGGCAAAAATCTGTGTGTGATAGATAACCCAGGTTCGAATCCCGGTGGATCACATAATACATACTTTAATTGATTTCATTGGGGGTGTTTGGTGTTGTGGTGAAATTAATAAAATATAGATTAGTATGTATTAATCTATTTCTTTGGTGCCTCCATTATCAAACGCCGAGGTTATATTCGATTTTTGATCATGTGGAATGTATAGCTAAAAACCAAACTCTATAATAATCGTGTACCAGTATTGCCGAATGTGGAAATATTTAAATGCTAAAAGATCAAACTCTATATCGTGTACCAGTCTTGTCAAATATGTATTATGGTTATAGAAATATTTGAATACAGAGAGACGAAAATATCCCCAGTGGTACCAAGATGGCGGAGGTTGGCCGATCTCTGTTACTATAGGGTACCAAGATGGCGGAGGTTGGCCGATCTCTGTTACTATAGGGTACCAAAATGGCGGAGGTTGGCCGATCTCTGTTACTATAGGGTACCAAGATGGCGGAGGTTGGCCCATCTCTGTTATTATAGTGTACCAAGATGACGGAGGTTGGCCGATCTCTGTTACTATAGGGTACCAAGATGGCGGAGGTTGACGGATCTCTGTTACTATAGGGTACCAAGATGACGGAGGTTGGCCGATCTCTGTTACTATAGGGTACCAAGATGGCGGAGGTTGACGGATCTCTGTTACTATAGGGTACCAAGATGGCGGAGGTTGGCCGATCTCTGTTACTATAGGGTACCAAGATGGCGGAGGGTTGGCCGATCTCTGTTACTATAGGGTACCAAGATGGCGGAGGGTTGGCCGATCTCTGTTACTATAGGGTACCAAGATGGCGGAGGTTGACGGATCTCTGTTACTATAGGGTACCAAGATGACGGAGGTTGGCCGATCTCTGTAACTATAGGGTACCAAGATGGCGGAGGTTGGCCGATATCTGTTACTATTGGGTACCAAGATGGCGGAGGTTGGCCGATCTTTGTTACAATAGGATCTGCAGAGTAAATATGTCGGGAGGGAGAAACTGCCAAGAACACGTGTGGTGAAATCCGTGACGTGAGTTTATACGTGGACACACACACAGAAGAAGGTGGGTGATAAATGACACGGTTTATAAAGAAATACAAAGGAGTACAAACAGTGTGGTGTTAAGGGGGGATGGGCTTATTTATTTAGCATTATATCATTGTCTTGTTTTAGTTTCCTCCCTAGACCTCCACCAAGCTTAAAAAAAAAAAAAAAAAAAAAAAAAAAAAAAAACACACACACCCACCCAAGACACCTCTTTAAGTTAAACTTGTACATTGGTTGGGGTTGGTAGGGGGGGGGGGGGGGGAGTGCGGTTAGAGCTGATAGGGTGGGGGGTGGGGGAGGGCGGTTGGGGTTGAAGCAGGTGGGGGTAATAATATAACGGGGTCAGGTATTAGACAAAGCAAGTCATTTATACACGTGAAGAAAGTTAGCAATACACAATTAATAAACACTTGGACACGTGGATATTCAATTTAAGATCGTGGAAATATATAAACAAATAAACATGGGTCACTATTATATAACATTCATTACAATAAATAAGTTTTGTTTAATCCGCACGGGCCAGTATTTCCCATAATAATCTAGGTCTATGCACAAATATGGCTAGAAAAACAAGAAACGCACACTAAAACAAGCAAATCTTTATCGGCACGGGCCAATATTTCACATAATTATCTTGGCCAATACACAAACATGACTAAAAGAAGGACGAGAAACACACACCTATCCTTCTAGCACGCTCCAAATCCCAGCGTCTTCCCTTCATCATCACTCCTTGGTCGAATTTTGGCAACACGTGGTCCGGGGGTGAGAGCGGCCCTTCAGTCAGCTGTTATACCATCACCGTAATCTCCTACCGTCAACCGTAATGATCGTCGCCGTCAACACAACACTCGCGCGGATATCACACGGCACTAATAACACTAATACCAAGCCATAACACGGGTAGAAAGGGATAATATAATGCATGGCGTTTGTCTACGTGTTTCCCGTGTCAAGGTCGAGGCGAAGAAGGAGGAAGCGGTGGCTGCATCTCTAGATGAACTAAAGAATAATGTGACGTCACGTTTCTAAGCTAATCTCTAATTTATCGCTCAATGTTAGATCAGCCGGACGTCATCGTATGAGCGATAAAACGGTAAATATCGCATGATTTATGACAAAATCTCTCTTATTGGCGCATATGAGCACAGGGCCAAAAAGTCAACCAATCAAAAAAAGGGAGGAAGACTAAACAAAGGCTTCCGGGCATTCTGATTGGTCGCCGGGGTGCGAAGTTGCGCGGAAGACCAAAACGTGAGTCGCCTTTGATTGACGCGCATCACTCCCAGCCTGCAACACCTTGTCCTTATATGGAGCTAGAACCTATCATTTGTGACATGTAATCTTAGACATATTTAAAGTTTAATAGAGAGAATAATACTATAGATACTTATTTAATACATATGAATTGCTGCCAAGGAATATTAGGAAATAACAAAAGGCAGGTGCAAGCAACTAGCCAATGATAAAAGTTGTGTATGGGAAATTTAGACACTTACGCGAGATATTATCTCCGTCGTAGCAAATTGGATATTATGGTTTCATATACAGTAAGTTTGTCTGTTAGCATAAAAGTCTTCTCGGCTTCTATCATGTCGCTGTTAAAGGTTGTTTAAGAATATGCTGCATTTTGATGGTTTATTCTGGATATTATTAGACGATTTTATTAACTCTTTGATAACCGGCGACGAGTGCTATACTTTGTTCAAGCTATGTGTTGACGATAGTATACAGCTTAGGAAGGATCTGTGGTAGTTAATAGGGTCGGTTGAGATATAGTGAAGCCTTATTATTGCTAGAGGTCCTTCCTAAGCTGAATAAAATCGTCTAATAACTGCCAGAATCTGATAGAAATGACGTCCCGGGTACTGAATGGGTTAAGATTTGGAAGGGAATGTGCAAGTCAGAAAGTTATTTGAGATACTTATTACCCTTTTAATGTCCACAGATCCTTCCTAAGCTGCGTATCAATCGATTAAGGGAGATCTCCACTCGAGGGATTTTTTTCTTGACCCCTTTCTCCCTCATGTTTAGCCCCATTGCTTTTGATATTATAAAACGTTTGCCCCATTAGTTTAGCGATTTTAAGAACTTTCACCCCATATTAAGACCTTTCGTGCCATTCAGGTGTCAATTTTATCCTGGCGAGCGATAGCGAGCCTGTACTTTAAGAGGAACCGGCTTTCAGCCGGGAAATTTGTCTACCGAAAAATGTACAAATTTATCTTGAAAGGGAGTCAAGGGGGTGTAATTTCAAGCTTGATGGAAGTCTGAGAAACACACTAAAAACCTCCCCTTAATGACTGTAAGAATGAAACTTGTCATAATTTTCAAAGGGTCAACACTTGGCGATTTTACTCAGCGTACCAAGGTTCTCTTCCAGCATTGTTAGTGCATCTGGGGTAACTCTTTCGGAACAATGACAACTTCTTCAAACTTCGGTTTTAAGGGGAGATGAGTCGTTTTTCTAGACCCCCTTCCCCCTCATGTTCAGCCCAATAAATGTTAAGATATTAAGTATATAGTTTAAAGACCTTTCGCCCCATGTCTTTCTCAATTTTCAGACCTATTAGTTTATTTTGAAGACCTTTCGCGCCATTTAGGTGTCAATAATATATCTGAAAATATTGTTGTTTTAATTTGTTAAGCTTGTTATAGGTCTGGAAAGCAAACTAAGAAGCTCCTCTTAAACATTTATTATAAAGACGTAGAGTGAATTTATAATTTAATCAAGATACAATTTGATAATTTTGTCCAGCTTAGTAAGGGCTTAATAGTAGGGGCTTTTAGCCAGAGAACACGAAGTACAAAGTCTAGTAAACCACAGCAGATCTATGTTACAAAGAGCACATACACAGAGTACAAAGGAGAGTAAACCACAACAGATCTATGTTACAAAGAGCACATACACAAGAGTACAAAGGAGAGTAAACCACAACAGATCTATGTTACAAAGAGCACATACACAAGAGTACAAAGGAGAGTAAACCACAACAGATCTATGTTACAAAGAGCACATACAAAGAGTACAAAGGAGAGTAAACCACAACAGATCTATGTTACAAAAAATATTACATAGAGTACAAAGGAGAGCAAACAAAGGATGGTAATAGTAACGAAAGGAAAATACTATCTAGGTTACATAAAGTACAAAGTCTAGTAAACCACAGAAGATCTAGGTTACAAAAAACATACACAGCAGATCTAGTTTACAAAGAGAATATACACAGAGTACAAAGGAGAGCAAACAAAGACTGAAACAAAGTAATACATCAAAGAATATCTAGGTTACAAAGCATACAGTGAGTACAAAGAATGAAACAAAGAATACATAGGTTACAAAGAGCATACATAGGTTACAAAGAGCATACATAGGGTACAAAGGATGATAATAAGAACGAAACCAATAATATCTAGGTTACATAAGAGTACAAAGTCTAGTAAACTACAACAGATCTAGGTTACTATTCCACACGAGGCTGTTTGGGGCTTATCTATCCGAGTTATGGGAAGGAGTGAAAGGTTAGTGCAAAAATAAGGCCCCCCCCCCCATCAATGCATCAAATTAAAGGGGAGGTAGTCGCTTTTTCTGGACCCCCTTCTCCCTCATGTTTAGCATATTAGTTTTGAGATTTTAAGACGTTCGACCCATTAGTTTGACAATTCTAACACCTTTCGCCCCCCATTTATTTGTCAATTTTAAGACCTTTCGTGCCATTTAGGTGTCGATATTTTCCTGGCGAGCGATAGCGAGCCTGTAACTTTAAGAGTAACCGGCCTTCGGCCGAGACATTTTTCTACCGAAAAATGTACACATTTATCTTGAAGGGGGATCTAGGGGGTGTTTTTCAAAGCTTCATAGAGGTCTAGTAAGGAAACTAAAAAATAAATTAATACCGGTACATGAATTAATATACCAAAAATACCGGCCACACAGCAGATCTAGGTTCCTATTCCACACGAGGCTGTTTGGGTCTTATCTATCTGAGTTATGGGAAGGAGTGAAAGGGTAGTGCAAAAAATAAGGCCTCCTCCCCCCCCCCCCCCTATCAATGCATCAATTTAAGGGGGGTTTCTTGATCCCTTTCTCCCTTATGTTTAGCCCCATTAGTTTTGATATTTTGAACCTTTCGCCCCATATACATATATATATATATATATATATATATATATATATATATATTAGCAACACGTTACAAAGCGTACATACAGTAAACAAAGAAAAGCCTATCTATGTTACACAGAGCATTACACAGAGTACAAAGACGCGTAAACCACAGCAGATCTAGGTTACTATTCCACACAAGGCAGTTTGGGTCTTATCTACCTGAGTGAAAGGATAGTGCAAAAATAAGGGCCTCCCACCCATCAACTTGGCCAATTATAACTGGAAGAAAATGGAGTGTGGAAGAGCTGGCATGGGATATATTATTTTTAACGTCGTTCTTAACACTAATAACCCCCCAATGTGATTCTCCCAGGATTCGAACCCACGATATCACAGACAGAACTTACACGCTCTAACCATCACACCATAAAGACAGTTATAAGTACAGCAAATGACCACGATTGATATAAATAAGTAACACCCGATTTTAACATTAATCATCAATTACAAACTCCAATTCACTTAAATAAACTAATGAAAGCATATGGTCCTCCCGGGATTCGAACTCGTGACACCACACCCTGAACATAAGCATCTAAACCATTACACCACCAACACAGTTAAAGAAATATAAGAAAGTAGTGACAGATGGATATTTATATAAGTATATTCTAACGTATATCAAGATTACGCACACACGCACATACGCACATACGCACAGAACAATCTCAGTACTATCTAATATGAATATATAAATGTTAATATTTTACACCGCCTACAATTCATTCTTAAAGGGGGCTGACTTGCTTTTGTTCTCTCCTTTTCTCTTTCTCTGGCTTGTATCCATTCGGTCCCATTCAGCCTACTGTTTTAAGACATTTATCCCCATCCAGGTGTCGATTTCTTTCACACAAAAAGTTGAACGAGCCAAATGAATGTAAGTTCTGCCAATGACTTCAGTTCAGAGTTTACCATTACAGCCTAACAATTTATATATATATATATATATATATATATATATATATATATAGTGGTGCTGTGAATGTAAATTGAATTCTGATAGTTCAATGCGAGAAATCTGAGAGATCGTGCGTTATTCACTTAAGGTCATAATTACTAGGGGATTGAAGGAGAAATGTACAGTATGTATAAAGGGTTATTATGAATGTACAGTATGTCTAAAGGGTTATTATGGATGTACAGTATGTTTAAAGGGTTATTATGGATGTACAGTATGTCTAAAGGGTTATTATGAATGTACAGTATGTCTAAAGGGTTATTATGAATGTACAGTATGTCTAAAGGGTTATTATGAATGTACAGTATGTCTAAAGGGTTAATATGGATGTACAGTATGTCTAAAGGGTTATTATGGATGTACAGTATGTCTAAAGGGTTATTATGGATGTACAGTATGTCTAAAGGGTTATTATGGATGTACAGTATGTCTAAAGAGTTATTATGGAAGTACAGTATGTCTAAAGGGTTATTATGGATGTACAGTATGTCTAAAGGGTTATTATGGATGTACAGTATGTCTAAAGAGTTATTATGGAAGTACAGTATGTCTAAAGGGTTATTATGATTACAGTATGTCTAAAGGGTTATTATGGATGTACAGTATGTCTAAAGGGTTATTATGGATGTACAGTATGTCTAAAGAGTTATTATGGAAGTACAGTATGTCTAAAGGGTTATTATGGACGTACAGTATGTCTAAAGGGTTAATATGGATGTACAGTATGTCTAAAGGGTTAATATGGATGTACAGTATGTCTAAAGGGTTATTATGGATGTTCGGACAGTGTAATAGAAGAACATAAGACAAGGCAATAATGTTCAAGACAGAGAGAGAGAGAGACTATATGTGTATGTGAGTGAGAGTGTGTGTGAGAGAGAGAGAGTGTGTGTGTGTGTGTGTGTGTGTGTGTGTGTGAGAAAGTAGGAGGAAGAGAGAGAGAAAAAAATCCGTCAAGAAAATATGGCCAGCTGAGCTACGATGCCAGGCGGATTTCCAAAGGGACTCGGGAGGAATATTGGTTCGTGAGCAAGGAGGGGGGTTAGGGGGGAGAGAGGAGGGGGAGGGGGAGGGGTGGGGGGAGGGGAGGGGGGAGGAGTAGGAGAGGAGGTGGTGGGGGGAGGAAAGGAGGTGGTGGGGGAAGGTGGGTAGGGAGAGGTGGGAGGGGGGGTAGGGATGAGGAGAGGATGTGGTGGAGGTGGGAGTAGGAGAGGAGGTGGTGGGGGGTGGATAAAGGTGGTGGGGAAGGGGAGAGTACAAACGAGGTGGTGGGGGGGGTGGGAGGGAGAGAGGGGGAAGTGGGAGGGAGGTAGGAGAGGAGGGAGGTAGGAGAGGAGGTGGGAGGGAGATAGGAGGGGAGGGGGGAGAGGTACCCAATGTCGCAATACATGGATAGTATATAGACCCTTTTAAGTCTATGCAATTAAATGGTAAATATAAAAACAAATCATGTACAGTCACTCATAAAAATTCGTATACCTCACCTACTTCTAACTATGGAAATATAACTCTGGACACGAATGTATGAATGTAATTGTCTATACATCAATTACAAAACAATATATCCTTTTTTATTGAAAAGTAAGTACCATCCATAAAGTAATCCAGATAGTTTTAATTGCATAAAGAATAATATAGAGGGTCCACACATTATTAAGAGTGGGCTAGAGACTATGGTATTCGACTGTACCATCATTCAAGTGAGCCTACCCCCCACCAACCAACCCAAAAAATGTTCGGTAACATTTCTGGAATATTTTGCACTGGTATCGGAAACTAGACTGGCAGTAGATGAATTTTGGTAACCGAACTATATTAAATGTCTACCTCATTAGCTGCCAGACCAGTGTTGAGGATAAATGTTGAGTGAAAAAGAGCTCATGGGATACCGGCTTTACCCACCCACCCACCATGTACAGTCGCGCTAATAAGTGATGTCTCGGCACCAATTATGTTTTGATCAATAATAAGTAACAGCAATATTTACACATGATTTCTTCTTTGCGAGTGAGATACACAAACATGTTCCTACACTTACCCACCCTATTCAACATCCGACAGACATTAATACAGCCCTGAGCGAGCAAAACATAATGCCAGCTGAGACATAACTTATTAGCGACACTGTACTTCACTGTGCAAATCTAATTATCGGGACTAATGCAAGCCTTAACACATATCAAAGATTAATTAATTAGTCTATACAAAATTAATTCACATTTTAAGCTCGACCGGTTTGTGTGTAGAAGTCAAACAAAGGGCGCCACAAAATCCGCCGATCAAATCAACTGTTCAAATTAATACATTAAAGGGGTAGTGCTTGGTTGTTGGTCCATTAATACATTAAGGGGGTAGTGCTTGGTTTTTGGGCCATTTATTTACTTATGAGTTTCTTCGCTAGACCTCCATCAAGCTTAGAAAAAACACCCCCTAGACCCCTTTTCAAGATAAATGTGTACATTTTTCGGTAGAAAACTGTCCCGGCCGAAGGCCGATTCCTTCTAAAATTAGAGGATCGCTATCGCTCGCCAGGAAAAGATCGACACCTAAAGGGCACGAAATGTCTTAATATTAATCCTTTCACGCATTTATGACGCAGAGGTTGCCAGATTAGCAATAAGAAATAGAGTTCTCTCACTCTTATAATTACCTCTCCAAAATTAGCTTTCTGCCCACAGCTAACTCAAAGACAACTGCAGAGGTTGAAGTAACTAAACTAAAGGTTTCTAAATACCCCTGATGGTAACAAAGGCTTTAAAGTATCCCCAATAGGCTCAAAATCGCGTCATATGTCGGAGAGGGTTGACAACAAAATGAGTCGAAAGGTCTCAAAATCGCCAAACTAACGGAACAAACGTCTTATGTGTAGAAGTAACACAAAGAGCGCCACAACATGTACAGTCGGCCACCATAGTTTTTATCCACGCCTTGATTGTATGTATGGAAGGAAACAAACCCGTTAATTGGTCATATAACTTATGTGAGCAACTGTACATGGCTCTGTACATGGCTCTGTAAATATGCTATGTAATTTTATATAGCTGAGGACATATTGTGATAAAACCATAATACAGTGAGATCATACATTAGGCCAAATACAATGTGAACACAGATACAATTACACCATCATTATATATTACTTACATCATTAATATTGCACACATTAATATTACCGAACTCAATTACGTTATAAGTCAATACATGCTGCGTGATTGGTATAAGGGAGGGGAGGAGGAGGATCAAGAGGGAGGAGGAGAAGGGAGGAAGTGAAGGGGGAGGAGAAGGGACGTAGTAGGAGTACAAAGGAAATCAAGCAACAACATATCTAGTGACCCTTCTAGGTTGCTTGTCCTCCAAAACACTGAGGATCAAGTGTCCAAACAGTGGTTTAGAGTGGGTAAGGGAACATTGGAAAGGGAATTACTGCCCTGGAACTAATGTCCGTGGCAGGATTAGGAAGTTAGTAGGGGACAGATGGGTTAGTAACTGAGGGGGGGATAAAATAAAGTTATTCATTTACAAACGCAGTCAGTCGCGGGTTTGATGCGAGATATTTGTCTAGGCGGAGTTTAAATGAATCAACGGTGATGCAGTCTATAACGTTTCGGGGAAGCCCATTCCACAAGTTGACAACTCGATTGAAGAAGAAATTCTTAGATTCGTGTGAGTTAAAAGATTTACCAATAATTTTGCAACCGTTTCCCCGCGTGTAATTAGATTGGTCGATAGTGAAGTACTTACTACAGTTCATATTGTCCGATGCCTTTGATGATTTTGAACACTTGAATTAAGTCACCTCTTAATTTGCGCTGGGTTAAAGGAAATAGATTTAATTCTCTAAGACGCTCTTCGTATGGTTTGTTCTTTAGGCTAGGTATCATTGTGGTAACTCTACGTTGAACTCGTTCTAGCTTGTTTATATCTTTTTGGTAATAAGGGCACCAGGATTGAACGCAGTATTCCAGAAGAGGGCGGACTAAGGAATTGTAAAGGGTTAGGATAACTTCTTTGGATTTATGCTCAAATGACCTGCCTATAAAGCCAATTATTTTGTTTGCCTTCTTAACAACTTCTGAACATTGTTGACTCGGTTTTAGGTTACTCGATATTGTTACTCCCAGATCGGTTTCTCTGTTTACATTCTTAAGCTGAGTGCCATTCATCGAATAGTTTGCTTTCTCATTTAGGTATCCGATATGTAGTACTTTACATTTATCCGCATTGAAACTCATTTGCCAAATTTGGGCCCAACAAGACAATTTATCTAGATTGTGTTGCATATCGTCTCTTTTGAGAGTACGCTATTTGCAATTTTTGTATCGTCAGCAAATTTTGAGATTGTACAGGTGAGACCCTCATCTATGTCGTTGATGTAAATTAGAAAGAGAATTGGTCCTAGTACCGATCCCTGGGTACTAGGGATCCCGCTACTTACATTGGTCCATTTAGATGCCTTACCGTTTATGACTACTCTTTGCTTTCTGTCGCTGAGCCAATTTTCTATCCATTTCAACACACCGTCTTGTATTCCATGCGCTTTTAGCTTTAGCAGTAAACGTTTGTGGGGAACTTTGTCAAAGGCCTTTTGAAAATCAAGGTATATAATATCTACAGCTTTACTCTCATCGTAGAGGTTGAGGATATCGTGGAAGAAGTCTAAGAGGTTTGTTAAACAGGAACGTTTTTTTACGAAAGCCGTGTTGAGTATCTTTAAGTATGTTATTTTCCTCTAAGTGATTTACGAGTCTGTCTCGTATGACCGTTTCTAGCATTACATACAACCTGAGGTTAAGCTAATTGACGATAGTTACTGGATAGGATTTGCTGCCTTTTGGTTTTAATATCGGTGTTACGTTTGGGAGATGGATTAGGAGAAAGAAAAAACTAGAAGGAGGTGGAGAGGAGAGGAAAGAAGGAGAGGGGATCACAAAAAGAAGGGGAGAGAATTTGGGGGTATAGCAGGGAGTATGCAGGGCCGGAAACAAAAAGAAGGGGAGAGGAGGGAGGGAAATTCTGAAGAAAAAAAAATTAAATCAACAAAAGGCTTGGAGAAAGGAGTATTAAGGTGGAGGCAAGGAGAGGATACAAAAATTCAGTAAGAAAATACCAGAAAAATTATAAAAAAAGGTCGGAAAAGAACATAAGGGACGAAGATGGAATTTAAAAAAAGAATCTGAGAGACTATTGAGAGGACGAAGATGGACCTAGATTTGGGAGAGAGAGAGAGTAGAGAGCGAGAGGATGAGAAGAGAGAAAGAGAGAGAGAGAGAGAGAGAGAGAGAAGAGCGCGCGCGAGAGCGAGAAAGATGAAGAATACAAAACAAAATTTTACCAATACAAAAAAAAACAAAAAGTAAATAGATAACTAAATATATATATATATATATATATATATATATATATATAGAGAGAGAGAGAGAGATTTTCCTCTGCATTCCGCCATCACAACTTGGAAGAAGAAACCATATTCTACTATCTATAACATACCAGGCAAATCACGAACTCAAGACAGACCAAGAGGAAAACACAAAAACACATAAAACAACGAAATAAACCCACAAAAAAAAAACACAAAAAGCCACAAACTCACACATATCCAGGTCCACCCAGGAGAAGAAAGACCAGGTTCACCAAGGTCGCTCCAGCACGATCCCCATTCCCCGAACAACAGCTCCTCCGTAAGATGTCCGATCCATCTCTGCATGCAGACATGCAGGCGAGCCAAAGCCACAAGCCCTCCCACACACACTTCCACAGGCGCACTCCTCCCTTCATATTCATCGTCTCCCCGGGCCAGGCGCCTGATGGACTATTATCTAGTCCAACTTGCGCCCGACCCCTTACTCCAAATGACCACGTGTTCACTCAACTATTCACAAGCATTCTCCATTCACTCCTGTCCACCACCACTTCCCCTGCCTGATCTATAGTCATTCCTCTATCATCCAAAGCCTTCCTTACACAGTCTCTCCATCTCAATGGGGGTCTTCCTGCCCTTCTATCTCCCCTTGTACCTGACTCACATATTCTCTTTGTAAGCCTTTCATCTCCCATTCGTTCAACATGACCATACCAGCTCAGCATTAAATTAAATTTAAAATTAAAGTACCACAATATTTAAAGCTAAATTTCTTCCGACCTCGTCTCCCAGTCGCTCCTATCAGTATCAGACATCTCGAAAGAAATATATGTACACACATACACACACACTCCTGGTATACAACAAACACACACACACACACACACACACACATGCACACACCTGACACAGACACAGACACACACACACCTGGTACAGCAAACAACACACAATATAAGCGGTGGACGTGATATGTCAGTGGGGGAAAACGGAACACGGTCACAAATTAAGGGGGGACGCTACACTTTCCAAAAACACCAATAAACCAGAAACCCTAAAAAAGTATCGGGGAAAATAGCCACCTGATTCCAGTCGAAATTCAGTAGGTACGGTCGCGCTAATGTCATGTCCCAGGTGTTATTACGTTTGGTTTGCTCTGTGCTGTATTAATGTCTGTCAGATGTTGAATAGGGTGGGTAAGTGTAGGAACGCGTTTGTATACCTCACTCGAAATGAAGAACTGAAGCTTAGATATTGCTGATACCAATTATTGATGAGAACATGCTTGGTGCCGAAACATCACTTATTAGCGCGACTGTACGTAAGTGAATATATTATAATAATAAACATTGTATAAGAGAAAACATATCTAGGATAATGGAATACAGAAAAATATAAGTAAGGAGTAACAAAGCCACATGATTCAAGTCGATATTCAGTAAATACGTAAGTGAATATGTATTATGATTAATATTATGCCAGAGAAAAAGTAGTTTAATTTATGTGGGTAAAAAGTAATAATAGAAGGCTAAAACAAGTAATCAGGAACAAAGAATAAAATTGATGATCATCGTAGGAGTAAGAAAGGAATAACTCTCAAAACAAATGGGGCTTAACACGAGGGAGAAAGGGGACCAGAAAAAGTACCCATCTCCCCTACGAGGCTATTTGGGGCCAATTTTTAAAGTGGAATTATGTTGGGGATAATGTCCAATGGTATCGGTTACATGACTGAGAGTAAATGTGTATAGATGCCTGCATTTATAGGTGCCTGCATTTATAGGTGCCTGCATTTATAGACACCTTTGATATGCTAGAACCAGTTAAAAAATAATAAAACAAAAATAAATCAAATGTTTTAGGGTTGTTTTTGGATTAATTTGCTACCTTGGGTATGTTAGTGAAAATCAATAATGTAGTCGAAATTACAAAATACGCCATAACAGGTACCTGTAGATGGAAGTCCCAGAATTATGGTAGCGGTGTCTGATGCTGCGTGTTGGGGGTGGGGTGGGGGGGTCCTTGCTTATCACACTTACACGCACGACCGCTCACACACACACACACACACACACACACACACACACACACACACACACACACACAAACACACGGGGCCACGATTTCCTTCACGTACATGCGCACACAATTACCCAAGCTGTTACGATCACGATAAGATGGCTGCACAATGGGGGATGGTTAGTCCACGTTAGGTCACTCTCACGTACATACACACACATAGACACGTACATACACACACATAAACGTATACACACTCTCTCACACACAATGGGGGATGGTTAGTACACGTTAGGTCACTCACGCGTACACACACACAGACACGTACACACAGACACACACACACAATAAAATATAGTTATTACACGTTAGGTCACTCATACATACACACAAACGCACAAGTACACACACTCATTTGTTTATCTTTCACACACACGCACACAGCTGTACACGAACACAGCTGTACACGAACACACCTGTATAATAACAACACAAGAACACAACCACACAATAAAACACCTGTACTAATGACTGTACAAAAACACTTAAGGGGGTGACTTGCTTTTTTTTTTCCTCTTTCTTGATTGTATCCATTTGGTCCCATTCAGCCTACTGTTTTAAGACATTTATCCCCATCCAGGTGTCGATTTTTTCCTGGTGAGCGGTAGCGAGCCACTATTTTATGGGAAAATTCGGCTTCGCCTGAGAATTTTTTCTATCTAACACGTTATCCAAAATATGGAGGCTCGCTGTCGCTCGCCAGATATAAATCGACACCTGGATGAGGATAAACGTCTTAAAACAGTAGGCTGAATGGGGCCGAATGTAGACAACCCAGAGAGAGAATACAAAAAACAATGCTACTCATAAAAAACATACCAATTGTGATTTCCTACAGATCATAATACTATTCACTAGTTAACGCTCACTGTCTTGTTTTTATCATTAGGAAGTGTTCAAGGATTTATAACCACGACTTTTTTGGAAGCTCAAAATTATGAAACACCGACGAACCATTATGATAATCCCCTTGAAACCAAAACAAATATATGACTGGGACTCAATAGTTAATGTTCACCCTCTTGTTTGTTTATCATTAGGTAGTGTTCAAGTATTCCTTACCACGAATGTACAGTTACCCATATAAATTAGGTTCCTCTCCGTGATCTTATACGTATATATATATATATATATATATATATATATATATATATATATATATATAATACGCATGATTGAATTACAAGTGTAGTTTCTTACGCAGTGGTTAATTCATTAGATTAGACAACTGATAATTATCGTTAATGAAAAGGAAACACTCCGATTCATTCATGTTATTTTACTTTCATACATAAGATCACGACGAGGAACATGACTTATTAGGCCGACTGTACCTGACCTTTTATTAGTAGCAAGAAGAAGAACCGCGCTATAATAATGAGGCCAGATTCACGGGTGTCATTTTATATGTGTGCCAACTTTCTAAACGGGTGAGAGGCTGCCACACCTGACTCATGGCACGCGCACGCACACACACACGCACACTTACTCACATGGTTAATTTATGATAATTTGTATTTTGCACCTGCATCATTATTGTATTTATTTATTTTTTTGTAAACTGAGCTTACCATCTTCATATCTGTACATCTCATGTTCATCCTATAAATTGTAAAATGTGTATTTTCAGCTCATGAGGCTGCCATTCTTTAATAAACCGTTTATTATTATTATTATTATACACACACACCTGGCTCATGGCACGCGCACACATACACACTCATAAACACCTGACTCATGGCACACACACACACATATACACACATACGCACACCTGATTCATGACACCCACTCACACACACACACACCCACACACATATATGCAAACCTGACTCATGGCGCGCGCACACATATACTAACACACATACTGTATACATACTCACACACACACACACTACCTCTACCCCCCTCCTCTCTCTCTCTCTCTCTCTCTCTCTCTCTCTCTCTCTCTCTCTCTCTCTCTCTCTCTCTCTCTCTCTCTCTCTCTCACACACACACACCCAGACACACACACGTCAGTGTGTCGCAAGGTTGTCATAGTGGTTTGTGAATGAAATGGTGTGTGTGTGTGTGTGTGTGTGATATTATTAGGTTTTTGGGCTTGGAATATATCACATTTGTCTGTCAACTTGTGTATATTTTACACAGCATATATACAATTCAATCAGTTCGAATCTTTGAACCTTTACGAGGCAGTGTCGTATTTATTTGCTAATATACATATTTTGTTCGTTATCTTTTTAGTTTCCTCCATAGACTTCAATCAATTACAAAAAAAAAACACTCATCCAAGAATCTCCTTCCAGATAAATGTGCACATTTTTCGATAGTTCCCTCTTAAATTTCAGCCTCGCTATCGCTCGACAGGAAAAAAAATCGACACCTGCATGCCACGAAAAGTCTTAATATTGACAAGGAAATCGGGTGAAAGGTTTTAAAATCGCCTAACTAATGGGTCGAATGTCTTAAAATCTGAAAACTAATGTGAGTAAACATGAGGAAGAAGGGTGACCAGAAAAACGACCTTCCTTCTTCTTCTTCCTACTTCTACTTCTTGTCCTGCCGGCGCCACAGCTGATAAAGGGAGCCGACTTACAAAGGGATTTAGGTAAACTTTTTAGAGCAGTGTGTGTGTGTGTGTGTGTGTGTGTGTGTGTGTGTGTGTGTGTGTGTGTGTGTGTGTGTGAGCTTAGGTTAAGTTTTTAAAGCTATGTGTGTGTGTGTGTGTGTGTGAGAGAGAGAGAGAGAGAGAAGAGAGAGAGAGAGAGATGGGGGGGGAGGGGGATGCAGAGGAATGGGGAGGCAAGACATTCTAGAATGTGTGGAGGGGGGAAGGGAGGGGCTAGATTAAAGTGGGGAGTGGAGTTTAGGTGTTGGGGTGGGGAGGGGTAGAGGGAGGGGAGGAATAGTGGGGTGTGGAGTGGGTAGGGGATAGTCTAG
The DNA here is from genome assembly GCA_032716605.1 of Paralithodes platypus. Classification (NCBI taxonomy): domain Eukaryota; kingdom Metazoa; phylum Arthropoda; class Malacostraca; order Decapoda; family Lithodidae; genus Paralithodes; species Paralithodes platypus. The sequence goes on along the minus strand of CM064568.1, from coordinate 54,270,026 downwards.
AGTGTGGGGAGGGGGAGGAGGAGGGGAAGAATAGTGGGGAGGAGGAGTGGGGAGGGAATAGTCCATAATGTGAGGAGGTTTAGAGAGAGCGAGGGGAGGAATAGTGGGGGTGGGAATAGTCTGGAGTGTGGGGGAGTGGTATGGGGGAGAGGGGACGAATAGTGTGGTATTGAGTGTATAGGATAATAGTCGGGGGGGGGGGGGGGGCCAGAGAGAAGGGAACAGATTAGTGTAGGGAGGAATAGGGAGAAGTTTGAGTGTGGGGAGTGGGATGCCTGGGGAGTGTGGAAGGGAAGGGAGAGTGATGAGGAGTAGCGTATGGTGTTAGCTACCAGATGAAATTACTAACCATACTTAGCTATAATCTGGCTATGTACTTTTGAGTAATATTGTTAACATACAGACAACTAAACACACAGACAGACTAACATACAGACAAACATGCTCAGACTAAATATTATTCTGTATTTTTACGTGTTCAATTATATCCATCCATCAAATAATTTATCTATGTATCCTTCTATCTATCAGGCTATATCACACACACACACACACACACACACACACACACACACACACACACGGTAACCACATAAACACACCGGGCACCATTCTTTTACAAGCACCCATTCTCGCCATATTCTTTTACAAATCGTTCATGAATGTAAACGACTCGATTATGCTAAGGAGGGAAATAATTAGGGACTCGCAGGGCCCTAAAAACACGGGTCTTTAATGTTATGGGCTGGAGTAGGTAGATAAGGGGTGGTGACGTGGGTGGCTGGGTGGGTGGGGGTGATAGGTGTGGGTGTGTGGGAGATATAAAGTGTTCTGGTGTGGGTGGGGGTTTGGTAGATGTGGGGTGTGTGGTTTACAAGGTGTGTGTGGGAGATAATGTGCTCTGGTGTGGGTGTGTGGGTTACAAGGTGTGGGTGTGTGTGGGAGTGTGGTAGGTGTATGGGAGCTATAAAGTGTTTTGGTGGGGGTGTGGTAGTTATGTGGGTAGAAAGTGTGGGTGTATGAGAGATTTAAAGTGTTCTGGTGTGGGTGGGGAGGTGGAAGTTATGTGGATAGACTGCGTGGTTGGGACTCTGGTGTTTTTTGTGTTGTTGTTTTTGTTTTTTAGTTAGAGGGAAGTAAGTCTAGGAAGGCGTTTTGTTTATTTGTAAGTTAATTGGTGGGATGGTGATACTATGAGTCCTAGGGAAGAAAATAAACAATATGGATAACAAATGCCAGAAGCAAGCATAATCCTCAACATTAATTAACCATAGATCCTTCTTAAACTGCACAAAATTGTCTAAATATAAGTAGAATAAAAAAAAAAAAAAAATAGTTAATGACTATAGTGTGCCATCTTTTGTCTCCAGTAATAGCCTCCCTTCTCCGAGTCGTGGATAATACGCTGAGCCAAGGCCGATTATTAAGTGAGGTAATGTAACCCGGAACTTGTTGTTGTAGACCCCCTTCTCCCTCATGCTGAGGCCTGTTAGTTTTGACATTATAAAACGTTCGCCCCATTATTTTATGGCGCTTTTAAGACCCTTTTCCCCATTTCTTTTTAAATTTTAAGATTTGTCGTGCCATTTAGGTGTCGATTTTTTCTGGCGAGCAATAGCGATCCTGTAATTTAGGAAAAAGCGGCCTTCGGCCGAGTTAGTATTCTACCGAAAAATGAACAAATATGCTGTATCTAAGTGGGGCCTTAGGGATGATTTTAAAGCTTGCTTGAGGGTCTAGGGAGCAAACTAATTAACAACAATAAAATATATAAATAATCATAATAAGAATAATTCGTCTAAGACTTCAATTCATAAGGTCCAGGAACAAAATAACGGTACTAGCCGGATAAATGCTAGTCGACGTTTATGTTCTCTCTTTAATAGTTTCTAACCCCCCCCCCCCCTCCCCCCAACCAACTCGTTGATAATACGCTGAACCCAGGCCCCTCTCACTAATTCCTAATCCTCCTCTTCCTTTCTCCTCCTTCTCCTCCTCCTTCTCCTCCTCCTCCTCCTTCTCCTCCTCCTCCTCCTCCACGTCTCCTTCATCACCCGTTCTCTCTCTCCCTGCTCCATCTGCTCTTTTCAGAAGGGGAAAATATGCTGAAGGGAAGAGAGTGAGGGAGACGTTCACAGTTCTCGTAAGGGGAGATGGGTAGTTTTTTCTGGTCCCCCTTCTTCCTCATGCTTAGCCCCATTATTTTCCAGATTTTAAGACGTTCGCTCCATTAGTTTGTCGATTTTAAGACCTTTCGTCCAATTTCTTTATCAATATCAAGACTTTTCGTGCCATTTATGTGTCGATATTTTCCTGGAGAGCAATAGCGAGCCTGTAATTTAAGATGAACCGGCCTTCGGCCGGATTTTTTTTTTCTACCGAAAAAAATAAAAAAAATACAAATTTATCCTGAAGGGGTCTTGGGTGTTTTTTTTAAGCTTAATGGAGGTCTAGGAAGGAAACTAAATATAAAATAATAATACAAAAATACATAGATGAGCAAATAAATACGCTCATCCCCCCTTCACTATTTCTTGGTCATACGTGGACAGTAATTGCCAGAGTTCTTCGGTTTAACACTGTCTATTTCGATGATTTTAGTATTAGCGTTATTGTTGGTGTGGTTACCTCCGTGTTATGTTTTTACCTTTGTTTGTCTGTCTGGCTGTTTGTCTGTAAACAAGATATCTCACAAAGTTATGAACTTATTTTCACGAAATATGGTGGGCACATAGGATATGCACCAAGGAAGATGTGATTCAATTTAGCTGGTGATCCGGAAATTATCACAAAGTTTAGTGGGCAGGCAGAATATGCGTTAATGAATGAGCGATTCTATTCAAGAGGCGATCTCTGGAATCCAGATCCAGGCGAAAATTTAGGCGTATGATAATGGTAAAGAACCAGCCAGCGTAGGCGGCGGGGGTACGTGCTCTACCAAGTGTACCTCTAGTAGTAGTTGTTGTTGTTGTTGTTGTTGTTGTTGTTATTATAAATATCACTATTATTCTATAATTATTATTATCATCATCATTACTGTTAATTTCATTATTTTAGTATTTTGTTGTTGTTGCTGTTTCCTAGACTGCCTGGCCGAACAGCCCCAAGGCCCCGAGCAAGGCCAAGGCCATAACAGAGCGCCCCCACAGAACCCTCCCTGCCGACCACAATAAAAGCCTGGGTGACCGAAGCCACTCCAGTTTTTAGTATTGATAGCAATTATTCTGAACCAGAAACATTAAAACTACACACACAGACGGATAAAAAATAAACAACTACTTTAATCTGAAAATTTGACGAATCTATTAAAACGGTAATAAGGTGACACCCTATCAAATCCCCCGAGAAACGTAACCATTATGGGCTACTAATCTTAATGAGAGAGGGGGCCGTTATCTAGGCACAGGAGGATGTAATTTAAGGGTGTAGGCAAAATAGGAAATGTAAGCCTATTGGTATCCAGTTATTTCGCTTCCTATGACTTTTTTTATTCGCCGTGGTCGAGTGGATAAGCCGCCCAACTCTCGGAAATATATCTGTATTAAGGGGAGATGGGTCGTTTTTGCTGGTCACCTTTCTCCCTCGTGTTAAGCCCCATTTATTTTGAGATTATAAGACGCTCGAACCAGTAGTTTGGCGATTTTAACACCTTTCGCCCCATTTCGTTATAAATGTTAAGACCTTTCGTGCCATTTAGGTGTCGATTTTTTCATGGCGAACGATAGCGAGCCTGACATTTTACCGAAAAATTTACAAATTTGTCTTGAAGGGGGGTCTAGGGGGTGTTATTTTAAGCTTGATGGAGGTCTAGCGAGGAAACTAAGAAATGAAGGAATACATGACTTAATAGACCAACAAAACGGCCCCTCTCCCTTTATAAGTGGTTCGAATCCTGGTCAGTATAGCCTACCTCTCTAACCAAGCGAAAGAAAAGCGTCACTCGTCTTCTGAAAGGGTTAATTTGAAGTATAGGGTTATGAGGAAGCCAAATATCCCACTAACAATCTCTCTCCACGATGTCAACTCCTTCTGTACCGACGACGGCTAATTAGTTCATTGTGGCTACTACTAATCGATGTTATCCAGTACAGGAAGGATCTCTGGCAATTAACAGGCTTCGAACTATCTCACTTAACCCTTCTTACTATCACAGATCCTTCTCAAACTGCACAACATCGTATAAATATAGGTAGACTAATATTACTGTGTTTATTATATTATATATTACTGTGTTTATTATATTATATATTACTGTGTTTATTATATTATATATTTTCCTTAGTGATGCAATATAACCACATTCCTCCTCGTCTCTTACTTCTTCTTCTTCTTCTTCTTCTTCTCCTCCTCCTCCTCCTCCTCCTCTCATATCTTCTTATTGCCACATTCCTCCCTTTATTGGTGTGGTTTTTGGGTCTTTCCATCTTGTACGTGATTATGTTTTTGTATTCTAGTCCCTCTCCCTCATTCTCTCTCTCTCTCTCTCTCTCTCTCTCTCTCTCTCTCTCTCTCTCT
>CM064568.1:54220511-54255511 GCA_032716605.1 Paralithodes platypus | reverse complement strand
ACTCTATGTAACCTGAAGCCCCTTGGTACTCTGCCTTGGACTTCCTTCTTACAGGCCTTCTATACCAGGCTCTCTTCTTACATATGGGTCACCTTCGCTCACTCTCACCCTCACACTTTCTCTAATTTGTCCCCCTATCCAGTCCCCCTTCTTCCCCCATCACAGTGTGTCAAACAAAAGCCGAGACCATTATTTGTAGTCTATATTATTGTATATGTAAGATTAAATTATAATTTACAGTTTCCATAGTGTCTTTGGGAGCGATAGAATAGCCAAAACAGTGCTACACCATGTTGTTCTTCCTGTATTCCAAACAAAATTGCTCCGGTCTGACACCCTGCCCCATCTTTCACCCTCATCTTTTCCTCGTCATTCAACCATCCTTACTCATCTTCATTCATATTTCACTCCCATCAACCCATCTACCCAACTATTATGTCTACCATCTACCCAACTATTCACCCTTTCTGTCGTATCTCTCTCCTACCCATGGCTATTATGTCTACCATCTTCCTCTCTACCCATGCTTTCCCCCTGTCCCCTCCTTCCCCCATCCATGCCCCCACCTCTCCCTCATCATTTCATCCCCCTGCCCCATCCTTTCCCTCTGTTCCCCCCCTTCCCTCAGCCATGCCCCCACCTCTCCCCCACCATTTAGGTCCCATTTTCCCATTCTTTCCACCTCTCCCCCATCATTTGGTTCCCCTTCTCCCATCTTTTCACCCTGTTCCCCCTTCCCCCACCTCTCCCCCATCATTTAGTTCCCCTTCTCCCATCCTTTCCCCCTTCCCCCACCCATGCTCCCATCACTACCCCATCATTTAGTCCTCCCTCTCCCATCCTTTCACCCTGTTCCACCTTCCCCCACCTCTCCCCCATCATTTAGTTCCCCCTGCTCCCCCCTTCCCCATGCCCCAAACTCTCCCCATCCATGCCCCCACTTCTTCCCATCATTTAGTTCCCCTTCTACCATCCTTTCCCTCTGTCCCCCCGTTCCCCAACCTACGACCCCACCCCTCTCACATCCTTTCCTCCATGTCCCCCCTTCCCCCACCTCTCCCTCACCATTTAGGCCCCATTCCCCCACCCTTGCCCCCTGTTCCACCTTCCCCCATCTCTTCCCCATCATTTCTAGTACCCCCTCTACCATCCTTTCCCCTTTCCCCCAGGCATGCCCCCACCTCTCCCCCATCATTTCTAGTACCCCCTCTACCATCCTTTCCCCCTTCCCCCAGCCATTCCCCCACCTCTCCCCCCCCCCCCCCCCCTCCCCCACCATTTAGTTCCCCCTAAGTCCGTAAGAGTCTCCATGTACTCTGTAATTTAGGGATTTGCGGGAGAGGGAGGGAGTTAGGGCTTCGTCTGCAGAGCTTTCTGTAGGAAGTCTCACGTTAACATTTTGTCATTATACTGTAAACATAATAAACGTATACAAGAGGTCAATAAAATATAGGTGGATGGAATAAGTGGTGGAAGCTTAACATAAAACATGGATGTAGTTAAAAGGATCTAAATGACCCACTTTCGAGTCTCGTACAGGATGCCATTAATACACCAAAAGATACTTGGCGATGTGGGATACCTTTGATTGGACAACTGCAACAACACTGGTGGGCAAAATACAATTTATGTCTTTTTATTTGTGCATGGAGGAGACTGAAGATTATGAAATGTGACGGACATGTGACGGACATGAACAAACACACTTTCTCTCTTTAACGGTGTTGGTGGTGTAATGGTTTAGACTTTAGATGCTTATGTTCTGGGTGTGGTGACCCGACTTTGAATCCCGGGGGGATCATATGCTTTTATTAATTAATTCAAGTGCATTGGGGTTTGTAATGGAGGATTAATTTTAAAAAATGGGGTGTTCCTTTATTTGATATGTGTATGAAGGAGACAGAAGGTAAACATGTAGTGCCCAAGTATGAAATATGACGGATATGAAGACAAGGATGGTGGACACTATAGTCTGTTTATATGACGGATATGAAGACAAGGATGGTGGACACTATAGTCTGTTTATATGACGGATATGAAGACAAGGATGGTGGACACTATAGTCTGTTTATATGACGGATATGAAGACAAGGATGGTGGACACTATAGTCTGTTTATATGACGGATATGAAGACAAGGATGGTGGACACTATAGTCTGTTTATATGACGGATATGAAGACAAGGATGGTGGACACTATAGTCTGTTTATTTCCAGCTGACGGTAAATTACCATGTCTCCCTATTGATTACCCAGCTATTACGAAGACTGAATAGCCAAATGTGTTGTTAATTATGAACACTTGTCAATAGTAAGACACAGAGATGGAGTAGTATCATAGTTTCCATTAAGTATCGATAAATCAGTTGCTAAAGGATTCAATTAAACGTCAGCTGAAATAAAACCAACTCTAACTATAAACGTCCCTCAACAACACAATTACTTTCTATCTCTATGGCTATAAAATATGACTGATAAGAAGACAGTGATGGCGGAGGCTAACTATAAACGTCCCACACCGTATGGGGCCCCGACATCACGTGATCGCTACAAAGGGAATGGAATATACTGTAGAGGAGTCCGAGTTATAACGAGGCAATGAAAGCCGTGGTGCCATGATGGACTAGGAAACACGAGATGAATAAGAAGCTTTACATTGAGAGGGCCAATGTGACTATAGAAAGAGCACCTGCACGTAATACAGTGGTCGAAGGGGACTCTGCTGCTCAAAAGTGCATACAAGTAGAAGTTCAATACAATCTTCTTAATTTTTTCATATTCTCCGTAAGAGATGCTCGCATGGCTTTGGGGTGAATCACGGTTACTAGACCGGGTCTGGAGTATTTACCAACCTCGCCACTAGGGGATCAGGGAATGGGATTCCCAGTCCCAATGTCTTTTGATTATACTCAGTCCATTGGCAGTGACGGGGTCCTTTGAGTCTGTGTGAATCCCATCAAGGGCATAGAGTAAAGTAGTCTAGGCAAGTGTCTCAGATGAATAGCTACATTTTACAGTTATGAAATCGATAAAATATTTAATTTGTGTTCATATTAACATAAATAGAATACCTTTAACTAGTGTCTCCTCACATCGAAAAACCACCGGTATATATTTGAATTAAAGCTGCATTTAAGAACAAATTCCTAGACACTGACAAGCTTGAAGTTTAAATCGAAGGAAGGAAGGAAGGAAGGAATATGAACTGAAAAAGAGGAAAGCAATCCAAAAGTTGAAAGACTGAAAAAAATATTCACTCTTAGGTGAGTTACATAACGTAATGGTAAAACTATGCAGGAAGGCGGACATAGTTCATTGTTATGGTATATTAGAAGTACATTAAAAGAGAACGTGTGTATTTATGTGTGAGTGAATGTGTGTGTGAGAGAGAGAGAGAGAGAGAGAGAGAGAGAGAGAGAGAGAGAGAGAGAGAGAGAGAGAGAGAGAGAGAGAGAGAGAGAGCGGGGCCGTACACATCAACAAATTAGGTCAATATGCAAATGAGGACAATCAGTGGAGGACGCCGACAATTACAGATTTTACAGATGTTGCACTGATTCATTCCAACCCAGAGAGAAAGTGTGTGTGTGTGTGTGTGTGTATTCTAGTTTTTGTTGTTGTTGTTGCTGTTCTTGCTGATTTTAATGTGGTTTGTGTGTGGGGTTTTTCCTTGTTGTTGTTGTTGTTGTTGTTGTTGTTGTTGTTGTTGTTGTTGTTGTACAGTATATGTGGTGTGTGTGTGTGTATGTCAGAACCACGTCACAGAGCTCCCCCCCCCCCCCCTGTTAATACGGACCGTGTCGGAGAAATGGTTTTGATCCCCCCCAATCCCCCCCCCCCTCCATCCTAATTCTTTATGCCTCTATTTTACTGCTCCTTATTATATTATCTTCCTCTCTTTACTACTTCTCCTATTCTTCCTCTCTTTACTACTTCTCCTATTCTTCCTCTCTTTACTTCTCCTCCTCTTCCTCTCTTTATACATTACTCTCCTATTCTTCCTCTCTTTACTTCTCCTCTTCCTCTCTTTACTACTTCTCCTATTCTTCCTCTCTTTACTTCTCCTCCTCTTCCTCTCTTTACTACTTCTCCTATTCTTCCTCTCTTTACTTCTCTTCCTCTTCCTCTCTTTACTTCTCCTATTCTTCCTCTCTTTACTTCTCCTCCTATTCCATCCTCTTGACTTTAGCCTCTCCTCCCTCTTCCTCTCTTTACTTCTCCTATCTCCTCTGACTTACTTCTCCTATTCTTCCTACTTAGCTTCCTCTCTTTACTTCTCCTCCTCTTCCTCTCTTTACTTCTCCTCCTCTTCCTCTCTTTACTTCTCCTATTCTTCCGCTCTTTACTACTTCTCCTATTCTTCCTCTCTTTACTTCTCCTCTTCCTCTCTTTACTTCTCCTATTCTTCCTCTCTTTACTTCTCCTCCTCTTCCTCTCTTTACTTCTCCTATTCTTCCTCTCTTTACTTCTCCTCCTCTTCCTCTCTTTACTTCTCCTCTTCCTCTCTTTACTTCTCCTCCTCTTCCTCTCTTTACTTCTCCTCCTCTTCCTCTCTGTACTTCTCCTCCTCTTCCTTTCTTTACTTATCCTCCTCTTCCTGTCTTCCTTTCATCTATCACCTTTTTCTTCTCCCTTTCTATTCTCCAACATCGTAGAACATGCCCCTTCCTTTACTTCTTCGCCTACTCTTCCTCACTGTATTTCTTCACCTCCTCTTCCTTTCTTTACTTCATCTCCTATTCTTCCCCTTTCCCTTTCACCTATTTCTTCTCCATCTCTATTCTCCACCATCGGAGAATATACCATGTCGCTGTTTTTTTCTCCTCCTCCGTAGTTCAAAGGAAGGGGGCGAGTTCATTGGTCTGATGAAGCTTTATGTCAAACGTTGTCAATAGAGCGTACCTCCTCATATAGTTTCAATTATATCAACATTTCTGAGTTTATATTTATCACACTATTTCTACAGACGACCCAACCTCTTATGAGGTGAGGGTCCGAGTCTAGGAGGTGAGACAGTGAAGTACTGGAGTGAGGCAGCTTCAGAGATGGGGCTGCTTTGAGCCGTGAGTGAGCAACTAAGCCCCATGCATCCTGCGAAGGCAAGATGACAGGGGCTGGTTGCAGCTAAAAAGTGCTTCACATGTCTCACCCCCTAGACTGGAACGAGACCTCACGGGCTTCTCCGTTCAATGTCGAACGGTTGAATGTACAAGCTCTCAGCCTATGGCCGAGAGGGAGTTGTTGGAATATAGAAAGAAACAAAAGTTGCTTGCTGTTGAAACCCACCCCTTCCCATCTCCTTTCCCAATCCCTAACCTTCTTTCCTTCTTTCTCATTTCCTTGCATTCCTCTGTATTAATTTTCGCTTCCTTTCTCTCTCCCTTTCCATGCATGTCTCCCTTCCTTTCCCCTCCCCTTCGCTCTCTCCCCACCCACCGGTCCCCCAGAAGGCTAACAGTAATCACAATGGCAGACGAGCAATTTTCCTTGGTCCAGCAGAGCTCAATGCTGCCGGGACATCACGAGGGGGGAGAGAGAGAGAGAGAGATGGGTGAAGGGGGGAGAAGAGAAAAGGGAGAAGGTTGGAGAAGAATAAGGGGGAGGGAGGGGGAGGGAGGGAGGGGTTAGGAGAAAAAAAATGGGGAAAGAGAGCAAGGGAAGAGTAAGGGAGATAAAAATAGAATTAGGGGGAGAAAGAGAAATAGAGGAGCAGTTAGTCCAAGGAGTAGAGAGGAAATCAAGGTAGGCTTGCCCTTGTCTCCGTTGCATTCATAGCAAAACAATAAAATAAATAAATAAATAAATAAATAAATAAATACAATAATAATAATAATAATAATAATAATAATAATAATAATACCTGGAATAAATAAAACAAATAAATAAATAAAATAATCATAATAAATAATATGAAAATACACTGCAACCTATCTAGCAATCCCTTAAGCGATCGAAAATTTTGTGAAAAAGTGCAGACGAATCCCCGTGCAATATGGAAAAATATGATATATATATATATATATATATAATTATTATATATACTAAATACATATCTATATATTTATCTATCTACCTATGTATCTTTCTTTGCTGTATGTAACGCAATTAAAGGTTCTATCTCTTCTGTTGTCTATACGTACTTCAATAAATCCTCTTTTGTATTCTCACTCATTCTCACTCTTACACTCAGTCACTCTCTCTCTCTCTCTCTCTCTCTCTCTCTCTCTCTCTCTCTCTCTCTCTCTCTCTCTCTCCACTTTCCATCTGCCAGGACCATTCTCTCCCCTCCCATCACATCACCCTTCTTAACAGTGCCTATTTTGCATGTGCTCTCTCTCTCTCTCTCTCAAACACAACACAACTATATATATCTATATATATATGTGTGTGTGTGTCTGTGTATGTAATATGTACATAATCTGCCTATGTCTTTCTCTCAATCTCACTAACACTTTCTCTCTCTCTCTCTCAGCATCATATTCTCCAATCTCCCACTTTCCTCCTCTCCCCTCTCCCCTCTCCCCTCAATTTTCATAAATTGCCCTACATCATTTTCATCTCGTACTTTTCTCCCCTTCTTTCCCTCTTTTAATATATTTTTCTTATTTATCGTACACATAATTATGGAGTTTAGTGCTTTTGTTTCACTATTAAGGATTTACTAACTAAAAGCTTTTGTTATTATGTTTCGCTGTGTGTGTGTGTGTGTGTGTGTGTGTGTCTGTGTGTGTGTGTGTGTTATTTACTCAGTTACTTGTTCGTCAAGGGGAATCCACGCAATGCGAGCTAAGCTCATTATTATCGCGCCTCCTTAACTGGGAATGTATTGCGTGAAATGCATGTTAAGTGTTTTATGTACTGTTGGAATGGCTGTGGATGTGTGTGTAGTCTGTATTTTAGACAATTGGCGACATCGGAAACGAAGGCTTAGGGTGGATCTGTATGGTACCATTCTCACTATAGACGGTACCGTCTCGCCCGAAGGCTTAGGTAGCCATCAGCTTAGGTGAACCATATGATACCCATCTCGCCTTGTACCATTTTTGCCAACCCCAGATGGGACGTCACAACGTCGTCCACTTATTCCAGGTACCTATTTACAGCTAGGTGAACTGAGGCTAACACATGAAAGGAGACAAGCCCAATTTGTCTCCGCCCGGCCGGGGATTGAACCCCCGACCCCTCGTGTGTGAGACGAGAGCTCTACCTACTAGGCTACGGGCTGTGTGTGTGTGTGTGTGTGTGTGTGTGTGTGTGTGTGTGTGTGTGTGTGTGTGTGTGTGTGTGTGGATAAAGGGCGACATATTCTCGTCGGTGATTAATACAATACTCACTCACTCACTCACTCACTCTCTCTCTCTATCCAAACCGTGTCCACATCAAAGCCCGGTTGACAAGAGAACTCGCCTGTGATGTATAATACAACAGACCCCCCCTCTCCCTCCACCTCCCCCCTCCCTCTCTCCCTCTCTCTGTGTGTTATATCCCTCCTCTCAGATTATAATTTCTCTTTTGACCTATCATGGGGGATGCCAGGGATTCAGATATAATTAAAAAGGCGTATGACTCAGCCCAGGTTAATTAATAATTGATGGATGTGTGTGTATACGCAGCTCTCTCTCTCTCTCTCTCTCTCTCTCTCTCTCTCTCTCTCTCTCTCTCTCTCTCACACACCATATCTTGCTTTTCAATGTTCACTTCATCCCATTGTCGCATTTTTTAGATTTATTAAGCCATTCTATTCTTCTACCCTTTCTCATAATGATGGCCTTATTTCATTCTTCCTAACACTAGACGATTTTATTGAGCTTATGGAGGACCTCTTGGAGTTATAAGGAGGTTAGGGGGGTACTGCGCGCTCTTTCTGGCCCTCCTTCTCCCTCGTGTTTAGCATATTCATTTTGAGATTTTAAGACGTTCCTTCCATTAGTTTGTCGATCTTAAGACTTTTCACCCCATTTCTGTGTCAATATTAAGACCTTTCGTGCCATTTAGGTGTTGATTTTTTCCTGGCGAGCGACAGCGAGCCTGTAATTTTAAGAGAAACCGGCCGGGAATTTTTCTACCGAAAAATTTACAAATTTATCTTGAAAGGGGATCTAGGGGGTGTAATTCTAAGCTTGATGGAGGTCTAGCGAGGAAACTAAAAAAAAAAAAAATAATAATAAATTAATTAATAGCCCTCCAAAAACCGGCCACTGCCCCCTTAAGACGAGGAGGAGAAAGAGGAAGTACGTAAAAAATTCCATCCCGTGATTCCCTTTAATTCCATCCCATGATTCCCTTTAATTCCATCCCGTGATTCCCTTTAATTCCATCCCGTGATTCCCTTTAATTCCATCCCATGATTCCCTTTAATTCCATCCCGTGATTCCCTTTAATTCCATCCCGCGATTCCCTTTAATTCCATCCCGCGATTCCCTTTAATTCCATCCCGCGATTCCCTTTAATTCCATCCCGCGATTCCCTTTAATTCCATCCCGTGATTCCCTTTAATTCCATCCCGTGATTCCCTTTAATTCCATCCCGCGATTCCCTTTAATTCCATCCCGTGATTCCCTTTAATTCCATCCCGTGATTCCCTTTAATTCCATCCCGCGATTCCCTTTAATTCCATCCCGTGATTTCCTTTAATTCCATCCCGTGATTCCCTTTAATTCCATCCCGTGATTCCCTTTAATTCCATCCCGTGATTCCCTTTAATTCCATCCCGTGATTCCCTTTAATTCCATCCCGTGATTCCCTTTAATTCCATCCCGTGATTCCCTTTAATTTGAGCGGCTGATTGGGATAACGCCCTTCCTTCCTTCCTACCCCCCCCCCCCAACCTCGAGGGACCTTCACCCTTATGTACTCTATATTCTGTATGGTCTATCTGCTCACAAGTGCTTTCGCATAGAGTTATAGCCGATTGTATCCTACTAACCTACTGTAAGCTAACCTGGCCTAACCTGTAACCGAAAATTGACCCAACTTATTCTAACTTCTCTATTTAAACTTACCTAATCTTGATCAAACTTAACCCACCTTGGCCTAACATAACATTATTTAACTAACATAAGATAACCTGACGTATGCTAACATAATTTAACGTAACATAAGATGACCTGATTTATGCTAACCTATCCTAGCCTAATCTATATGAGAGTTGAATCTCTACAGATTCACCCAGTACATTCCTGTACGAAATTTCGTATTTCATTGTATGGCTCAATAAACAATGTTAAATTCAAATAGAACAAATCTGATCTGATCTGACCTAACCTAATTTGATAATACCAACCTAATGAACTTCACGACTTTGCCCAACCTAATCTAAACCAATCTGGTCTAACATAATGTGACCAAACAAGAACTGTAGTCTGAGTGAAAAGACTTGTACTGTAGACGAATAGATCACAAATTCCCCCACACCCCTACTCAACCCATAAGACCCAAAATGGCCTCTCCTCGTCTCTCTGTTAAGTGGAAATAGGCTATATAGTGAAGACATTAATGGTGCATGTGGCTATCATGGGTGGTCTCTGGTCAGGGCTTCATATTTATTGCAGGACCTTTGAACTGTAGTGGCTATTGGGTTTTATTTATCTATGTAAGATTTATTTTTATTTTTTGTTCGTCCTCTCTCTTCCTCACACACACTCTCACTCTCTCTCTCACACACACAGAGTCTCTCACCCCCCATTCATTCTCTCTCTCTCTCTCTCTCTCTCTCTCTCCGTTTCTCTCTTAAAAAATATATATATATATACTGTATATAATATTATATATATATATATATATATATATATATATATATATATATATATATATATATATATATATATATATATATCTATATATATATATATATATATATATATATATATATATATATATATATATATATATATATATATATATATATATATATATATACGGTATATATTATTATTATTTTGTGAATTCCCCTCTATAAGTACACAGAGAGATGTCGGATCCCTTTCACAGTGTTATAGCTACATTTATGGTTAATGTTCAGTCAAATTTGCGGAAATTGTTCTACATTTTGCCATCTTTCCCCGGGGTGCTAGATCATGTGTTAGCGCCTATGACTCGTGGTGTAGTGGATTAAAGCATCAACACTCGTCCTGACTATCAGTGGTTTGAGTCCGGCTGGGAGTATAAAAACCTTTAGCGGCTCACGTGTATTAGTGAGATATACTTGACCCTAACAATATAAGGAAAACAACATACCAATCGTACACAATATAAGGAAAACAACATACCAATCGTACACAACAGCAGGCCTAGTGAACCGTACCAGACCCTTCAAATGTAGAGCACCTAATATTAAAAGGCATTAGTGATAATGACCTTATTTCCCGGATGGTGCCAGGCTCGCTAATTGTCTGAACACATTTGTCACCCTTAGGATAACACAACTGACAAAAGAGTATTAGTTTTGTACACGGGGCCGTAAAAAGTCTTAATTGGTTATGAATATATAGCAACTATTTAAACAACTATTGGGGCTACAAGTTAGAGGTCATTCATTTCAACTTGCAAGGGGGAGCTGGAAACGTAGATACGTTTTATTATATACTTATATACTATTGTTCATTCTACTTGTATATATTTACCCAAGTAACTTATTACTGATAACTTAGCAGCATATACAGTTGGCCACATCCAAGTTCTATTTCTATCAGTGATCTTGTACATGGAAATATAATACACATGATTGAATCACGAGTGTAGTTTCTTATGCAGTGGTTAACTTATCTGATTAATCGACTGATAATTTTTATTTTCATACATAAGATCACGACGAGGAACAGAACTTTTGTGACCAACTGTACAAATACTCTATTTATTGTATCTATATATTGTATTGCCATGTGTTTTGTCATCGAGTAACATGACAATATTGTCAAAATTCTCAGAGTATTTTATATATCTAATAATTTATTTTGATGGCTTGTGACATTAAGGTAATCGATATAAAAATGACAAAAATACCAGCTAACGACTATCTGGTATATCTACACGATTAATGTTCATGTGTTTTGCCAACAAGCTAAATAATAGAATAAATAAAAATACTACTACTACTACTACTACTACTAATAATAATAATAATAATAATAATAACAATATAATACAACAATAAAAATAAACCGTGACCAAAATACCACATGATCCCTGAAGCACTTAACGCCACCTAATAGAAAATACCGAGTTAAGACCCAAGCACTTTAGATAATCCATCGTGGTGAGGGTTTAGCACGGATACCACAAATACCAACTCATTATCTTATACTTCCAAAACAACTATTACTGTTTTGTTTTCTGTTTTCAGTTAACAAAATTACATGTTTGGTTCATCTTTCAGTTTTATTATTATTTATTAAAGTTTGTTGTTACGTACGATATGTCAAAACATCGTTAATATATTCTCTTACTACATGTTTTAAGGGGGGGGGGGGGACTTTCTGGACCCCCTTCTCCCTCATGCTTAGCCCCATTAGTTTTTTAGATTCTACGACATTCACCCCATTAGTTATAGGCAATAAATTAATAAATACGTAAATAATTAAACATTTATATTAATTAAACCATGAGCAAAATACCACATGATCCATGAAGCACTAGCGACACCCACTAGGAAATACCAAGTTAAGGGGAGGCAGACCGTTTTTCTGGACCCCCTTCTCCCTAATGTTTAGCCCCACTAGTTTTGAGATTATAAGACGTTCGGCCCATTAGTTTGGCGATTTTAACACCTTTCGCCCCATTTCGTTGTCAATGTTAAGACCTTTCGTGCCATTTAGGTGTCGATTATATGCTGGCGAGCGATAGCGAGCCTGCAATTTTAAAAGGAACCGACCTTCGGCCGGAACATTTTTCTACCGAAAAATTTACAAATTTATCTTGAAGGGGGGGTCTAGGGGGTATTTTTCTAAGCTTGATGGAGGTCTAGGGAGGAAACTAAAAAAAATATATGAATAAATAAATGAATAGACCAAACAAACGGTCAGTCTCCCCTTAACACAAAAGCACTTTAGGTAATCTATCTTGGCGAGGCTGTAGCTCGGATACCGCAGATACCAACTTATAATAATCTTATACTTAATTTCTACTCCTACTTAGATACTTTAGTTGTTACATACTACAAGGCAAACAATTACCTATCTATGTATGTATTGCCGGACGCCTAACTCCCCTTTATGAGGGTGGCCATACACAAAACGCCCCCAAACGGACCTGTCCCCTGTGAGAAGGACAACCCAACCTACTTCACCCTTAGATGAGCAGTTAGGATTTGTATAAGGTTTACTCCCCTAGTTGGGTTGTAGACCAAGGCTGACTAGTTCCATCCACCCGGATTTTCATAAGGTTCATCTCCCCTAGATGGGTTGCCGACCAAGGCTAACAAGTCCAATCCACCTGCTACTATATAGATTTGGCCTTATTATGTGTCTAAATGAAACTAGTATTACACATTTTGGAGGATGAATATGTGGTTAATAAATGGCCTACAATATACTGTACGTACATGTATGCACATACGCATATGAATTCAGTTTTAAGATGCACACATTCAGAGAGAGAGAGAGAGATTGAGACTTGCCGCAGCCATATCACAACCCCCCCCCCCCCCCTCCCTCCCTCCCTCCCTCATCATCAGACCTTCAACCAAAAATGTAAGATATCCCAAACATGTCGGCCGTTCTCCGAGTCCCCCCCACCACTACCCAACCCGGACCCAGCTAGCTAAGGCACTCACTAAATACTGCGGCCATTACGGAGACGCGGGAACAATGGCAATCACGGGGGAGAATTCGGGGTGCACTCTCTCAAAAATATAATGTAGAAAAAGGGAAAATAAAAAAAATCCTTGCTGTTATATATATCAACATTAACCCTTTCACCACCATTACGTAATATTCATCATATTCTCTACAAAATAAAGATATGATAAAGGTATATAATATCATCGGTTTTATTGAGTGATTTATCTTTCTT
Source organism: Paralithodes platypus (assembly GCA_032716605.1). Classification (NCBI taxonomy): domain Eukaryota; kingdom Metazoa; phylum Arthropoda; class Malacostraca; order Decapoda; family Lithodidae; genus Paralithodes; species Paralithodes platypus. Next base: position 54,242,504 of record CM064568.1, on the reverse strand, counting down.
AATTGGTATCTTATGGGTTTATTATCAATCATATACGTTTAAGGGAATGTTTTTCTTTGCTTAACAGACCCCCATCAAGCTTAAACAATATATATATATCCCCAAGATGCTGTAGATAATTGTTTACATTTTTTTATAGAAAAATGTCTGGCCGAAGGCTAGTTCTTCCTAAATTATAGGCTCACTATCGCTTGTCAGCATAAAATCAACATCTTAATGGCACGAAATGTCTAGATATTATTCAAAGAATGGGGTTCCGTGGAATCTCTGCTTCATTGTCATCATTGTTCGCTTAGCAGAGGTATTTCTCTTGGATTCTTGTTATACGTCTTATGAGAGAGAGAGAGAGAGAGAGAGAGAGAGAGAGAGAGAGAGAGAGAGAGAGAGAGAGAGAGAGAGAGATAATGAGTGTAGGTATATTAGTGAGTGAGTGTGTGTATGTGTGTATGTAATATATGTATGTATGTATGCATGTATGCATGTATGTGTGTGTGTATGTATGTGAATGTGTATGTGTGTATGAGTGTGTGTATGTAGATGTATGTGTGTGTGTGTGTGTGTGTGTGTGTGTGTGTGTGTGTGTGTGTGTGTGTGTGTGTGTGTGTGTGTGTGTGTGTATGTGTGTATGAGTGTGTGTATGTAGATGTATGTATGTATGTGTGTGTGTGTGTGTGTGTGTGTGTGTGTGTGTGTGTATGTGTGTATGAGTGTGTGTATGTAGATGTATGTATGTAGGGAGTCAAACCAGATCAGAAGCAGTAATCCCAACGCTACGAATCTCACCATTACATAAGCCCCCCAAAATCGTCTCTCCGTCGCCAATATTATGTTAATGAGGCAAGTGGGTGAAGTTGTGTGCGGGAGCCTAAACCAACACTGGGCCATCTATTGGGAGGATGAAGGGGAGGCTTGTTTGTTTTTTCTGGACCCCCTTCTCCCTCATCTTTAGCCCCATTAGATTGGCGATTTTAAGATATGATGCCGTTTGTTGTCGATGTTTTCCTGACAAGCGATAGCGAGCCTGTTATTTAGTAGGAAACGGCCTTCGGCAGACATATTTCTACCCCCCCCCCCCCTACCCCCAACTCCCTCCGGAGACCAAATAGAGTTAACTGCACGCCCCTTAAACTCCTCAAACTGCAACGCACACACTCCCTATGCAACCCGGCAGCCACTGTACAGCAGCTGGCATAATCCCACCTACAGACGGCTCCTCCTGTACAAACATCCTCATTAGCGGATTTCCGGGTGATTTGAGACGCTGCAGTGTTCACGACCGGCGAAAAAAATGAAGTTAGTAAGACGATCGCTTTTTCCGCAAATATATTCTTTCCGCTACATACTTTTGACCATAATTCTGGACTCTTTGCATTAGACAATAATCTTTCTACAACTCCAGTTTGACAATATTTGACAGTATTGAGGGGGGATTGGTCCTGAATGGTGGCCTTGTACAGCACTTGAGTTATTATGGTCAGTTGGAAGGGTGCCTCATATGATGATCTACGTGCACTCAAGGCTAGACTCAAGTACATTCTGAAGTATATAATGTCTTTCACGTGAGTCTATATACTGTATACAGTATATGCCGTACATATATAATCCTAACTGATAAGAATGTGACATATAAGATGGCAATAAACGAAAAAAATATAGTAAGCAATCCCCCCCCCCCCCCCCACTGTCTCTCTCTCTCTCTCTGCCTCGTAAAACAGACATACCCCTGACATATACCGGTAGAAAGCCGGTACCCAGGCAAACCATTATGCCCACGAGAAGAAAGTTAACCACCGCGCTGATATGATGGCTCGTCTAATGAGCCAGAACACATAACAACACATTATGTGTGTAAAGAAGGTACCGTATGAAAAGTGTTATTTCTTTATATTATTTACTGTATATATTTTATAAATACTTATTTATATTTATTTAGATCTCTCTCTCTCTCTCTCTCTCTCTCTCTCTCTCTCTCTCTCGTTAAACTGACAGAAAGCCGACATATAAGATGGCATGCAACGTTCAAGCAAACAGAGAAAGCTAACTTCTCCCTCTCTCTCTCTCTCACACACACAAATTTCCCCTCGTGCTCCGCCTCCTATTCTCTTCTTCTAATCTTACTTATTTTACACACGCACACGCACACACACACACACTCTCTCTCACTCACTCACTCACTCACTCACTCACTCTCACTCTCTCTCTCTCTTCGTAAAATAGGCCCATGTTGAACATGGCCAAGACATTGATATTTTGTGCGAGATAGTGCAATGGATGTGTGGGGCCAAACTGCAAGATAGTGCGATGGATGTGTGGGGCCAAACTGCAAGATAGTGCAATGGATGTGTGGGGCCAAACTGCAAGATAGTGCGATGGATGTGTGGGGCCAAACTGCAAGATAGAATATCTAGTGGAGAGGTTAGGAGACAGTTAGGTACCATGAGTATCAGTGATGAGATGCATGCTAGCTGGCTTGGATGGTTTGGACATGTGGAGAGGATGGATGAACTAAGTGGAGTGAAGAGATACAAGTGTGTGAATGTGGCGGGAATTGCACCAAGGGGCAGATCTAGAAAGACGTGGGGTCAGATCATCACACCTTCCAGTCTAATCTTGAAATGTTAAAACCCTGATTAGTGAGGATGCTCAGAACAGGGCTGCCTGGAGTGCCGCCATTAGGACATGAAACCGGAACAGTACTTTGTGTGGAAGACTCGATCTATAAATGTATGTATTTATGTATGTATGTATATATGTATGTATGTATGTATGTATGTACACTCATCATTGTCTGTCCGCATCCACTCTATAGGGCGGTAAATGAATGTTATTGAGTCAAGTTAAGTCTCTCCCCGGGCTCAGCTGTGGTCCTGGTTCAATAATATTTTTATGAATGTACCGTCATGTCCGTTCCTCCTTCACTGGCCCTTCTTCACTACTCTCTCTCTCTCTCTCTCTCTCTCTCTCTCTCTCTCTCTCTCTCTCTCTCTCTCTCTCTCTCTCTCTCTCTCTCTCTGTTGTATCTATTGTCCCCCTGTCACTGTCTGTCTGTCCTTTTACCGTCAACTGGGAGGGCTAATCTTCTCTCCACTGTCTCCTCCGTTCCATTCTCTCCCATTTTAATATTTACGTCTTGATCTATCCATTACTATACATATATTAAACAATAGGCTCGCAAATGACAGTATCGCTGCTCCAACATGATCCCCTACAAATACCCCACAAGCCATTCTCACTAATGCCCCCCCCCCCCCCCCCCCCCACCCGGTAATGCTGAAGGCTGTTACGGCAGGAACTCCCACCATTCTTCAGAACCATGACGACGCCATTTGACCTTTGATTCTGGCTAACATTAGATGATTGTATGCAGTTTAAAAAGGACGCGTGTTACTAAGAGGGTTTATTGAGATCGTATTTACCCTTTGGAGTTTTTTAGGTAGATAACAAACTACAGGAAATCGTCTAATGGTAACCAGAATACGATGGCAAATACGTAATGGTAGTAAAGGGGTTAATCCTATTTGGTCCAAGGAAGGTCTTTTCGAATCTCCCCTGTTTCGATCCATTAGTTAGGCGAGTTTAAGAGGTTTCACCTCTTAGTTTGGTGATAATACGACGCTACACCCCTTGCAAGTCTCGATTTTTTTTCTAGGCGAGCGATAGCAAGCCTGTAACTTCAAAGACATTTTTCTATAAACAAACTTACAAATTTGGTTGGACTTATATTTTTAAGGAAATTTAGGAAGGCGTTTTCGTTAATCTAGGGGAGAAACTAAAACATATTGCTCGAAAATGATAAAAACGAGCAAAATCCTCAATAATGATTAAACCAAATATCATAATAATTCACAAGATTTGGTCCACTACAGCACGATCCACAAAAAATATGATACACAAAAATATAATCCACAAAAATATGATCCACAAAAATATGATCCACAAAAGTATGATCCACTATAACATGATCCACAAAAATATGATCCACAAAAATATGATCCACTATAACATGATCCACAAAAATATGATCCACAAAATATGATCCACTACAAAATGATCCACAAAAGTATGATCCACAAAATATGATCCACTACAACATGATCCACAAAAACACGATCCACAAAATATGATCCACTACAATATGATCCACAAAAACACGATCCACAAAAATATGATCCACTACAAATACCACACAAGCCATTCTCACTAATGTCCCGCTCATACTGGAGGTTAAGAGTAGGCCTTCTACCTTTAACGACCGTACATTCTTGTAAGGGATCCGTTTTGTTGTTGTCATTCTTCACGCGGTATGAAGTATTGGAGACTCAACTCACTCTCACTCTCTCTCTCTCTCTCTCTCTCTCTCTCAAGGAACCTGTACATATTAAAGTATTAATAAGAGTATATATTCACAAATGTCTACTTATCCACCCCCCCCCCCCCCTCTCTCTCTCTCTCTCCTTCTTTCCTTCTCCTATTTCCCTATCTTTATTCCTTCTGCATTTATTATTTTCCTTCTTTCTTTCGTTTATTCCTTCCTTCCTCTCTCTTCCTTCTTTACCTCCCTTTCTTTCTTTCTTTCTTTCTTTCTTTCTTTCTTTCTTTCTTTCTTTCTTTCTTTCCTTCCTTCCTTCCCTTCTTCCTTCCATCCTCCCTTCTTTCCTTCCTGCCTGCCTTCCTTCCTTCCTTCCTTCCTCCCCCCCTCCTTCCATCTCTTCCTTCCTTCCTTCCTCCACTCTTGACCCCTCTCCAGGTTTTTTGTTTCCCCTCCCTCTCCCTCTCAGCCTCTCCCCTCACCCTCTTCAGACCTTCCCTACTTCCCTTTAACCCTATTTGGTTCCACGGAGGTCTTTTTGGGACCTACCCTGTTTCGCTCCATTAGTTTGGTAATAAGAAGATGATTCACCCATTAGTTTGGTAATAAGAAGATGATTCACCCCTTTCAGATTTCGATTTCAATTCTGGGCGATCAAATTAATAGGCCCATCTCCCTTTATTATGAACGGACCAATTGCACTCCATCCTCGCCCATCATTGCACTCCATCCTCGCCCATCATTGCACTCCATCCTCGCCCATCATTGCACTCCATCCTCGCCCATCATTCCCATTCACAAACAGTCTAATGAGTTTGGTAAGTTTAAGTTTGTTTAGTATTTATTGCTCATTTATTGTTTATCTTGTGTGGAGGCACCATCCTTCTTTTCTAAACTTCGCCCCCCTCGCCTTACCCACACACACAGACACACATTATTCTCTCTGTCTCTCTCTCACACACACATTCTCACTCACTCACTCTCACGCTCTCTCTCTCATTCACACACACACTCTCTCTCTCTAACACACACTCACACTCACTCTCTCTCACTCACCACACACATTCTCACTCACTCTCACGCTCTCTCTCTCTCTCTCTCTCTTCCCCCAGTTCACCATTGTTAGTCACTGTTCTTTTTCCTTGCCTTATACGCTCCTCTATTGTGTTCTTCCCGCGGCTCCTCCTCCTCTTCCTTCCCTTTCACTGTCGACTCCTCCTCCTCCTCCTCCTCCTCCTGTTTTTATTTTCTTCCTCCTTCCCTTTCTCATCTTCCTCTTCCTTCGTTTCCTCCTCCTCTTTCTCTTCCTTCCCTTTCACTGTCTCCTCCTCCTCCTCCTCCACTGTCTCCTCCTCCTTCCCTTCCTCCTCTTCCTCTTCCTCCTCTCCCACTGTATCCTCCTTCTCCTCCTACATGGTCTCATTTATCTAGGTACAGTTCCTTCGCATCTACCTTCTCCTTTCCTTCCTTCCTTAATTTGTTCTATCCTTCCTTCCTCCCTCATATCCTTCCTTTTCCTTCCTCACATCCCTCCTCCCCTTCTCTATTTCTCTCTCATATATATATATATATATATATATATATATATATATATATATATATATATATATATACTGTATATATATGTATATACTGCGGAATAGACAGTGTGTGTGTGTGTGTGTGTGTGTGTGTGTGTGTGTGTGTGTGTGTGTGTGTGTGTGTGTGTGTGTATGTGTGTGTGTGTGTGCCCATATACTGCACATGTGTGAGGCCACAACAAATCCATCCATTTTTTACCCTCTCCCCCAAATTATCCCTCCACACATATCTAACCAACCATACCTAAACTCATTCGCTCCCCAGATTACCCCACAATCACCCCCTTCAACAACAACCACCACAATCACCCCCTCAACCACAACTACCACAATCACCCCCCTCAACTACAACCACCACAATCACCCCCTTCAACAACAATTTTTTTTTAAAATTATGTAAATATTCCCACTTCCCCTAGTATTGACATTCTCGGTGTAACATTAACTACTAACTTGAGCTGGACACATTATGTTAGAAGCATTGCTAAGAATGCCTCTAAAAAACTGGGACTCCTGTACAGAGTTCGAGAATTCTTCACTGACGAGCAGTTGGCCGTGATATATAAAAGTCATGTGCGTTCTCAGATGGATTACTGTTCACCTCTGTGGGGTGGAAGTGGAGTGGTTGCATTGAGGCAGTTGGACAAAATTCAAAATAAAGCTATTAGATTAATCAATAACCCTGCAATCACACAGGACCTTCCTACATTATCCATACGAAGAAACGTTGCATCCCTTGCATTATTCTACAGATATTTTCACAGCAATTGTTCCGAGGAACTTGCTTCAATTGTGCCGCCTCTCCACATCTTTCCCCGTAGAACTAGGGCAGCTGAGAGCGCCAATGAATTTACACTTTCTCCTCCACAATGCAGAACTTCTGCTTATCAGAATTCATTTATCCCCAGAGCTACTACTCTTTGGAATTCACTTCCCTCGAATTGCTTTCCACAAACTTACAATCTACAAATGTTCAAATCCAGTTGTTACAAACATTTTATGAATGGAGGATGCCTTTAGGCACATGTACCTTTTTGTTTTATCTGTGTTTTTCCTTCCTCCGTTCATTGTCTCTTTAAAAAAAAAAAAAAAAAAAAAAAAAAACACAATCACCCCCTCAACCACAACTATCTCCACAACTACCACAATCACCCCCCTCAACTACAACCACCACAATCACCCCCTTCAACAACAACCACCACAATCACCCCCTCAACCACAACTATCTCCACAACTACCACAATCACCCCCCTCAACTACAACCACCACAATCACCCCCTCAACCACAGCTCTCTTCCCACCTACCACAACTACCACAATGACCATAATCTCAACTACTATACACCCCCTTAACCACCACAATCACCCCCTCAACCACAACCACCAAAATCACCCCCTCAAACACAACTTATCCCCCCAAATACCACAATCACCCCCTCAACCACAACCACCACAATCACCCCCTCAACCACAACCACCACAATCACCCCCTCAACCACAACCACCACAATCACCCCCTCAACCACAACCACCACAATCACCCCCTCAACCACAACCACCACAATCACCCCGTCAACCACAACCACCACAACCACCCCCTCAACCACAACCACCACAATCACCCCTCAACCACAACCACCACAATCAGCCCCTCAACCACAACCACCACAATCACCCCCTCAACCACAACCACCACAATCACCCCCTCAACCACAACCACCACAATCAGCCCCTCAACCACAACCACCACAATCACCCCCTCAACCACAATTATCTCCACAACCACCACAATCACCCCCTCAACCACAATTATCTCCACAACCACCACAATCACCCCCTCGCTATCGTTCGCCAGGAAAAAAATCGACACCTAAATGACACGAAAAATCTTAATATTGACAAAGAAATAGGGTGAAAGGTAATATAATCGCCAACATAATGGGCCCAACATCTTAAAATCTGGAAACGAATGGGGCTAAGCATGAGGGAGAAGGGGGGGGGGGGGGGCGGAAAAACGACCCATCTCCCCTTAAACTTCCCCCTCCAAGACTGTCAGAAACACTCACATATACGTCAAAAACACACGAGCATCGTAAGTGATATATCGCTATCGCTCGCTGCCTGGGGGGTACGGCGACGTCAGGTCAAGCAAATTACGTCAATTTGTGATATATTCTACCTACCTTCAAACGAGATAATTCAACTTAGGAAGGAGCTGTTGAAGGGGTAGTGCTTGTTTTTTGGTCTATGTATTTATTTATTTATTTAATTTTGAGTTTCCTCGCTAGACCTCCACCAAGCTTAAAAAAACACCCCCTAGACCCCATTTCAAGATACATTTGTATATTTTTCGCTAGAAAAATTTCCCGGCCGAAGGCCGATTTCTTCCAAAATTACAGGCTCGCTATCGCTCGCCAGGAATAAATCGACACCTAACTGGCACGAAAGGTCTTAATATTGACGAAGAAATGGGGCGAAAGGTCTCAAAATCGCCAAACTAATGGAATGAACGTTATAAAATCTCAAAACTGAATATGCTAAACATGAGGAAGGGGGTCCGGAAAAAGCGAGTACTACCCCCTTAACCCCTTCAAGGATCTCTTAACATTATTCTGGCTAATACTAGACGACCTTATTAAGTTGAAAAAGGTCCTCTAGTTATTAATAGGCTTCAAACTATCTCACTTAACATATTAATAGGCTTCAAACTATCTCACTTAACATATTAATAGGCTTCAAACTATCTCACTTAACATATTAATAGGCTTCAAACTATCTCACTTAACATATTAATAGGCTTCAAACTATCTCACTTAACATATTAATAGGCTTCAAACTATCTCACTTAACATATTAATAGGCTTCAAACTATCTCACTTAACATATTAATAGGCTTCAAACTATCTCACTTAACATATTAATAGGCTTCAAACTATCTCACTTAACATATTAATAGGCTTCAAACTATCTCACTTAACATATTAATAGGCTTCAAACTATCTCACTTAACATATTTTACTACCATAGCCGCTCCTTCTTAAACTGCACAACATCGCCTAAATATAGCTAGAAGAAAATTATAAAGACGTCGTCGGTACAGAAGGGGTTAAGAATACCCCCCCCCCTCCCCCCCACCCACCCACCCTCTATGTTGCCCTATAGTCTTAACCCCAGTTCCAATAATAACGTCTCCGCCTCGTGCCTTTCCGTTCCCCGCACTCGTTCCGTAATTTGTAATATGATTTCCATAATTCCCCGATAAAATAATGGCTCAACATGTCCTGAGGGTGATGGGGGGGGGGGGGAAGGGAGGGGAGAGAAACAGCTGACCTCCTCCGCCTTACCCTCGGGGGCTATATGGGGCGCTGTGACCCCCATCCCTCCCCCTTCAAGCAACCCCCTTCATCTCCCCTCTACCCCCTACATCTCCCTTCTGCCCCCCGCCTCCCCTACATCTCTCCCCTACCCACGGCACCCCCTTCATCTCACACCCGCAAACCCCTACATGTCCTCCCTCCCCCCCCACACCCCACATCTCCCCTCCCCCAGCAACCCCCTACACCTCCCCCTTTCCCCCACAAACCCCTACATCTCCCCCCTCCCCCTCACTCCCACAAACCGCTACATATCCCCCCTCCCCCACAACCCCCTACATCACCCCACAACCCCCTACATCTCCCCCCTCCCCCCCCCCCCCGCCAAACCCTCACAGCCTCCCTTCCCCCCCTATTTTTCATCATGCTCCTGTCCCATTCTGCTGTCAAGACATGTCATACTTGTCATACATGTCATACTCGTGTTACTCCAGCTGATATGAACAATTGCATTTCTGTTAATAATGTTGATGTTCTTTCTTTCTTTCTTTCTTTTTTGTTTTTTTGGGGGGGCACTTGTTACAGGCAGCTTTACCTTTTGTCTCCTTCATACACATACGAAACAAATATTTAGTAAAGCATGTGTACAGTGTATAAACTTCATATATACTGTAACTATGGTTTTGTAATGTGCATTCTCAGTCTCTCTCTCTCACACACACACACACACACACACACACACACACACACACACACACACACACACACACACACACACACACACACACCCACAGCCCGTAGCCTAGTAGGTAGAGCTCTCGTCTCACACACGAGGGGTCGGGGGTTCAATCCCCGGCCGGGCGGAGACAAATTGGGCTTGTCTCCTTTCATGTGTTAGCCTCAGTTCACCTAGCTGTAAATAGGTACCTGGAATAAGTGGACGACGTTGTGACGTCCCATCTGGGGTTGGCAAAAATGGTACAAGGCGAGATGGGTATCATATGGTTCACCTAAGCTGATGGCTACCTAAGCCTTCGGGCGAGACGGTACCGTCTATAGTGAGAATGGTACCGTACCATACAGATCCACCCTAAGCCTTCGGGCGAGACGGTACCGTCTATAGTGAGAATGGTACCATACAGATCCACCCTAAGCCTTCGTTTCCGATGTCGCCAATTGGCTAAATACAGACTACACACACATCCACAGCCATTCCAACAGTACATAAAAAACACTTAACATGCATTTCACGCAATACATTCCCAGTTAAGGAGGCGCGATAATAATGAGCTTAGCTCGCATTGCGTGGATTCCCCTTGACGAACAAGTAACTGAGTAACACAGGCGGCCTGTACAAGATCAGCCGGACAGACCAAACGGAACATAGTATCTTTAAACCACAAGATTTTCCCTTTCGACTTTCTCTCTCTCTCTCCTCCCTTACAAGCATATCAACAATTAATTCTCCTTTTTCCCCAGTCTGTTATTGCTGCTGTCAGACAACATTGATTTTTATGTGGCGTGTGTGAATGGTGGAGGAGGTTGGGTGGTTGGTTGGTTGGAGGGGTGGATGGGGGGGATGGGAGGGTGGGGAGGAGTTTGTTGTGATTTGTAAAGAATTGAGGGGGGAAAGGGAAATGGGAGGTGTGTGTGTGTGTGTGTGTGTGTGTGTGTGTGTGTGTGTGTGTGTGTGTGTGGAGAGAGAGAGTGTGTGTGTGTGGAGAGAGAGAGAGTGTGTGTGTGTGTGTGTGTGTGTGTGTGTGTGTGTGTGTGTGTGTGTGTGTGTGTGTGTGTGTGTGTGTGTGTGTGTGTGTGTCAATTTAACAAGAGCATAATACGTATTTGATCGCTCAGTAGCGCTGATAATGCTTAACTCCACCTGTAATCCCGGCCTTCCGCCGAGACACTTTTCTTTCGAATAATGAACAAATTTATTTTGAAGGGGAGTCTAGGGTGGAGTTTTAGAAGCTTGATGGAGGTCTAGGGAGGAAAGAAAATAAAACAATAGAGAGAGAGATAAATAATCTAGCAAATAAATGCCCCCATCCCCCCCCTTAATTGCAGGATCTCCGGCAAGCAACACATCCAGCCGGGCGATCTGATCCTGCATGCACGACAAACGGGGCCTCTGTTGCATATTTGGGGCAGCTCACGTGCCGAGGGGGCGTGCGTGCAACATGCAAAGGGGGGGGGGGGGGGGGGGAGATAATGCCAGGTTGAAGTGCCAACAGCGGCCCAACACGTTAGAGTGGAGTGAAAGGCCAATGTCTCTATGGTTGTTGCTGAGATAGCGGGCAAGATCAAGGGGGAAAATATAAAGAAAACATACCGTCCTATATTGCAGGATCAAGAGGGATTAAACAAAGAAAACATTTTGTACTATATTGCAATGAAAGGCAGAGGGATATATATATATATATACTATATATATATAAATATATATATATATATATATATATATACTATATATACTGTATATATATATATATATATATATATATATATAGGTAAATGTCTCTATGCTTGTTGCTGAGATAAACGGTATTGCAACAACAACTACAACTCCCCCCCCCCCACATTCTCTCTCTCTCTCTCTCTCTCTCTCTCTCTCTCTCTCCCTCTCTTTGCTATCCTTTCCTTCCACTTTCTCTTAGGGTTGCTATCTCTATTAGGATTAAGTCCTGGTCACCTCGTAGGGATCGTAAGATCTGTGTGGCCAGTGTATCTATGTAAATCTATGTAAATCTCTCTCTCTCTGGTACTAGGACCAATTCTCTTTCTAATTTACATCAACGACATAGATGAGGGTCTCACCTGTACAATCTCAAAATTTGCTGACGATACAAAAATTGCAAATAGCGTACTCTCAAAAAAAACAAGTTGACGATATGCAACACAATCTAGATAAATTGTCATGTTGGGCCCAAATTTGGCAAATGAGTTTCAATGCGGATAAATGTAAAGTACTACATGTCGGATACCTAAATGAGAAAGCAAACTATTCGATGAATGGCACTCAGCTTAAGAATGTAAACAGAGAAACTGATCTGGGAGTAACAATATCGAGTAACCTAAAACCGAGTCAACAATGTTCAGAAGTTGTTAAGAAGGCAAACAAAATAATTGGCTTTATAGGCAGGTCATTTGAGCATAAATCCAAAGAAGTTATCCTAACCCTTTACAATTTCGTAGTCCGCCCCTCTTCTGGAATACTGCGTTCAATCCTGGTGCCCTTATTACCAAAAAGATATAAACAAGCTAGAACGAGTTCAATGTAGAGTTACCAAAATGATACCTAGCCTAAAGAACAAACCATACGAAGAGCGTCTTAGAGAATTAAATATATTTCCTTTAACCCAGCGCAGATTAAGAGGTGGACTTAATTCAAGTGTTCAAAATCATCAAAGGCATCGACAATATGAACTGTAGTAAGTACTTCACTATCGACCAATCTAATTACACGCGGGGAAACGGTTGCAAAATTATTGGTAAATCTTTTAACTCGCACGAATCTAAGAATTTCTTCTTCAATCGAGTTGTCAACTTGTGGAATGGGCTTCCCCGAAACGTTATAGACTGCATCACCGTTGATTCATTTAAACTCCGCCTAGACAAATATCTCTCATCAAACCCGCGACTGACTGCGTTTGTAAATGAATAACTTATTTTATTTACCCCCCCCCCCTCAGTTACTAACCCATCTGTCCTCTACTAACTTCCTAATCCTGCCACGGACATTAGTTCCAGGGCAGTAATTCCCTTTCCAATGTTCCCTTACCCACTCTAAACCACTGTTTGGACACTTGATCCTCAGTGGTTTGGAGGACAAGCAACCTAGAAGGGTCACTAGATCTGTTGTTGCTTGATTTCCTTTGTACTCCTTTGTACTCCTTTGTACTCTCTCTCTCTCTCTCTCAAATAGGTAACATAATAAACACACAATCAAATCAACAATACACAAAAGGGTCCTAATCGTTGAGCCTGTAGTCATCCCCTTCAGGTTAGATGTAAATTGGCTGACTAAGTAACTACATGTGTGCTCTCTCTCTCTCTCTCTCTCTCTCTCTCTCTCTCTCTCTCTCTCTCTTCTCCTCCCCCCTCTCTCTCTCTCTCTCTCTCTCTCTCTCTCTACCTTTATTAGTCCCTCTCCCCTCATTCCCTCCCTTCTCATTTTCTCCCTCATTTCCCTTCTTCTCTCCATTCGTTATTTACCCTTCCTCTCTCTCTCTCTCTCTCTCTCTCTCTCTTTTCATTCTTTCTTTACCGTTTGCAGATTTGTAATTGTCTTGTGCTCACTCTCACTCACTCTCTCTTAGCACCCCTTTACTTTCTGTATTCCCTCTCCCTCCATTCCCTTCTTCTCATTAAACATTACGGAATAATAATAATAATAATAATAATAATAATGATAATAATAAAAGGACCTCCATGATCTACTATCCTTGTGTTATGAAAAGCCTTGTATTCATTAAACATAAAATAACCAGAAAAAACCTTCATTGCACTAGCCATTAGAATTAGGATCATAATATTATGTTTTTCATAAATTGCCAATTATAGATCAGAACTCCATTACTGGGCATCTGGTCTCCTACATATATTTTTATTGTGAAGGAAATTATATGAAATGATGAATGCATGAATTGATTATTAGATTGGTGATTGGATGGGTAAATGATGAATGTATGAATTGATTATTAGATTGGTGATTGGATGGGTAAATTATGAATGCATGAATTGATTATTAGATTGGTGATTGGATGGGTAAATTATGAATGCATGCATTGATTATTAGATTGGTGATTGGATGGGTAAATGATGAATGCATGAATTGATTATTAGATTGGTGATTGGATGGGTAAATGATGAATGCATGAATTGATTATTAGATTGGTGATTGGATGGGTAAATGATGAATGCATGAATTGATTATTAGATTGGTGATTGGATGGGTAAATGATGAATGCATGAATTGATTATTAGATTGGTGATTGGATGGGTAAATGATGAATGCATGAATTGATTATTAGATTGGTGATTGGATGGGTAAATGATGAATGCATGAATTGATTATTAGATTGGTGATTGGATGGGTAAATTAATGAGCATCTGAATGGGTGGGTGAGAGAGAGAGAGAGTGAGAGTGAATGAATGACTGAGCGCGTGGATGAATGAATTGTTGGGTATATGGATGAATGAATGAATGAGTGGCTGTATGGATGAATAAATGAATGAATAAATGGCGGGTGTATGGATGAATGAATGAATGGCTGGGTGTATGGATGAATGAATAAATGAATGAAAGAAAGAATGGCTAGGTATATGGATGAATGAATGAATGACTGGGTGTATGGATGAATGAATGAATGGCTGGGTGTATGGATGAATGAATGAATGAATGAAAGAAAGAATGGCAGGTATATGGATGAATGAATGAATGACTGGGTGTATGGATGAATGAATGAATGGCTGGATGAATGAATGAATGAATGAAAGAAAGAATGACAGGTATATGGATGAATGAATGAATGACTGGGTGTATGGATGAATGAATGAATGGTTGGGTATATGGTGTATGGACAAACTAAAGAAAGAATGGCTGGGTGTATGGACGAATGAATGAATAGGTGCATGGATTAATTGCTGAACACATGAATACATTGAAATATTAACGAAGAAATTAGTGAATGAATGGATGGAAGAATAAATCGATACAAAATTTATGAATGAATGAATCGATGTATATATTTAGTCTGTCCATATATCCTTCCTTCCCTCCCTCCAACTCTCACTCTCACACTCACTCACTCACTCACTCACTCACTAACACACACACACACACACACACACACACACACACACACACACACACACACACACACACACACACCTCTCCCGTGGCGTAACTGATAGCGCGTCTGGCTCACAACCAGAAGGTCCCGGGTTCGAGACCCGGGCGGGGAAGAGACATTTGGGCAAGTCTTCCTAACGGTTGTAGCCTCTGTTCACCTAGCAGTATAAATAGGAACCTGGTATAAGTGGACGAAATTGTGACGTCCCATCTGGGGGTTGGTGATCGGTTACAAGGCGAGATGGGTATCGTACTGGTCAACCTAAGCTACTGGTCAACCTAAGCTTTCGGGTGAGACTGGTACCGTAGTGAAAATGGTACCGTACAGATTAACCCTAAGCCTTCGTATCCAGATGTCGCCAATTGGCTAAAATACAGACTACACACACATCCACAGTCATTCCAACGATACATAAAACACTTAACATGCATTTCACGCAATACATTTCCAGTTAAGGAGGCGTGATAATAATGAGCTTAGCTCGCATTGCGTGGATTCCCCTTGACGAACAAGTAACTGAATAACACACACACTCTCTCTCTCTCGCATTCATTTATTTGTCCTTATATTCTGACAACCTTTTTCAGCATCTCTCTCTCTCTCTCTCTCTCTCTCTCTCTCTCTCCCCTTCCCCTGTGAGTCATTTTACCCTGGGGCAGCGACTGGGTGACGGACGCAATATTCTCTCTACACACTAATTTTACAGAGAGAGAGAGAGAGAGAGAGAGAGAGAGAGAGAGAGAGAGAGAGAGAGAGAGAGAGAGAGAGAGAGAAAATGAGTGTGTGTGTGTGTGTGTGTGTGATGGGAGTGAGTGAGTGAGTGAGTGAGTGAGTGAGTGAGTGAGTGAGTGAGTGAGTGAGTGAGAGAGAGAGGGGGGGGGGGGCTGGAGGGGGATCTGAACAATGCAACAACAGAGAAGGGCAGAAGGGAGAGAGAGGGAAAATTGCATGAGGAGAGATAATGGAAGAAGAAGAGGAGGAGGTGGAGGGGGAGGAAGAAGAAGAAGAAGAAGAAAAAGAAGCAGGAGGAAGAGAAGAAGAAGGAGGAGGAAGAGAAGCAGAAGAAGGAGGAGGAAGAGGAGAAGAAGAAGAAAAATAAGGAAGTGGAGTATACAAAGGAATACAAAGGAGAACAAACTGCAATAGGCCTATTGGATGAAGAGAAGGAGATGTTGGTAATGAAGGAAGAGAAGGTGTAGTAGTAGTAGTAGTAGTAGTAGTAGTAGTAGTAGTAGTAGTTGTTGTTGTTGTTCCCTAAGCTGCCTGGCCGAACAGCCCCGAGTCCCTAAGGAAGGCCATGGCCACGGTCGGGCTTTCCCACAGAGCTCTCAAAGAGTGTAAATTGTGTTGTTGGCGTAAGTGGTTGTGTGATATGCAGTCTTCTATGATGTGTTTAATGGTATGGGGTGCTGTGTTACAACCCGGGCAGGTGTCGACGACGGAGTCATCCAATCTCTTCTGATAGCTCAGAAGAGCTGGATGGTGTCCGCATCTCAGCCTGGCCAGGTGGACTCTGTCCTCGCGAGGAAGGGAGGATTCAGAAGGATGGATTTCGGGAGGTCGTGCTTGCAGCTGCGTGTTGTCTATGAGTGAGTGGATGGAACGGCGAGTGATATGAGTAGGATGTGCTTCCGGAAGTTGGTTTGGGGTGGGCAGGGAGGGGAGAGAAGACAGTATTTGTGTGTGATAGCGTGTGCTGGGTGTTGTTTTGATATTTCTTGGTGTCTGTGGGTGTGTTGCCATGTAGTGTAGTGGGTGGTGTTGATTCGTGGAGGCTGCTGCCAGGAATTGAGTGCCTCTCATGTCTAGATGATCTTTGACTTTGAGGACTTTGGTTTCTTGATGTAGGTGATCTGTGGGTGTAGTAGCTGTGCATCCTGTGATGATTTTAAGGGCTTTATTTTGAATAGTGTGTAAGGTCTTATGATGTGTTTCAGCTAGGTTAGAAGCCCAGGCCGGGCTTGCGTATTCCATAACTGATCTTATGTATTGTTTGTAGACTGTGGTGGTGGTTTCTTTGTTGTGTCCAAATTTCGTGTGGGCAAGTGATCTGAGGGCGTTAAGTCTGGGTGTCAGTTTTGTTTTTCTTGTTTGTGGTGTGCTGTTTGAATGTCATTTGGGTGTCGTATGTTACTCCTAGGATTTTGGGTGTGTGTGTGTGTGTTAGGGGTGTGTTGTTTATGTGGAGTCCCGGGACGTAATCGTGCTCTCCTGTCCAGCTTGTGAGGAGGGTTGCAGTGGATTTAGCTGGGGCTAAATTGAGTCTGTTTGTAGTGCACCATTCATGTAATGTGTCGAGATAGTCTTGAAGGAGTCTTGTTGCTGTGTCTGGGTTTTGGTGCGTGCTTGTGAGTGTTATGTCGTCTGCGTAGGAGGCTATGGTTATTTGGGGTGAATTTGGTGTATTTATATCATGCAGTATATCAGTAGTAGTAGTAAATAGTAGTAGTAGTAGTTTTGGACCCGCAGGGGGCTGTTATCCGTCAGTACGGTATGAAGGCATTTCGGGAGAATAACTAGGAGAGGATAGGAAAAATATGTACGTACGTACGTGTGTGTGTGTGTGTGTTTGTAAGTGAGTGTGTGTGTGTGTCAGTGAGAGAGTGTGTGTGTGTGTGTGTAAGTGTGTGTCTGTGTATGTGTGGTGTGTGTGTGTGTGTAAGTGTGTGTCTGTGTATGTGTGGTGTGTGTGTGTGTATGTGTGTGATGCTCCCAACAAACCCCACCTCTCACACCGCCTCCCTGCCACCCATAAATCCTACACCTCGGCGTTACGAATCCGCAAAATGGGCTGTAGGGGATTAAATGCCGCGAGTAAAAGGCAATTCCGAAGGGGGTGGGGGGTTAGGGGGGCTTAGGTTTTGCAGAAGGGAGGAAACGGGGGGAAGGGGGAGGGGGGGGGGAGGTTATTGGCCAATTCGTCTTAAAGGGGGATAATTGTTTTTTTTTCATCGATGTTATTAATTTATTTATTATATTCATAGTTTCCTTCCTAGACCTCCAGCAAACTTAAACATATAACCCCAGGAACCCCCCCCCCCCCCCTTCAAGATATATTTGTACATTTTTCGGTGTGTGTGTGTGTGTGTGTGTGTGTGTGTTACTATACAGTCTCTGGGAGGGGACGGAAAGAGAAGGGGGTGGGGGGAAATCCCTTCTGGGTCGAATTATTCTTAAGTATTATTAAAGATAGGGGGAGGTAGTTCTCGTAACTTTTAGTTCAGATTGAGAGCTCTGTCTCACACACTCTCACTCACTCAGATTTAGAGGAGCTAGTATTTACAGAAAATTATGATGTGATTGGCATAACAGAATCTTGGCTCAATACAGAAGATAGAGACTTTTTAGCAGAGTATTCACTTCCCGGTTATGTAATGTTTGAGAAAAGCCGAATAAATCGAAATGGAGGTGGCGTTTTACTTTATATCAAAGAAAGTCTTAACCCTACCCTCTTGTCAAAACCTCAAATTGTGAACGTCGACGCATCTTTTGTGCTAATAAAGAATAATAAAGGTACAAAATAATACTTGCATTAATATACAGACCTCCAGCTCAATCAGTGCAAACTGACCGAGAAATTTATGAACAAATTGCAGATGTAAGTAACTCACAAGATACCGTAATTTTTGGTGACTTTAATTTACCTGTGACCAAGTGGGGCGATACTCTTACTTCACACTCCGGACATGACTTGTATACGAACTTGCAAGAGAGTTCGCTTTATCAATTTGTTCGAACGCCGACCCGTGGTAATAACGTTCTTGACAT
This sequence comes from Paralithodes platypus, assembly GCA_032716605.1. Taxonomy (NCBI): domain Eukaryota; kingdom Metazoa; phylum Arthropoda; class Malacostraca; order Decapoda; family Lithodidae; genus Paralithodes; species Paralithodes platypus. The sequence goes on along the minus strand of CM064568.1, from coordinate 54,223,681 downwards.
TGTACTTGCAACAAAAGAAGAATTAATAGAGAATTTGAATGTTGGTGATGAATTCAGTAACAGCGACCATCGTACGATAACTTTCACTTTAAAGTTTACTAGTAACGAACCAAATAGTAGCATCGAAAAAGTCCCTAATTTCAAGAAAGCAAACTTCCATAAACTTAGAGCTATGTTTAAAGAAACTGACTGGAGCTTTTTAATTAACAATAATGACATAAATACATCTTGGAAGTTATTCGAAACCACTTACCTAAAAGCAGTGCAAGACTGTATACCATCGAAAATACGGCGTCCAGGCCATAATAATAAGCCCAAATGGTGGAATAAAGATATTTCAAACTGCCTGCTTGCTAAAAAATGTGCTAATGATAGATTAAAATCCTCACAAAATGACGAAGAACGGGTGAAATTTGTAGAGCTACGACGCAAAGCCAAAAAGTTAATTAAGCAAAGTAATAAAAAAAGACCTTAGAGTTACATATTGCGAATCAAAGTAAAACAAACCCGAAATAATTCTATAGTTGTATCAGAAAGAAAAAAGTAGTTACTTCAACTGTTGGACCGTTAGTCGATGAAAATGGAGAATACACCAAGGACGAAGTACAAATGAGTAATGCCCTCAATACCTTCTTTGCATCAGTTTTTACAACAGAAGACCTCAGTGATATCCCTACACCATCGCCGATTCAGATTGATAATTCAGATGTTCTAAGCAATATCACCGTTACAGAGAGAGAAGTATTGAATTGTTTAGATAAACTCAAGGTAAATAAAACGCCTGGACCTGATACAATCTCGCCTAGAGTTCTGAAGGAAGCTAAGGATGAGCTCTCCAAACCACTGACATTACTTTTCAATAAATCCTTTGCAGTCTGGAACTATGCCTGATCAGTGGAAGCTAGCCAACGTAACACCGATATTCAAAAAAGGCAGCAAATCCCTACCCAGTAACTATCGTCCAATTAGCTTAACCTCAGTTGTATGTAAAATGCTAGAAACGGTCATACGAGACAGACTCGTAAATCACTTAGAGGAAAATAACATACTTAAAGATACTCAACACGGCTTTCGTAAAAAATTTTCCTGTTTAACAAACCTCTTAGACTTCTTCCACGATATCCTCAACCTCTACGATGAGAGTAAAGCTGTAGATATTATATACCTTGATTTTCAAAAGGCCTTTGACAAAGTTCCCCACAAACGTTTACTGCTAAAACTAAAAGCGCATGGAATACAAGACGGTGTGTTGAAATGGATAGAAAATTGGCTCAGCGACAGAAAGCAAAGAGTAGTCATGACGGTAAGGCATCTAAATGGACCAATGTAAGTAGCGGCGTACCCCAGGGATCGGTACTAGGACCAATTCCCTTTCTAATTTACATCAACGACATAGATGAGGGCCTCACCTGTACAATCTCAAAATTTGCTGACGATACAAAAATTGCAAATAGCGTACTCTCAAAAGAACAAGTTGACGATATGCAACACAATCTAGATAAATTGTCATGTTGGGCCCAAATTTGGCAAATGAGTTTCAATGCGGATAAATGTAAAGTACTACATATCGGATACCTAAATGAGAAGCAAACTATTCGATGAATGGCACTCAGCTTAAGAATGTAAACAGAGAAACCGATCTGGGAGTAACAATATCGAGTAACCTAAAACCGAGTCAACAATGTTCAGAAGTTGTTAGAAGGCAAACAAAATAATTGGCTTTATAGGCAGGTCATTTGAGCATAAATCCAAAGAAGTTATCCTAACCCTTTACAATTCCTTAGTCCGCCCTCTTCTGGAATACTGCGTTCAATCCTGGTGCCCTTATTACCAAAAAGATATAAACAAGCTAGAACGAGTTCAACGTAGAGTTACCAAAATGATACCTAGCCTAAAGAACAAACCATACGAAGAGCGTCTTAGAGAATTAAATATATTTCCTTTAACCCAGCGCAGATTAAGAGGTGACTTAATTCAAGTGTTCAAAATCATCAAAGGCATCGACAATATGAACTGTAGTAAGTACTTCACTATCGACCAATCTAATTACACGCGGGGAAACGGTTGCAAAATTATTGGTAAATCTTTTAACTCACACGAATCTAAGAATTTCTTCTTCAATCGAGTTGTCAACTTGTGGAATGGGCTTCCCCGAAACGTTATAGACTGCAGCACCGTTGATTCATTTAAACTCCGCCTAGACAAATATCTCGCTTCAAACCCGCGACTGACTGCGTTTGTAAATGAATAACTTTATTTATCCCCCCCTCAGTTACTAACCCATCTGTCCTCTACTAACTTCCTAATCCTGCCACGGACATTAGTTCCAGGGCAGTAATTCCCTTTCCAATGTTCCCTTACCCACTCTAAACCACTGTTTGGACACTTGATCCTCAGTGTTTTGGAGGACAAGCAACCTAGAAGGGTCACTAGATCTGTTGTTGCTTGATTTCCTTTGTACTCCTTTGTACTCCTTTGTACTTTGTACTCGCTCTCTTTCAATACACATTGTTATCTTTTTTGTATTGCTCCACCGTTTCCTTCTTGCATCTTCAGAAGTAGACTAAAGACTAAAAACCCTCACACACATACACTGTGTATATTATAAGATATTTCCTGCCATTTAGCTTACGTGTCAAATTTTTCCTGGCGAGCGATAGCAAGCCTCCAAAATAGCAAAAAAGTGGCCTTCGACCAGGGGATTTTTCTACAGAAAAATGCACAACAAATTATCTCGAAAAGGGGGTCTTGGCGGTAAATTTGTTTTATATGTGTTTTTCTTTTAGTTTGATGGAGGTCTATGGAGAAAACTAAAATATATATATATATATATAAATAAATATACAGTATATTGAAGTACCGGTATTTTTCGTTAGTAGGTTGTCACTCATAAAAATTCGTGGACCCCTATATTTTTCTTTATGCAAATATATCCATCTGGATTGATTTTCAGATGGAACATGCTTTTCATTAACATGTATTATATAGTTTTGTAATTGATCTATACAAAATTTCATCCACAAATTAATTTCCGGAAATATATTTGCATTATTTGAAATAGATTTATGAGTCACTAGACCTATGAGTCACTAGACCTATGAGTCACTAGACCTATGAGTCACTAGACCTATGAGTCACTAGACCTATGAGTCACTAGACCTATGAGTCAC